>CM031598.1:53842112-53852112 GCA_018398815.1 Conus ventricosus | reverse complement strand
CGCCTTTAACAGTTCATAGATTTTATCCCTCTCTCAGTGTCGCGGAAAGGAGACAGACTGGGAATAGATGCATAGGGTTCGTTTTGTGTTGCTGCGACTGTCGTTTAGAGTTTTCGACACCCCTGAAACACTATAGTTATTATCATATTACATATGTATACGTACAGCGCACTGACCATGTCTGCCACGGGACTGGTTTGTAGGGGCCTCCCAACGCCCACCTCTCTCTTCTTCATGGTCATCGTCGTTGTCGTTCTTGGATGCCGATATGTGAGTGGTCGACCTCAGGTAGGTCAAGTTTTGATATGATTATCCATCCTCTCCTCCTCCTCCTGCTCCTCCTCCCTGTTTCCATCTCTGGGCGCGAGTTTCTAAAGGTGGTGATGATCCGAAGTCTTTTTCTTCTTTTTTTCTTTTTTTTTTTTGGTTTGTTCTCTCTTTTCTAATTTTTTTTTGTTTTCTTTCTTTTCTGATTTTTCCTTTTTTTTAATTTTTTTTTCTTTTTTTTTTCTTTTTTTTTTTTTACCTTTTTCGTTCCCGCGACTCTGAAAACTGAAGGCGTCAGTCAGGGGCTCGGATTTCTTTTCATTTTATCGTTATTTTATTCACTGTGTTTTCATCTTTCCGAGGAATACTTATCCGCTCGTAAGCCTAAACATTTACTTGAATAATAAACTTTCAGGAACCTGTGAGCAAAAAAAGAAACAAAACTTGTCTTGGTAAAACAAAACTTGTCTTGGTAAGCGCTGGAAATCTTGATTTAAAAAAAAAAATTTTTTCGTCCTGTGGTGATGAGAATATTCTGTATAGATGGTGCGACTCTGTTTCACACCATAGGTGAACCATCCTTGCCCAGGCCGAGTTTGCTGACAAGTATCGCACAGGAGACGAAAGTCGACAAGTCAGACGTCACAAGTGCTTCTGTGAAGAAGAAAGGATTCAGCAGGTTCCACAAAGGATTTGTTTTTTCTTTTTCCTCCTCCTCCTCATTTTTCTTCATAAATGCCGTCGACTACAGTACCCAGAGTAAGACGGCACATCTTGAAAAGATCCGAGTAAAGGTGATGTTTCACAGTTCCTACCTTCTCTCAGCTCTCACCTGCCGGTGACCCTGAACAGTGGAACCGATCGGTCGTGTAGGCTGTTTTCAGACAAATTAACCATCGTTGCATTCGTTTTTTTTATCTTCAAACATAACGCACAAAGATTGCTTTTTTTCAACGATTATGGTTCTTGCTGTTGCCTCCCCCCCCCTCCCCCTCCCTCTCTCTTTTAAAATAGCACTTTCTCGTTTAATCTCTTCTTTGCTATCTGCCTTCGGATGGCAAAAATCGCAATGGGTCGTAAGTGATGCGTCTCTGTTACATGTCATGGATGGACATCCTAGCCAGAGCCGAGGTTTCTGAGGAGTCTGATCCATGTGATGAAAACCGAGTATGGCTAGGTGAACAATAGGGTATCGGAAGGAAGACAGTAAGAAGACTACTGAGTTATTGGCGGTTTATCATTGTTCGATACCACAGGTGAGCCAATACCATTGGTGAACCATCCCAGCCAGTGATGAAGTGTCTGACAGTTCTTATCCAAGAAAGAATAGGTGGAGGGAGACGAGGTGCATTAAAATCAGTGGATTTGTTCAACAGACAGAAGTTAATGCTTGCTATATGATGTCAGTGACGGGATTTTTCTATTGTTGTGAAAGTGATCTAGCAACGTAAGGTGTGTGTGTGTGTGTGTGTGTGTGTGTGTGTGTGTGTGTGTGTGTGTTTCTTTTAAAGAGTGTCAGTGGTTGTGCTTCATATTGATTACATTTTTCAATGACAAAAAAACAAAAAACAAAAAAAACGATTGCAGACATAACGGCATCACAGTAGGCCTAACATAGTCTGCAGAATGGCTGATTTCGTCTTTTCCAGATAGTATTGACTGTAATGCTACTCAGGCACCAGAAACACACAAACACACGCGTGCGTGCATGCACTCACGCACGCACGCATGCACGTACGCACGCACGCGTGCGCACACTCACACCACACACACACACACACACACACACACACACACACACACACGCACTGGCATGTTATGAATCATTAAGGGAGAAAAAAGAAAGACAGAACAATGGCAGGCAAATAAGCTACAAGGGCATTGTAACAGTAGACGATGGATAACGAAAAAGATTTCTTTAACCACTAGAAAAATGATATGGCCAAACAGTGTCACACACACACGCACACACGCGGACACACACACACACACACACGCACACGCACACGCACGCACGCTCGCATGCACGCACGCACGCACAAACGCAGGCATGCATGCACACGCGCACGTACGCACAGAATTTCCTGAAAGCAGAGGATACAGTTTATTTTAAAAGTCCGCCCTCTCCTCCCGATATCGCCACAGGGGTAGGGGTGTGCAGGGGGCGGGAGGTGCAGTTACCTACCTGTAAAATGACGTTAATAAACAGTTAACATTATGCGTAACGTAGATGTCTTCTCATGCCTATTGTGTACACACAGAGTCATCAAGACAGCAGAGAAGCCCGGGCACAGTCTGAACTAAGGTTTTCTCCAGAACTCCTTCTGGAACCCAGCCTGGAGAGTGCCGTCAGTCCTGCCAGCGTCCTGCCCACCGCCCTTCACCCTCATCCCCTCCACTCACCACCACCTCGCCCCTCCCTACACTCAGACCAAGGAGAACCACAAGGGAGTTCCTGGAGATGACTGGCAACGCTTCAGGCAGGACCTGGACGGACCTGAAGAAAAATGGGAGCACGATCCGGACATGGAGGACAGCGACATTCCCCCGACACAGAGATGGTCAGAGAGGACCTCGGATCTCCCTGGAGACAAAGTGGTCGTACCGCCCGTGGTGATGGACGATCTCAACGTGGACAGACTGCAAGGCGCTCTGACCGGCTTCAACAAGGAGGACGGGAATGAAGATCTGGATGTGCCCGAGTTGCGACTGAAAGACAGAGATTCTGATCCTTTTCGCACGGCAGGATCTGGATACATCCGCGCACCACACAAGGTCATTGATCAGGGTGTTCCCTCGCCGGAGCTGTTGGCGAGAGATGTGGATGTGGATGGACCGCCATTGCCCAGCGCCCACATTCCCATGCCTGATGATGTGCCGGCTGATCGCCGTCAGATCGTTCCCTGGCAGGCGATGCTGGAGAAAGACGTTGACGTAGACAGACCCATCCGTTATTACTCCTCTCCCAGTCTCTCACTGGGGAGGACGCCTCACGCCAACAGTGGAAGAAACTGGCCCTGAAAGATCTGGATGTGGACAAAGACATGGCTGCACTTGCCCGCCAAGACGTTAGAACAGACGTGGATGTGGACGCGGAAAAGAACCCCTTTGAGGATGAGGAGGAGGAAGAGGAGGTACCCGAAGAACTGATCCGGAGGGTCGTCCACGCTATGGATGCTCCACCACCCTGGAGAGCGTCCTCAATTCACCAAGATGGGGAGGTGGAAGACATCTGGGCAGAGGGCAGCGGCGACAGTGATGAAAACGCAGATCAGTACATCGACTGGGTGATTCAGGAACAGGCTGTGCCGCAGAGCAGCCGCTTGATTGCCATGATCTTTGAGATCATTGATGGTGAGTGAGGCTACTTTTCATGATTCGATTGTGTTCCCAACGACAAGGTCGGTTTCTGTGTCTGCGTGTGTGTGTGTCTGCGTGAGTGTGTGTGTGTGTGTGTGTGTGTGTGTGTGTGTGTGTGTGTGTGTGTGTGTGTTTTAGAGTACGCCCCCGGATGCCGTGTATGCACATTCTTCCCACTGATACCACGCAGTAAAAGTTCCTTTTGAATGAATAAACTTTGATCCTAAAATAGCATAAGTTGACAATTTTTATTGTCCATAGATTATTTAAAAATTGACCTGTTTTATAGTAATCCTCTCTCTCTTTACACACACTCACACTCAGAGAGAGAGAGAGAGAGAGAGAGAGAGAGAGATCTTGACTCTTTCTTTGGCCTGCTTTTGGCTTGTTTTTCCTTTTACTCAGTATATCATGTCTTTTTTCCGGGAGTCTGTCAAATTCTTGAGTTCTTATTCATCAGGATAATCTTACAGTTCAGTGGATGTCTGTGATTCTTCACACACACACACACACACACACACACATGCGCACGCACGCACGATCTCTCTCTCTCTCTCTACATATGTATATATACAGTTATATGAGTGTGTGTGTGTGTGTATGTGTGTGTGTAAAGAGAGAAGAGAGAGAAAGATGGGCAGACACACAGACAGAGATGTTTTTGTTTGTGTTGTTTTATTTTGTTTGTTCATTTTCCAAGCAACAGGCGTTCAATAATATAGAGCCCTTTGCCCGGATAGGCGGCACTCTGCTTCAGTTGCTTGTATTTTGGGTTGCCAGATCCGAGGAGACATTAGACGATGAAGAGGAGGAAGGGGAAGAAGAGGAGGAGGAGGAAGAGGAGCACAGTGCAGCGGCCTACGAGAAAGAACTGAGCATCTGGCAAATTCTCACCAACTTCCCATTCCCCATGCTCGTGTCCCAAGGCGACGAAACCGCCATCCAGGTCGACTACATTTACGATGATGACGACGATGACTATGACGATGAGTATGATGAGGATGATTACTATGACGATGACGAGTACGAGGATGATGAAGATTATGATGATGATGACCAAGAGGAGGATAGTGATGATGGTGATGAAAAGGATGATGACCTTGATGATTATTTTTATTCTGAAGAATACGACGAATGTCGCGATTGCACCGAAGACGACGGGACAAAGCAGGAAATAGTTCTCTCCCTTGCCCGATGCTCACCAGATAAATGAAGCTCCTATGTCCGAACCACTAGCGCTTTTTTTTTTTGTTCTCTTAAGATTCACAGACAGACAGATACACAAACACACGTGTGTGTACACACCTGCACATAACACACGATAACCCAATCAGATTCGCAGTTGTGCCTCTTTACATTCAAATGATCTTGAACAAAAATCGTACTGATGACAACTCTTACCCCAAAGATAGTGGGTTGTTTGAAAATGGCTTTGAAACAGTGTGCACTGATTAATTTTTTTTTCTTTAAATAATGTATTAGCTGCCTTGCTGCTGTCAATTGTCCCTGTGGGTTTTTTTCTGTACAAAGTTTCCAACAGTGCTACATCAGTTTAAGCGGATCCTTGAACCATCTTGCTGTTTTGGGACGAGTGATAACCGAGTAGTTTATCTTAAGGGAAAAAAAAACAAAACATTATCATTACCACAAGACAGTTTTGTATTTGGAGCAAACATTATAGATATAATATGACAGGTCTTCATTAGGAGCAAACCTGGTGGTTAAATCTGACAACCACAAAGAAAGCAAAGAAGGCTGTACATGTGTATTTTATCAGGAGGAACAAGCAAGATTTTTTTTTTATTGCATCAGATGCCACCACCTTTCTCCTTGACCACACACACACACTCGCACAATTCCTTTTATCTTTGATTCAGTTTTATTTCCATTGCTTCATTTTCATTTCAATTCTGTATAAAATTAATATAGAAATAAATTTTGACCTTGTGGCTACAAAAATAAATTTGACAGGAATCAGAATGAATTTGAGCGTTTCATTGTTAATTACACTTGTATAGACATGCCCATGAACTTATTATCTTTCCCCTCCCACACACCACCACATCCCCCCTCTTCATCTCACACACATACATGCACACAAACAATTCTCATTCAACGATTTATTAACTGATATAAAGAAAACAGGGAAAACAATTTTTTCCATGTAAAAAGCTTTTCTTCTTACCTAAATGAAAAAGACAACAAAACATACAAGCTTTACATAGAAAGAGGTCTTTTCCTTAGGCCACCTAAATACCATATGTGTAAATGAAAGCATCACACACACATGCACATGCACACACACACACACACACACGCACACGCACATGCACACACACACACACTCAAACACACACAAACACGCACACGTACACATGTACACACACACAACACACACACACCATAGAGAGAGAGAGAGAAAGAGAGCATGGATCAACGACTTGAGGGTTGAAAATGAAATATACACAATTACCAAGGTGTTTTCAAACTTGGGCAAGGATCTCAGTTTTCTTTTCACCTATTCTTCCATCTCATCTTCTGTGCTGCTTCAGTGGCACTGCACCCAAGCCACTCATTTCGGCTCCATGTCCACAGCCACATCTTGGCTTGTCCTGCCACAGCACCGACACTGGCATTCCACAGGGAGCAATTAACATCAAGTCGTCACGAGGCAACCGACCAATGGAGACACTGCACTGCTGCCAAATCACTTTGATGTTCAGTGGTGCCTGATCTGATCCAACATATGTAGGAAACCAGCTGCCAAATCCCCTACTGATGATAATTGCTTAGTCACAGAGCCAGCGTGAGCAAGCCCTCCGTCTGATGGGTGCCACTATGTCTGTCCAAGGACAGCTCCCTTGAAACTGCCAACAACAGTGACCCCAACAGAACCTAACAAAAGGCCTAAACATGGAGAGGAAATGGAAATTGAAGTCACCATGAGAGAAGGGCATCAAGGGCCACAGTATTTCATTTTTCTTTTCTTTTAATAATTGATGAGGATGAAATCATACTACGTATTTCCATTCTGGTCTGAGACTGCAGCACAGGGCTGTACTCTACGCTTACTTTCATAATACATCCCAGAATCAACAAAGGCCTGAGAGAGAAAGATACCTGCAGTGCTGATCACGAAAGTTAAGCAAAACTCTCAGAGACGCATCCATTAAACAAATGAAGCTCGACTGTATGGTCCCAGATTTCCCAGTTGAGCCTGCAGCAAACTCAACTCTGGGTAGGGGCCAGCTGGGGCAGAAAAATCCCTCAAATGAATTGATCTGAAGGAAATCCGACCCATGACCTCCCAGCCAGCAGTCTGCAATGCTAATCACTTTGCTACGGCGGCAGGTCATTCTCACTTGTATACTCACAAAGACATTTTGACACTGAGTAGATAGGTTCTCTCTCTGTTCTCATGGGACAAATACTAAGATTGCATCCTGTTGTGAACAAAAAAAAATCCAATATGCTCTCTGGCAAGAAAAAATTAATCATGCATGACAAACTATTCATGTATGAATGAGTCAGTACAAATACATTTCCAGCTTCTGCAAATGAATAACGAATTATCTTATTTACATACTAACTGCATTATTTGATCATGTCAGAAAAACTCAGCATACAAGGGCCAAAAATTCCTCTGTATCAGAAATCATTTTAATCAGTCAAGAATTGTCTCATAAATTCTGTTTGACTAAGAAACAAACACACAAGCACACACCCTTTCTCATCTGCTTATGGATAAAATCATTTAAACCTTAAGAGAACTTTATCATAACTCTGTGGGCAAAGTTATAATTCTTGGATGATAATTAAAAAAATCATCACGCACCTGTGGGTGATAGTCCCCGCCTGCCCACCTACTCCCCCTCCCCTCTCCTCTAATGTGTTGGTGGTTGTGGAAAGGCTATGGGGCAATGAGAGAGGGTTGGGAGAGTGGAGGGTGGTGTTTGGGGGCATTGGGGGAAAGGAGCAGGGGACAAAAGAACTTTTTAATTCTGTGAAAGAAATTCTGTAATGTACCCGTTGACCAAGTCCGGCCGGTCCATCTGCACCCAATGGCTACAGTTCTCGATGTACTTCACAGTGACCTTGCCCTTGCACCGTTCGCTGGCCATGGCGGCCAAAGGTTTGTCCAGCGCCCCATCATCTTCTCCCCAGACGATCAGCGTTGGCATTATAACGTCCTTTGAACTTCCGCCCTCTGACCTGGGCCTCCTCGACAGGGTGTCCAGGGAGAAACCAGCTCGGATGTAGTTGAGGGGTCCCGTGAAGCTGTTCCCTGCATGAAAAGAGTTAATTAGTCTGCCTGGAACTGGAAAAAACGATCAGACACCACCGTGTGGAAAGAAGGTCAAGTTAAAGAACTGACAATGCCAAAACAGACAGGCAGGCATACATTTCTATACAAATGTCCTGATCAGACAGACGGACAGACTAAAGAGGAGAGAGAGAGAGAGAGAGAGAGAGAGAGAGAGAGAGAAGAGAAACTCAATAAAGGTCACAGCTGCATTTGAAGGGAGGAGGTTGGAAAGAGGGGGAGGGGAAATTCACAAACGTTAAATGATAATAAACCAAACACAGCACAAACTAAATCAGAAGATACAACAAATGCCAGCATGCTGTTATCTTGTCCATAAATCAGTGGAGCAGGTTGTTGAGATACTTTAGTACACTTTTACCATTTTTCTTTTTACCTGTAAATGAAGATATAGGCCAAATACAGATTCCTCAGTTCTGATTCAGCTTGAATAAAGTCACATGTTACATTGTTGCTTTAACCTTTTCGCGACGTGCCATGTGACAGTGATGGCAACTCAGTCGACCCATTCACGAGCTGTTCCGTGGTGACGGCAACGCTGCTGTACTCCCTGAACATGCCGTGCCTCTGTGATGGCACAACTATAAAAAAAATTTGATCTCTCGTCTACGGTCTAAGGGATGCAGCTGCCCTAAATTTTTCAGAACAGGGTTCTAGCCACTGGAAGGGTAAGTTTACATGCACTAGCAATGACCTTTGTGATCCCAGAGTAGTCCGAACAAAGAGACCCATCTGGCACTGGGAATTTCTGCAAAAGGCATGTGCGGAATTTCCTGCCTCGCCAACATATTGGGCAGAAGAAGAAAGACATGGGATGTTCAAACTGGTTCAGCAAAGTGGTTCAGAGGATGAGGGGGGTAAAGGAGTACTAGTTTATTGAAAAGAATCTGAGCTTGATTTATTTGCTCTGTGTATTTAACAGTTTTATATGTTGTATCGTCAGAAGCCAAAACAGTGAAAAGTGTGTAGAGTGTGCAATAATTTATTTTCCCTTTTTAAAAAAAAAACTTCACTTGGAGTACACATATTGAATACCTCAGGCTTTCTCTACATCTATTGAAAGTAAGAGCGAAATTTTATGCCCCTTTCCTTCCTCATTTGCTGTTGTCATGCTAACCAAACAAACGTAAACAAGATTGTGTTCTCCTACATTTTACTTATGCTGTTTCCGTAACTGTAGAGTTGCTATTTTCCCCAAAATGTATTTAAGCCTATGCTCATCACAAAGTTCATGTTTTACCCTTTCCGTTGATACATAACAATTGCTTGTAACATTTATATTAGGGGACGTAAAATAAAATCAAAAAGTGCAAAAAGCGCGCATCTGTAATGGTTGTTAGCACGTGCGGTGCACACGTCTGCAGGGAAGTGACGTTGCTCTGCCATGCATACCCGTCGTGAAAGTATTAAACTCGATGACCTAAGACAAAAATATATTCCTCATAAATATTATTCTCACTTAAGTCAGTTCCATGCTATTACCTTTTACTATTCTTGGTATCGCAAAAAGCCATGATTCAAATTGATCACTGTGCTATGACTAGTTCTTTTTCGATACTAAGATTACTCTAGCACACACATACACAGCTCTCAATTATCTTGTACTGGATCTGAATAGTATGGGTTACTTCCTCATGGAAGAAAGAAATGGGGAGGATTTCTTCCTACATCTTTACATGTATACTTAGGAATGCAACATACATTACATATGCCTGCTGTCTGGAGCTATTTCAGTGTGGTCAATATACAGAAACCATTTTCTATAAAAAAAATTTACTTGTTTGTTTGCTTGTTGTCTTCTCTTTTTTTTTTTTTATTGAAGCTACAGTCTTAATTACAAAAACAAACAAAAAATCTCTGGGCATACAGGTCTACAGACGAGATCAGAAACTGATAGGCAGAGAGACGAAGTAGGGAATGATGACCACTCACTGGAATAATTATACTTGTAGGCCTCCAAGTCGTCTTTGGTGACGCACTGGGACTTGACTCCCATGGTGGGTCCTTTAAACATGGCTCCTATGGTGTGGAAATCATTCATCCGGAGCA
>CM031598.1:53797112-53839612 GCA_018398815.1 Conus ventricosus | reverse complement strand
CCGGCAGCTCTTCAGTCAGCACTACCCAGGTAGGCAGCCCGTTGTATAATTGAGGTGTGAATGTAAAGCACTTAGAGCTTGGCCCTAGCCAAGGATAGGTGCTTTATAAGTATTCAGAATAATAATAACAATAATCCGACCATCTTTGGTTCAATCCCTGCATGAGAGTGACAGTCAGGTCAGATGTTTTCTTCCAAGTCAATGTCTGTGCAGACCTTATCCCCTTTAAGGTTTTTTGATTTTCAACCAAGACCCATGTGTATACATATGCATTAAAACAACAAGAATGAAACTAACAGGTAAACATAAGTAAATAAATAAGTAAGTAAGCAAACCAACAAATTAATATATATATGCACATGCAAACGTACATACACATACATACATACACATACGTACATGTATACATACATACACATACATACATAAACAAAGCACTTGCATGCACTTTTAATTTCATGCCAATGCGTGCGGGTCATATGGATACATGACACACAAAGAAAAAAGAAAGAAGGAAGGAAGAAAATAATGAAAAAAAATTGCATATTGCTATTGTGTTCAAACACACCTATAAAGACTGAATATGGCTGCCTTAAATCAATATAATTTTGGATTTAAAAAGAGTCACATACACATAATCCCATTTAAAACAAATATGTGATGAAGCTCGGATTTCTAGCCAAGAAATGAAGAGAAGAAATGTGTACTGAATGAAGAAAATGGAGATAATGAGAAAGAAAAAGTTCACGAGGGAGAAAAAGTTCATGAGGGAGAAAAGAAGAATTAGTTGATCTGAAAAGATTTCTTGTGCCCATTACAATGTTTTAGATAGAACTACATGGTAAAGCCAAAAATATGTTTTGTCCGAGTATGTGCACTTGCGTTTATGCATGTGAGTAAAAATGTGTGGACGAATGCGCTCTGTTTGTGTGTGTGTGTGTGCAAACTTTCATTTGTACATACATGTGTCTGTTGTCATCAAAGCCTATGGTCATCCAACAATAAACACTTTAGTGTGTGTGTGTGTGTGTGTGTGGTGTGTGTGTGTGTGTGTGTGTGTGTGTGTGTGTGTGTGTGAAGTAACATAAAATACTGGGCTGGGTTGTGGCAGGATTTTTTCCCCCTATCTTTCCCTTTCTCTTTTGTAAGGGTTGATTCACTGCCAAGTGGCACAACAGCTTTGTGTTTTATAACAGAATTTCATACATGTGTTTGGGGCCAAATTTGCATCTTTGTCAGAACCACTAAAACCTGTTTGCTTCAGACAAACCCAAGGGAAGTAACTCATATTGCTGTTAAGTTAGATGTGTCATATGGCCTATGACGACCTTCAACCTTCCCTCTCATCAAGCAGAAAGAAGATAAAATAGTAGGAGCACACTTAATTTCACATTAACGGCCAACCTGATTTAAAAGAAAAGAAAAAAACCCAGCAAATTCTCATGTCACATGGTAAGGCATTCCTGGATTTATTTTTTTACCAATTGTCCAGACGCTTTAGGCAATCAGGAATTAATTGCAGGCCTGGGTGATCATGACATAATTCTCTTAGAGAGCAACTTTCAACCCTTTCGAAGAAACCCCCTAAACGTATCATCAGACTCTGGAACCAAGCAGACTTACCAAAATTATGCAGGGATACTCATGATTTCATTCGTCTTTTTTTTAGGTCTCATAATGTTAAAGATAATGTCAATGACCTTTGGAAGTGTATAAAAACTAACTTGGAATTTATTATGGATGACAACATACCTACTAAAATAACTTCAAGCAAGAACCACCAGCCATGGATTAATACAAAAACTAAACGTTTGTTGAGAAGGAAACATCGTTTCTTTAAGAAATTGAAACTACACCCTAATTCAGAAAGATTACTGATTAGGTATAAACGTATTAAAAAAAATTAAGAGAAGGTGTCAGTGAGAATGTAGGCTTGCTCACTCCAATTATGTTAATTCGATGATTTCAGAAGGTGATCATCAAAACAAGAAATTATGGTCTTACATAAGGAGTAGGAGACAGGACAACATTGGGATTCCAGACCTGAGAAACAACCAGAATAACCTAATACAGGACCCTGGAGGGAAAGCAAATATTACTAAACAAGCAGTTTTGTTCAGTTTTCTCAAATCCCAAGCCTTTAATTAACGTTAGACTAAACGATGATGATAAACTCCCTGAAATGCAAAACATCAAAGTAAACAAAGTAGGAGTATTTAAGTTACTGACCAACATCAATGAAAACAAAGCTACTGGTCCTGATGGCGTTCCTGGCAAGCTCTTAAAATTATGTGCCAATGAATTGACTGAGGTATACCAACTACTTTACCAAGCTTCACTGGACCAGGGAGTAATACCTGATGAGTGGCGAGATGCGAGCATTGTTCCTTTATTCAAACAGGGTGACAAAACAAAAGCAGAGAACTATAGACCTGTATCTCTTACATCCATATATATCAGCAAAACTACTTGAACACATAATATATAGTAGCATAATGGACCATCTTGACAAATATGACTTCTTAAATAACGCCCAGCATGGTTTTAGACAGCAAAGGAGTTGTGAGACTCAACTTATAACAACTCGCAATGATTTTAATAACTGTCTTAACAACAGACAGCAAATAGATGCAATTTTATTAGACTTTTCTAAAGCCTTTGATAAGGTTGACCATGAGGGCCTGCTGCTTAAGTTAGAACACATCGGCATTGGCAGTTCTTTGCTAAAATGGGCTAGATCATTCCTCGTTGGGAGAATGCAGAAAGTTGTTGTGGAAGGGTCATCATCCCATTGTAAACTAGTCTTGTCAGGTGTACCACAGGGAACTGTTCTGGGGCCCTTGTTTTTCTTAATTTATATAAATGACATAAGTAGAAATCTCTCTCCTGGAAGTACTATAAGGCTTTTTGCAGATGACAGCTTAGTATATAGAACAATCAGAAGCACCAATGATACACGCATTCTACAAGAAGATCTAAACGCTTTACAAGGGTGGGAAAGAACTTGGAAATGGAATTTCATCCCCAAAAGTGCCAAGTGTTGCGTATATGTAACAAACGCTCACCAACTAGATTAGAATATTCTATTCATAATACTATTCTTAAAGAAACCAATGCTGCAAAATATTTTAGCGTGATTATAGATAGTCGTCTCAAATGGAAAGAACATTACAACTTAGTATGTAAGAAAGCAAATAACATCTTAGCTTTCTTATACAGGAATATCAATGACCGCCCCCAAAAGGTTAAAGATGACTGCTACAAAACACTGGTTAGACCAGTACTGGAATATGGTTGCTCAGTCTGGGATCCTTACCATCTAAAGGACATTGATAATCTCGAAAAGATTCAGAAGAGAGCAGCACGGTTCGTAACAGGGAACCACATCAGAGAAAAGGGGAATACTAGGAAGAACATGAGGAAATTAGAATGGAAACCCTTAGAAGAGAGAAGAGCTTTTATCAAACTTAACATTCTTTAAAGGCAGAGCTAAACCAATAGATATTCAAATGGAACAACTAGTATTGAATAAAAGTAGCACCAGGAGTGGCGGTCAATGTTATACCATACCTGCATCAAATATTGACAGCCACTTACATTCATTTTATCCTAGTTCTGTACGGCTGTGGAACTCACAGCCAGATGCCATCAAGATTGCCACAAATGCAGTCTCATTTAAAAAGCAAATTGATACGACAGTTTTGAGATCTGCATATTGACGATTTTCTATTTTAACTTCCCCAGATATTTTATGGTTACCTGGGCCTGAATCATGGCCATTGATTTTAACTTCTTGAATATCGAGTGCGACCCCTTGTTGCCAAATTTGCTCCAAGGGCCAACAGACTGAGTCGCACTATTTTATGTTATTTTATTTTACTTTTTAACATGCGCGCTGGTGACCTACTCGTTTTTGAGTGAACCAGTATTTTAAGAACAAGAAGAGAAGACACACAATGCCAGGCATGACAAAAAGCGGCAGACAGAAGCAAGGGTGGAGGACAACACCAGTCACAGGCCTGTTCACTAACTTTCAGAATGACAGTGAGAGGACATCAATATATAAATGTGGACAAAGACTCTCTAGAACTCATGTCATTTATGCGTTGTAAATCCCTGCACCCTATGATGATGACGAGGAAGTTAAACTCGTTGAACCTGTGTCTGTGGTGAACCTGTGTCTGTCGCTTAACAAGTGTCTGTAGCTAACAACACTAATCATGCAAGGCTGAAGGTAGTTTAGCGTTACCGACACATCATCCACGTTGTTAACGCTAAACCCAAGCCACAAAAACAGAACGGTGTCTTCCATTCCCTTTTTTTTCTAGTAAACCTTACCTCCAGGTGAACGTAGCCATGCTGTCCAAGAGTGTCGTCCATCGACACGCAGGAGGTGGGCCTGTTCTTCTGCCTCAAGACAGTTCCTGGACCCAACTTCATCATCTTCACCAAGATTCGAACCGCCGCCGCCACGCCGAACAGACTCCCTAAGGCCAACACTAAGGCCCTGGCCACTAAAACCCCGAAGCAACGACATCGTGTGGGTTCACTGCTGCCAGCTGATTTCGTGGTGCCGTACTCAATATCCAGGCCGCTCCAGTCGACGCTTTGAAACTAAGCAACAGTTCTGCCCTGTTAAGGCAAAACCAAGCAAGTCCATAAAATCTACTTTCGAGAAAAACGCATTTTTGTGTTTTAATTGAATTCTCAAACAGTGTCAATAGTTTTTTCTGTTTTTATTTCTGGATTATATTCAGGACAGAGACGAATTGTTTGTCCATTCAGGGTTTTTCGATAGCTTCTTCATTTTCTTTTATATTCAATTTTTATGGACGTACTTTTCTCTGCCTAAACATTCTAATAAAACAGGCTTGTTAAATTTTTTGCCAAAAGCGAGTATGTGTACATACTTGTTTTTGCCACATTATTTTGGATCAAATTGTTTGTTAAATATTTTACCAAAAAAAGGTACATTTATGCAAGTTGTAATTTTTACATGGCATTATATGCTGGTCACTTTTCTGATTCAGTAAGTGTATTACAGTGAAACCCGGTAATCCAAAGGAACTTGGTATACGTAAGGACTTCTAATTATCTATCTAAAAAATCATCCGCGTGTTCTTTAATTTCAGTTTTCTGCCTTATCTGAAACAGCATTCAAATCAACATAAAAAAGTGAAAATTAACTTGTGCAAACCAAGGAGTGGTCCCCACCCCAAGGCATTTTCAATTAATCGGTGATACTGTAGAATAGACTTTTCTAGGAATGAAATGGGTGAGACACAGAGAGAGAGAGAGAGAGAGAGAGAGAGAGAGAGAGAGAGAGAGAGAGAGAGAGAGAGAGAGAGAGAAAGAGAGAGAGAGACAGAGACAGACAGAGAGAGAGACAGAGACAGAGACAAACAGAGAGAGAGAGAAAGGAGGTGAAGAAGGGACAGAGAGAGGAAAAGAGGGAAGGAAGAGAGGGAGGAGGAGGGAAGGAAGATAAAGAGAGAGAGAGAGAGAGAGAGAGAGAGCGAGAGAGCGAGAGAGAAAAAGATGCAAACAGAGACAGTTTGAAAAGAACGAGGAGGGAGAATTGGTAAAGTAAAGTAAGAGGAAGTAAATATTTCGAGCATTTTTTCTTCTAAAATCGTTCATATGGTCTTCGCAAACACACAATCACACTCTAACTCAGTAACGACCATCCCCCCCCCACACACACACACACACACATGCACGCACGCACGGCCACCAACACACACACACACACACACACACACACACACACAGGCGCGCACGCGCCGCGCGCATACACACACTTTAGAAATACTAGGGCCGATATTCCTTTTCATTGCTATTGAGTGTGGCGAAATATTCGTTTATAAGGCCACTATTCCCTGGCCTTCATAATCGAAAATATTTCCTGATTTTGATGAATTTAACAGCGTTACAATACGTCGATCCAAAAATCTCATTTTACCCCAAATGACCCTCACTATTCTTTGTTGCCCGCAGCGGCGATCAGCCCTGCGCGACTTATCTATCATTTTGTGGGAGGCCGTCACAATTTTATGGACACATCCACTGACACATGCATACACACTCACGCATCCATAGGCTTGGCACTGAATGCACCTTTCTGGCTAGACTGATTACCAGTAGTGAAGAAACAAACTGAAAAACTAGATCAAAGCCAAAACTTGATCAAGCAGCCAAATGACTGGCCCATTATATTTTCAAGCATTTGCACGGCCAAGACGACAAGTTACACCACAAACAACGCATTCAACATTATCAACATTACTATAAACACTATCAACATCACTATATATACAAGTATTAAACCAGAACTTACTCTGATGTGTCTGAATCACCCATGGTTACTCGCCGCACGACTCCCAACAATCAAAGTAACAAGTATTCTGATTGGTTTGCAACTAGATCCTTTTCTCTCACTGGCTAAAGGACATGCTCTCTTTTGCCATCAAATTGTGATCGACGTAGCATGTAGAGGGTATTTATAGTAACATCAAGGGAATCTGGAGTTGTAGGACTTACTTCATTCTGTCAAAACATTCTGGTACTTAAAGGAAATTTAACATGGACATACTTGCTTAAATTCTCGAAAACTAAAGGCCGTTCAGCCTAAAAAATAACACAGAAGATGCGCACCTAAATGGTGACTGTGATTCACAAATAACCTCATTTTTGACAAAAATGGACTTACTTGACTTTGCCTTAACAGGGCAGAGTTGTCGCTTTCCTCAGCCGTACTGTGCAGAATGAACACCTAAGTTCCGGCTGAGCACGAAGTCGATCTTAAGAGTCCAGCGCTCTCTGAATGAAGCCTTTCAAAAACAATTGACAACAATGCGAAAATTACCAACTAAGAAGCTGCTCACTTTCGCCTTCTGCACGTTGGATTGTATGAAAAACAACTTTTAAAGCTTAATCGAAAGTAACCAGCTTCTAAATTTATTTACGGGAAATTCCACACTTTGAGTAAAAAGACATGCGCACTGGAAGTTTTTGCAGTCACTTCCTGCAACTAAACTTGCAGACGACGAAAAAGCGAAAGTAAGGCAATGCAGTTCCATTTCCATTTCCATGAAACCACATAATTACACAGATGGCAAAAACAGAAAATATCGGCGTAAAGAAACAACGTCCAAGGCTTCGGTTAGGTTCTGGCGCGCGTGCGTGCGTGCGTGTGTGTGTATGTGTGAGAGACAGACAGAAATATGAATGCGTGTGTGTGTGAGTGTGTGGTGTGTGTGTGTGTGTGTGTGTGTGTGTGTGTGTGGAGAGAGAGAGAGAGAGAGAGAGAGAGAGAGAAGAGAGAGAGAGAGAGAGAGAATTTACAACTATCATTTCACAAGCAATGTGCGTGAAGTGTTAGAAGCTGAAAATGATGAAAGCTGCCGTTTTATTGGAAATCAGTAAGCAGCACTTTTGTTGTATCAATGTGTGTGTGTGTGCGTGCATGTGTGTGTGTATGTGTGCAATCTGTTATTTTCCCTTTACATATAATAGCCACATGTTCATACTATGCGTGTGTGCGTGAGTGTGCGCATGTGTGTGTGTGAGTGTGTGCATGTGTATGTGTGTGTGTGTGTGTGTGTGTGTGTGTGTGTGTGTGTGTGTGTGTGTGTGTGTGTGTGCGCGCGCGCGTGTTTTTGTGTGTTAATTATGTTCCTTTTCTTTGAATGAAAAACGTTGATATTCTGTTCATAATGTTTTCTTAAATGTCAGAACAACCTGAGTTAATCTGACAATAAATTGGTTTCAGTCAGTCAGTCAGTGTGCATGCGTGTACTTCACAGAGTTAACCAATAGCAGCAACAATTACAATTTATAACCCATTTGTTCAGACACACTAGTCTGTGTGCTTTCTTTCGTTAAAAAAGGAGTGAGTAAAATAACTGCACGAAAATGACTCATGTAATCAAATGCTATTAGTGAATTGGCAAAGGTATGTAGTTTTGGTTATAAGATCAGTTATCACTGACATGAATACCTATTCTTTTTGAAGGTAATACAGATGATGAAGACATATTACAATTCTGATGCTGAATATACACACAGAGAGACACAAAATTCATGATGGATTTCATTCTCAAGGTGAAGTAATGATGAAATATGGTTCTGTCATTAGCAAACGTTCTGTTAATTACAGTCACACATTCATGCAAACCAAAACAAATTACTTACATTTTAGTGTTCTAACATGTCAAAAAATATATCTGCAGTCTCATTCAAACTTGAAAAGAAAAAAAAAAGGATATGGATTACGTGGATCAGTGGTGTTTAGTAAATGCAATCATTTTCAGAAGAAAAAAAAAAGACACCTGAAGTTGTATGCACCAACAGCATGTATTTCTCATTCATTTACAGGCGCATAGCCACGCACGCACACACACACATACACAATTTTTGACATTTATTTTTACAATCCCTCCCTCCCCCCCCCCCCCCCCCCCCCCCACCTCCCCTAGTTTTAACATGGAGATCATCTTTCAAGGCCAAGAAAGACACAATATCCAAGGAATTTACTCTCATGAAATTTGGATCATACACAATACAATTAATAACCATAAAAATAGTCATAAGTTTCAATAATTCCTATCTTACTATTCTTAGTATTCCGAATCACTGCTGACATTGTGCATCTTACTAGTCGTAAGACTGCAGGGTGAAAAAGCTGGTGTGTTATATACTGTTACGAGAAAAATTGTCAAAAATTTGCAGAAAAGTATACACACAACCTCCCCCCCCCCTTCCCCCCTCCTCCCCAACATCAAAACAAAAAAAAACAAAAAACAAAAGATAAGATAAGATAATGTTGCTTATAGCCCAGCCGACCGCAAAGGGCCACATCAGGGCTGTAAAAAACAAAAGCAGCAGACTCAAAGAGAGTAACAGAAAAGAGGAAATTACCAGTGCAAAATGTCCAGATAGTAGAATGATTGAAACTGAAGAAGTCTATGGCATCCCTAAAATGGCTGCTAACATTTGTCACTGGCTGATACATTCAACAGGAGAAAATAAAAATCAGTTATTAGGATATTCACAGCCATTCACTCAGCTTCAGCGCCTTAGTATTAACAAAGCGTTTAGATGTTGTTGTTGTTGCCATGTTAAATCATAAATGACAATCATGCTCATTTGAGCATTACTCCACCCATAATTCACACCAACCTTGAGTAATGAAGATTTTTAAAGTGGTATCATACCAGAGTACCATTTTAGGATTAGAGTTCTCCTCTCAGTTGTGAAAAGGTGAAGGGTGTTTGGCATTGTAAGGTACAGTAGCACCGATTAGATTAGAATTGAAACAGAAATAAAACAAAGATTTTTGCATCACTCCTTGAAAGCATTAGGGTTTCTGTAAATTGGCCAATAAGCTGACATTGATACTGATAAGACATTTTGCCAAGAGATTTATAATTACTTCAAGTGCCCATCTCAGTTGCTGTTTCTGAGATAGTCTCACCAACAGAAAAAGAGTAGCCTATCATGAAAATTAGAGCATGGAAATATAATGAGAAAAATAGTGTTATGAAAGCGTTGGGGTGGAGTGTGAGTATCTAACAGCGATGCACTGGATTAGTTAATTATTAATCAGAATGTCAACATCTTCCCCACCATCCAAAACATGTATAAAACAAACAAAAAGACACAAGAAGAAATACTGAGTATTCTAGATAGCCATATTTTCCTGTGAAAAGAAAATAGCTAATTGTATTTACCTGAGAAAAAATGAAAGCAGCCTTCTACTCTCGCTGAATTCATGAAAAGCAGTTGAGAGATCAAAAGCATGTGGACTCACCCTCTCAATCACAGAATTTTATACATTGCTTGAAATGTATGAAAAGTACATGAAACACTTATCAAAATAAAATTATACCCTGTATCTCTAAAAAAAAAAAAAATCTTATTCAATCAATCAATAGTTGTGTTGCCTTGGACAAACTGTACCATGCCTTCTTATGTGAATGTCAACAGATAGATAATTAAAACCCAACCCACCCCCACCCCTCCCATCTCCCTGCATCTTCGTCAGTAAGAAAAAAAAATGACTTACATCTTTTAAATAAATACACACCAATTTTTTCCAAGTACTGATAACAGCTAATTTGAATCAAATTTGACATATTTCAGCCGCCTCCTCTTGTCATACAACACAATGGATTTGGTCCAGTCGCTATCAAAGGACTGGCTTCGTGCTGTAAATGTTGGACCTCACAACCAGTCCATTCCAAGGTCACATGTTTGAATCCTGCTTCCACTGCCAGTCCACAAGATAACCATGATGACTCTAACATCTGTGCATTTCCAGGTCATGATTGGATGCTGCCGCCCACAACCAGTCCCTGCCTACATCATTGTGAACAGATTTTTCCTTCCGTTACCAGTCACACCTGGCCCACAGGAAAGACCTGCAAACCCAAAGAAAAACCAGAATACTCAGTTTTGAGAACTGACAACATAGAGAAACTCACATGAGGATAGATGAAATCCAGTGCAGAAAAAAGGCAAAGCTGGAACCGATTGATTAATTAAAGAAAAACTAACATTTTGTTTAAATTGTAATGAAAACACATCCCATGTGGAACAGAAAATTATTAAACAAAAAACAACAACAAACAAACAAAAAAAAACAACAAAAAGAAATTGAGCTTGAAGTATGGGGAACCAGAAAATAAATGAAAATTTGTCAGATTGGGTACATACAGTATTCAGTACAACAAATAAGAGTAAAATCATGAGAGAGAGAGAGAGAGAGAGAGAGAGAGAGAGAGAGAGAGAGAGAGAGAGAGAGAGTTTACTATATAAACAGTTGTAGTGTTTTACTTTTAGAGTTAGCCTTATTTCATTTTGCACACGGCTCGCTACCGTTGCTAACGTAAACACCACAACAGTGGCCAGAACAGATCAAGGGTGATTATCAATGTGTGTGTGTGTGTGTGTGTGTGTGTTTAAAACTAAATATAGGCTAGTCAATAATCAGGACACATTGTGGCAAAGTACATCATGCATGTGGACTGTGCATGTTTGTATGTGTGTTTGTTCCTTTTATTTCATTACACTTATCCTATGTACTAACAAATAGCAATGATTAGTTGTAAGGTCAGTGAGTGAGACGATGGAGTCTTGATGTTGACCCCCCCCCCCCCCCTTCCATCCTATCACAGAGGATGCCTGCAATGTGTGTACGTGTCATCGGTCAATGGGCCCTCTCTTGCGAAGAATGGTGATGCCAGCAATGACATTTAACGTGTGCTCAAGATGTTATCAAACTATCCGTAAAATTTCATGGAAACGGTGGAGGCACAAAAGAAAATATTTTCAAAAACTTACCTTCCTACAAAGACTACTGGCCTGTTCGGCTGTTGTGTGAACTATCATTTTCAAGTCCACCCAATAGGCCTACTGGTCTTCGATCATTCTATGAAAACCACTTAGCTGGTGTGACATGGGCCACTTGGGGTAAGCATGTTCCATCTGGTCAGATAAATAAATGAATCTCATCCAAACATGGCAACGCTGAACACATGTCAGTCGTGTCAAGTGTGACGTCCTGTAAACTGATGGAACTCCAATAAGATTTGCAACAGCATTCCGACACCAGCCGGTAGCATAAAATCCAAGTACGTATAGGTACATGCAAACAGCCTTGTAGATCTGTGTAGATCTAGCGTTTGGGCTCAGGCTACATCATTTTCTTTTTACCAAACGTCCAGATTGTAGCTCACTTCCGTTTGGCCTAGTTTGCCCACAGATTCCAAGAAAACGAAAGCTTCATTAGGCGAGTCATTGGGTATTACTGGCTAACCTCTGCCATACGTTCTGCCGTCGCTTCAACGCAAATACCACGGCCATCTCGTTTCAATGCATTTAGGCCTAGCTGCCAACAACTAGCCTACACCAAATCATCGACATAACGATGTTGGCCGCCAAATGGAAGAAGAAGAAGAAGAAGAGAGAAGGTAGAAATTTTGAAACGAATTTCAATTTTCATGCAATACAATCGGAAGTAAAGACTTGTACAATGGAAACTTTCAATTTTAGGCCTAATTTACAACTTGCATTCAGTTGGTAGCTATTCATTTAATAAAGCTTCATGCAAGAGACCGCTGTGCAGGTAGGCATGTCGAGTATGAAAGAGATTTTTTTTCCCTTTCAATTCATATACCGAATTTGTAACTCACATTCCACGTCGTTCGTTCTGTTTAGATCAGAACTATCAAGTGGTTATTCTTGTTGAAGATTTGTAACCGTTGTCGTTTTTTCCTTGTGCAGCTGCTTAGATCAGAATTGTTGAATGACGAACAATATCCTTGAGCGTGCCCTTTGCTGCTGGGTTACTCATCAAGCGACTGATACCGTCAAGGTCAGTTTTGGCCTGCAGTAAACTTCTCTACAGGGTGCGTTTTGTTTCGGCTAGGGACCTAGCCTATCAATCACGCGCTTGGTCTAGCTGATAACGCTAAGAACAGGCCGGTCAGTTATATCAGTAGTAGTAGTAGTAGTAGTATGTAGGGACGTAATCAATACATAGGCCGTTAAGCCTTTCAATGTCCCCTCGTGTTATTTTACTTTTATGACAGGGTTGAAAATGCATGCAATATAAATTTTCCTTCTTATTCATCAAAGCTTCTAAACTTTACTTTAAATTTCAAGTCTTCATCCAGCAAATTCTTAAAAACGTTAGTATTTTTAGCAAATTTAAGTGCAGTTGGCAAACTGTTCCAGTTGGCAATAACTCTGTTACTGAACTTGAATCTCCCCATATTAGTATGAAACTGCTTAACAAATATTTTGCCTTCCGAATTTCTTGTTCTATCTGTTTTAACAGCCTCAAAAAAATAGTCCCACTGTATGTCCGTTTGCTGGTGAAATATTTTGAACACTTCAATCAAATCCCCTCTAATACGTCTGCCTTTTAAAGAGTGCAAATTTAAGTGATTTAATCTATCTGTATAAGACATGTTTGTACATTCTTGCAAGATTTTAGTAGCTCTTCTCTGTACTCTTTCGATTGCTATTGACTGTCTTTTCAAGTGTGGGTACCAGATTATATTGCCATATTCAAGATGCGGTCTAACCATAGCTTTATATAACTTTAAAAACGTTTCTTTATTTAGGTAAATAAAAGTTCTTTTTATTAATCCAATCATTTGGTTTGCTTTATTTATACACTTTTGAATGTGAGTATCAAAAAGTAAATCTTTATCAAAGATTACACCCAGATCCTTTTCTTCCTCACATTTCTGTACCAGCCTATTTCCACCATCTATTTTCATGTTGTATTCATGTTCTGGATTGTTTTTGCCAACATGCAAAACTTTACATTTTTCAACATTTCTATCAGCTGATAGTCTGTAGCCTCAGTCATGTATGCCAGGGGCGGACGATCTGCTGCGGGAAGAAGGGGAGTTTGGGGCTTCCAGTTTCCTTTTTAGAAGTCCAGAGTGGTCAGAAAGCTATTGGAAACAGAGGGGTAAAGGGTGCATGTGTGTGTGTGTGTGTGTGTTTGCGAGTGTGTTCGCGATATTGACTGTGCGCAACTTGACCAGTCCAGCCAGCCGGCGGCTTAGCATCTTGCTGTTCACTAGTTAGTCTGCTGCCATCCCGCGATCAGAGCATGACAGTGTCGTACAGGCCTTCCTTTTGTTTTTTAAAAATATAATGTTTTAGTGCAAATTGTAGCCTACCTCCGCCTTCCGGAAGTTCTATGCTGATAACTTCCTCCCTTCTGTTCCGCTCTTTAACTCTTAGTCTGATTTTATTTATCGTCTTGCTTCACCGTCCTGTGCTGTTTCCCCCCTGTCTTTGTGTTCCGCTCTCCTATCATTGTGTTAGATGGTCTTACACCTTTTTTTTCTCAGGTCACACAACTCCTAACATTCAGCTTCAAGCTTCTGTTGTTGTTTCTTGTTATACCCAGGTAACGAGGCAGTTAAACCGTAATAATAATAATAATAATAATGTATAGATTTTATATAGCGCAATTCTTGGGATCAACTCATTGCGCTCAACACACACTCAAACACTCGCACTAACATGTGTTCACACACACACACACACACACACACACACACACACACACACACACACACACACACAGGCGCACTTATCAAGTTCATCGGTTCAAGCGTAAACAATACAGTTTTGCATGCAGTACATAAAAAGTCAGGTCAGAATAATAGACACAGCATTTAGATATTATGGTTGAAGAAGGCTTTCCTAAAGAAGTATGTTTTTAACTCTGACTTGAATTTAGATAAAGTAGGCAGGTCACGTAAGCTGTCAGGAAGAGAATTCCAAAGAGTGGGCGCACTAAAGCAAAATGCTCTGTACACTCTGTTCCAAGTGGGCACCAGTTTCCATGCTGCAATGTATGCTCACTCATATAGCCCTTAGGGTTTTTGTTGTTGTTGATTTTTTCCATTATTATTATATATATACGCATTGATAGATATAGATAGATAAATAGATATTAACGGTTAGCATCATATCATTTTCGGTTGCACCGTATTGATTCAAAACAGAACATACAGCTATGTAATATGTGTCTATAATCTGTGTTAAACGATTAAGCAGTTGGCATGTGCAATGTAAGCCTAAATTCTGATCGGAAAGCTGTCGTTATCTGCCAGTGTTGATAGATTCAATGTTTTTGAATATATTCAGAGAACCTGTTCGTAGAAGTACGTTGAAGTACGTCTATGTGTTTGCAACTTTTTTTCTTTCTTTTTTTTTTTCTTTTTCTTTCCTTTTTCTTTATTTTTCTTTTTTTAAAGGAAAGATACTTTCCAAACAGATTAGACTTGTCTGTGTAAAACGAAGTATTATTATTGTTTGTTTGTTTGCTTTTTTTTTTAATTTAGTCCATGGAAACCAAATCTCAACTCCAAACTTCAGTTTTCATAATGTAGCTTTTTAGTCTTCATTATTGCAGTGGACGTTGAATTTATCTGATTTGCTTCGTATTAATGCCTGTGTAGAAGACAGTATCACTGTGTCGATCAGTGGATCAAGTAATAACGTCAGTATCGTTATTGTCGATATGTGGTGAGTCAGTTTTGCTTGCATGACTGGGAGAGTTGTTGATGAAAATATGAAATAAAATTGAAGTAGGTATGTCTCCCTGAAGCATCGCTTTTAGAAAGATAATTTTAAATTAAGTCCGGTATTTGTTTTTGTACACATTGTAATACATTTCTACGTAATTTGAATAATTCTGTAAATATGTTCCTGTATATATATATATATATAATATATATATATATATATATATATATATATATGTGTGTGTGTGTGTGTGTGTGTGTATGTATATATAGATAGATAGATAGATAGATAGATATAGATATATATATAGATCAGTAGGTTTAAAAAGCCTAAAATGATTCTACAAGTGCTCAACCCCTTGCGGAGCAACATTAGATAAAACAAGTAATATGAGGAGTGTTTAAAAATATCTACACATTTGTTTCTAGCGCTTGGCTATCGTCAGGATGGAGTTTGGGTTACCCACCGCCGGTGTTATATAGCGTGTGGGGCCCGGTTGCAGCTATTTTTACGTGCGTGTTGGTTGCACGTGTTTTTTGGGGGATTTTCAGGTTGTTGTACGGGGTGTGTTAACTAACAACGATTTCCATTTGTGCCTGCAGTTATTTACTATTTCTGTTTTAGTATTAAGAGTTGCTAAGTGGGGTTTACATAGTGTTAGCCATTTTTCAGTTAGGCATAGGTTGCATCTTTTTGAGATATTGCTGTATGGTGATGCCCTTTTTATGATTTTCCAGGATATGTTATAGTTTATTTTTGCGTCTTTAAGTTTCCAAATGTATTTGCTCAATTCAGTTTGGTTTTTGTATTTTTCTTTGTTGAATGACTGTTTGTGGTTTGCATATCTGGTTTTGAAGTGGTTTTCAGTGATCCCTATGTATGTTTCTTTTTCATTTTCTGATGTCACGGTAGCCTGGTATACAATATTGTTGTGAAGACATTTATTGCTTAGTGGACACTGCTCTTTTTTGGTGCAATTGCAAGATTTCCTTTCTTCACCCTTCTTTGCTGTGTTGGTTTTCATTTTGTTGGATGCATCAATTAGGTTTTTGAGGTTGGGCATACATGAGTACGATAGTTTGACAGTGTTTTTGTTAAATATTTTGGACAGTTTGTGTTCTTTTGGAAATGAAGTTATTAAGATTTTGAAGAATTCTTTCCCTATGTTTGTTTTGAGTTTCCCGTCGTATGGGGGGTTGTACCATATGATTTTTCTTTTTCTATTTTTCTTGCTTTTATTTGTGTTGTTATCTGGGTTGTATTGTAGTTTGTAATTGTATCCACTTCTTTGTAGTGCCTCCTGGTATTCTACTGCTGCATTGTTGAACACTCTCTCACTGCATGACAGATTTGATAGTCTCTTGTTTATGCCGTGGGGTATGGTCTTTAATACAGATGGTGGATGGTTACTTTTGATGTGCACATAAAGAGGTGTGTCGTTGGGTTTTTTGTATGGTTTATATATGTGATTATTGAGATCCAGTGTTATGTCTAAGTAGTTCACTACCTTTTTGTTTGCTTCAATGGTAATTTTTAAGTTGTGATTTTGGAAGATTTTGCATAGTTCTTTTTTCTTATTTTCAATGGTTCTTGGATTGTTGTTTAGTGCAGCAAGGCCATTATCTCTGTATAGTCCGACTTGCTTTCCGAGTTTTTTTCTTGGTGTTGGATAGCATGAACAGTCCAACCAGTTCGCATGTTTCTGCACCATCATATGAACCCATGGTTACGTCAAATGTTGAGTTTCTGCTCGTTTTCTTGATCCAGGTTTCATTTTTGCTGTGCAGTAATGTTTTCTTGGTGTGGAGAATGATTTCCATTTCTGACCCTGTTATGTCTGTGTGGTTACTGGCAAACTTCAGTGCTTTGTTGAGTAGTTCCTCATCTATAGATGGGTAAAAGTCTACTATGTCAAATGTGATGAATACTGTATTACTTTGTTTATTGAGTTTTTTGAACCATTGGATAACTTCGTATGTGTTCTTCCAGAGGTTGTATTCAGAGTTTGATTTTATGTTCTTTATTGTTTTTTCCAGAATTTTCTTGCTCATTTTGCCTAATTCAGATTTGGATGGATTTATTAGTCAACATGTTGCATTATTATGAAAGTTGGGCTTGTGGTCTTTGAGTGTTATGAAAGCTTCTTTTGTTGCTGTCGCTTCTATCCTGTCACTTAGGTCTATGCGCTGTGCAAGTTCTTTTTCTTTAGTGCGGATACTGTCATGTATATTTTTGTCGGCTTTTTTTTTAGTTTTTCTGGATGTTTTTGTCAAGGAGTTGAGAGTATTCCTTTGGTTCAATTTTGTAGTAATTGGTAGTTTTATCAGCCTTCACAAATATTTTTTTGTCATTATGTACTTGTTTTATTTGTTTTTTTAATGTTGTTTGGAAATCGTTGTTAGATTTTTTGAATTCAATATTGGCTATCATTCTTTTCATTTTATCTTCAAAAGGTTTCATTTCGTCTATGGCTGGTGGTGATCGCCATGATTTGAAATCGTGGGTGTTTTTGTCCTCTTTTTTTGCGTTTGGGTTTAGAAAAAAGAAAGCTTTCCATCTCATGTTGTGTACAAACTTTTCTGTTTGTTCTATTAACTTTTTTATATATGATTGCGGATTAGAAAACGGTATATTTTTTGTTGACTGCCTAAAATTGGTTTCCTCCATTTTAAAATCCTTCAGGCCACAGTGCTCAACGTGAGGAGCGATTAAGATATTGCTGGAACGGTGCTCGGAACGGTGCTCGGTACTTATCCTTGGAATTTATTAGTTTGTTGTATTTTAGTCCCTTGCGGATTCATTCCAAGAACTGGCCCTCAGCACTTGTGTCTTAGAGGATATCTTTTTATATTTTCTACTTTTCACAAGAAAATGTAGCTTGTTTTGCTCTTTCATGATTTTCTTTTGCTTCTTAGATGGCACCTTTGGTTGTTTTTTTTTTTTTTAAACTCAACAAACATACTACGGTATTGCGCACCAGCCTTTTCTGAGACCGGGGTAAAACGGTCTGAAATTCTATTTGAATTCAGCAAACCTGCTAGTTCAACTGATTGATTTAATATTTGATTTTAAATAATATGTCAGTTGCTGAGTTACGCATCGGTACTTATCAGCATTTCTTACCTGGTCTCTTGAAATGTAGACTTGGTATATTCATAACATTTTCCCGCGCATATAGGTACGTGCCGGATAAGAAGAGTCAACCGCAACGATGCTTGCGCGCGCATGTGTCAGCATAATTATGTGACTTGATTTCAAATCTCGTCTTTTCCTTGCAAATTTTTGTGCATGTTTCAAGATAAGTCAACATCTCCATTCTAGAAACTGGAAAGTCAGGGTATAATGCTGAAATCAATTCAAATTATTCTTAAGTCTGTGCTTCCTTTCCCTGCTATATTTTGGTCTACATTACTGTGTGTATCTGCAAGAATTTCGAATTGTTTTATCCATCCATGTGGTGGATTTATGAGTGGTTTGCGAGGGACGAATATCTTCTTCATTAAGTGTAATTCTATCAGTTTTCACAGTGTTTGGATCATGTGCGAAATCTATATGCACAGCTTATCAACTAAATTACACATGGAATATTTTTTCTTTATTTTCAAAATTTTGTTACAAGCTTTTAACATGTTGAAATCTTTATTGCGCAATTCTCTGCTCGATGAGGTTCTGTTCAGTGCAAGTTTTTACAGATTTGAATTCACGACTTTTAACCCTTCCCGTACGTCGCCAAAAAACTCACACGCCGTACATCGTGGGTGCGCACACACCCATGGTCGTTATATAGGCGATTCGGTGAATAGTCCTCGCCGTACATCGTGGGTGCACACACACCCATGGTCGTTATATAGGCGATTCGGTGAATAGTCCTCGCCGTACGTCGTGGGTGTGCACAGACCCATGACCATTTCATAGATTTGCATTTGTATTTTTGCATTGTTTTTCTATGCATGCGCGCGTGTGTGTGTGTGTGTGTGTGTGTGTGTGTGTGTGTGTGTGTGTGTGTGATGGTGCCAGTGTCTGTCTGTCTGTCTGTCTGTCTGTCTCTCTCTCTCTCTCTCACACACACACACACACACACACACACACACACACACACACACAGAATGACACACACCTACATCCACATATTTAATATCCCACTTTTGCAGACTTCAGCTGCTCTCTGATTAATGAAGTTTGCTAAGGTTTAAGCTGCTTAGCTTTATGACCGTCAGAGCAGTCAACCATTAGAGGTTCGCTGTGTCCGAGACACAGCATTGCAGGAAGCGGAGCCCACCCAATTCGTTCCGCCGCTTTAACCTTCCCTGGCCTAAATCGGGTACCCGTCTACTGCTGAGTGGGTAGACAGGAGGTTTACGTCGCAAAACTCGGGCCCATGGAATGGTTCGAATTCTCGACCGTCAACTCACCATGCAAACGCTCAAACCATTTGACTATGGGCTCGTTTTGATTAGGTTGACAACAACAAGAACAACGGCAACAAAACAACAACAACAACAAAAACAAGAAGAAAAAATAAAAGGAAATTGAAACGGTATGCATTTATTGACCCCCAAATGATGGTAATAACAGGACTGAAATGGAAGCCAATAATTTAAAACGAAAACAAAACACGCGCGCTCCCGATTCATAAAAGTGAACACAAGTTAATTCTTTTCCTTCGATGCTTCTGGCCAACTGTTGTGGCACTGCCATCGATGTACTGATCGGGTGTGAACTGGAGTACTAGTACTATTGCAGGCTCACGCATCAGCTACCGAAATTCATCTGACTGCAGAGACTTCTTCGTCCGCCAGGCTCAAACCAGACGCAAGAACTGTTTGCGCCGAGGCAGCAAAAAGCCGGTCCGGCCCAACAGAGAGCCCCGGCCTTCCTTCTGGTACTGCCGATGTTGGCGATGCCGGTACAGGTCCTCGCACGTGCTGAACCACTGACGACATCGGTAGCAGCGCGTGCCCACCTTCTTCCTGTTGACGTCACAGTGGTGGTACAGATCGGTCACCTCTCGGAACGTGGCCCCACACCCTCCGCACCGAAGCGCAGGGTGTCGGGGACGACCGGATGGACGGCCAGGTGAGCTTGCAGATGGTCCTCCAGAGAGTAGACCTGGCCGCAGACGTCGCACACGTACTTCTCGCCTGGAGCGTAAGGAGGGGTCTTGGTCAGGCAGGTGTGCAGAGCGTTTTGTCTTTGTAGTACTTCGGGCTTGATGAGGACGTGGCCGTTTCGGTCACTTCCTCTTCCAGACGTCTCTCGTAAGGTCTGGTCTTGTGGGTCGTCGACTGCGGCTTTGTGTATCGCTTCTTCTTCGGCATCAAGTGTGCTGATTATTTTCACCGCGTCTTGGACGAACGACCTGTCTTCAAGAGACTGCCAGTGGTAGTTGTTTCTCTGTTCCTGAAAACCACTTTCGTGACAGGTCGTCGACTGGAACGGGTATCGTATGTCCGTCGTTTTGTCTCTCCATTCTTGTTCAGGTAAAACTTCAGAATCTACGTTATGCGTCTCGTCGTGACTGTCAAAACATTCTGAAATTCTGCTTCCTTTTGATGTCCCATTTGAAGATGAACATATTTCCTCAGGTACGACAACTGACAAACGTTCAATCGCTCTGGATACTTTAGAAATGTTTATCCGTTTTGATTCATGTCTGGCATCTCTTTGTCTTAAATTCGAGGCGTCTGATAATTCATCATCTGAAGTATCAGTTGGTGCAACATCTGCTTCTCCATCCGTAGCATCGAAGTCTTCAATTCTTATTTCTGGTATGAGCCTGGTGTCTCCATTATTACGAGGTGATATAACGGTTCCTTTCTCCTCGATCATGCGGTCGTCAGCTGCCAAGCTGGTGTAACCCAGTTCCACCAAGAACCATCCGTCGTGCCTTGTTGTTGACAGGTCTTCGTGTAAGAAACCGGTACCATAGAGGCTTTTAAAATCAGGTTGATCCGCCTGCTCCGTCCGCAAGTCCTCCCTCGGAATGGCTATGGAAGGATCACCAGACAAACCATTCCAAGTGTTGATTTGTTGTAGGCTGGCTACAGGGCCCGCTTCCTGTCGGTCTCTCCAACTTCTTTGACCGTCCTGTGTGGATTCAATGACGTCGTCGTGCAAGGTATCATGTGCTTCTGAATCAGCAAAGTGCCCAATGTCTGAATCGCTGGAAACAGGATCTGACGAGCTTTCACTATGGAAAGGGCGGTCATCCTCACTGGAGTGGATACTGCAGATACCAGACTCTACAGAGGAAGCACGCTTTATCAACTCCTTGCGGCGCGGAACAGCTAAATATTTCATACTTTCACAGACCGCAGGAACTGGTACCTCGGTCTCCGTGAGTCCAGTATTGGCAATGACATCGTCGGCGGGCCTGCAGTCCTCTTCGACAATGAATGCCACCGTCCTCTCAGTCACGGAGTCTTCAGATTCGTCAGACAAGTATGGATCTGCATCGACATGGCTCTCCACCGCGTCTGACAAGTATGATTCTGCTTCGACATGGCTCTCCACCGCGTCTGAAAAGTCTGATTCTGCTTCGACATGGCTCTCCACCGCGTCTGAAAAGTCTGATTCTGCTTCGACATGGCTCTCCACCGCGTCTGAAAACTCTGATTCTGCTTCGACATGGCTCTCCACCGCGTCTGAAAAGTCTGATTCTGCTTCGACATGGCTCTCCAGTCCATCCAGGGATTTTTCATCAGGAGGCCAGCATTTAACTTTAGAAAAGTCTTCAGTTGCCGTGGTGAGATAGGCATCTACAGTGGACTGTTGTTTGGAGAGGACTTCCGTCTCCTCCATGTGCTGTGCACGGTTGGTATGCTGTGGGTAAAGAGGACAAACAAAACATCATGAAGAGAATTCTGTGTGTGTATGTGTGTGTGTGTGTGTGTGTGTGTGTGTGTGTGTGTGTGTGTGTGTGTGTGTGTGCGTGTGAAAGAAAAGCTAATACTTCTATAGATTCTACTGATCACATGCCTCCAGAATTTAACGTAGATGTAAACAGTGAAAACTGCGTGAATATGAATGTCCTAACAGGGGAGGAAACGTTGACAAATTTCTGTGGAAGAATTAGAGAGGAACTGACGCGTGTAATTTTGAATTCAGATAATGTGCAAGACGTATTGTCGAATGCGTCAGACATGTTAGATGTGAGTATGAATGTTGGACTTCAAATATTTAGTGGTACTTTAAAATGTGCTGCAGGCTCCATGAAACGTTAAACTTATACCGGTTTAAGAAGACACTAGAACAAATGGTTTGATGCAGACTGTAAAATTACAAAACAGAAAGTATGAAAACTGTTGAAAATATAAAACAGAACGCTGATTGTTACTGATAGTCACATCTATTGTGTCAGCAGAAGAAAATATAAAACAGAACGCTGATTGTTACTGATAGTCACATCTATTGTGTCAGCAGAAGAAATATAAGAATTCGTTGCTTAGAAAAGGGCGAATAATGATTTTTGCTTTTGAAAAAAAAAAAAAAAAGTAACGCCGTCAAGAATCAGCGAGAGTTTTTGACTAATGTAAAATTTGTAGTTGAAACGCCGGTGCAGTCGCACAGTTTCATCACTATTTAAGAATGGTACGAGTATCTCAAAAAAATGTTTTGGAAACTTTGCTTCTGACAGTTGTGCCGATCAATTGTCTGGAGATGACGAGTACATAGTGTATTAAGATCCATCTGTCGCAAAACATGAGGTATTATTTGTATTACAGAAGTTGAAAACTGGCAAAGCTGCAGCCTGAATCTCCTACAGACAAATCTTGAAACACTCGGCGGACAATGCCATTAACTTCCATGAAACCAACAAAGAAGAGACAAAAGTTGACTATTATTTTTTTCCATTTCTATGTGGCCGTTTTTAACATTTCGTTCGGTGAAGGGGTCAGGAAACTGTTTTTGCCATCTGCTATTGAAAATGGAATAAGGGGTAAGCTTTGCATTTGTATGAGAAGTGTTGGAAAATGTGAAAACCAAATAAAGAATGACGCTCGGTTCAATTAATATACTATTCGTAAATAAGGAGTTGAATAGGGGGCTGTCCGCAGCCTGTTTCATTTTCATTACTTATGAATGAACTGGCTCTTGATTGTATTTTCAAAGGTAAGTACAGTAACAGATTTTTGAAATTTCATTCTGTTCAGACGTCACCAAGTTTTTAGCTGTTGTTGGTTTACAAATAGGCTACAACTGAATAGTTTGTACCTGTGCAGAGACTTGAGCTTAAAGTAAACATGGACAAATGTCCTAGTACTCCTCAAAGATAGTTATTTGGCAGCATGTGAACAATGGCCATTGCTGTAAATATTTTTTAAAAAAAATCTGTGTTGTAAACGTCTGTGAGTATCTGGGTATTCATTTTTGTACGAAATTCCACTTTCAGCTTATTTTTGCTCTCAAGACCATGTCAGCACGAACAAACAAGTAGTCAGCAGTGTGTTGACCATTTTGAACAGTGTAAATGCAAGTCCATTAGCTAGATTTGTCAAATTATTTGATGGTGATATCAGGGCCTTTGAAACAGGAAAAGAAATGGAAAAATCACATGATTTTGCTGTGAACAGATTTGTCATCGGTTTATGGTGATATATTTCCAATTCATATTTATTCATATCAAAAACATTTTACATACTGACTTTCGGTGACTCAGATACATGGGAACAAACAGCTTTGCCCGGGCGTACAAAACACTGTACTCATTTTGTTGCTCGAGTTAAAGTTACATGATAAGAAATTTTCGAAAATATTTAAATAGGAATGATTTTTAGTTTGTATGGCCTTAATAAAGCGTGGGTCGTGTCCCAAGATCATTGGCTTGTTTTCCCAAGATCGTGGGCTTGTTTTAAGCCGTGCATGATAGACTGCAGATTTCAAGATGAGGACAGCCATGTCCAAGGCAGTGACAGATTTCATATTTACTGACTGTTGAAAACGAATTATGTGCCAGAACCATACGAAGGTATAAATATGGGGAAAAAAAGTGAAATGTGCTTTACCATTTGGTGTTTCTGATATAGCAGTGCATAGTCAAGGAAAGATAGTAGGAATGTATCGTGTACTATGTGTAGATCCAACGAAGAGGATGGACGTCACTGTGTTTTATTTGCCCAGTGCTTAATGACTAAAGAGTAAAGTATATTCCCTCTTAGTATAACAGATCAACATTACGTATCTTACTTACTGTTGTCCTAAAAATGAATCTGTAATCAATAACATGTCTGCGTATTCATACGAGTCTTTAAAAAGGCGGGGTGCGGTAATATGATGTTATTGTAATTCAAATAAACGTCAGGCATGTGTGTACATTTCTTTGGAACACCAAAGAAAGCAAAAATTTCACCCGTTTTCTGGTTTGCCTATTCCACTTCACATGAAAATTTGACCTTTTTTAGAAATTCAAACACCCCTCTCTCTCTCTCTCTCTCTCTCTCTCTCTCTCTCTCTCTCTCTGTGGTAACACTAGTGTAGGTTTTTTTCCTACTCAGCGTCACTTATAGTAAAACAAAACAGCATGCGCTAGATGACATTTCATGTAGAGTGTTTGTTTCCATGTAAAGTCTGTTTTTCTTTGCCGATTTTTGGCAGTCATTACTTATGAATTCAAAATTCTCAAGTTCAGAAACACAATGATTAACATTTAAAATTGACATGGTCATAGAATTTTAGGAAGCGTGTGCAAATACTGTGTGAAATTTCGTGTTGGTTATTAGTCCCAATTTCATTGTTTTAGATCTCATCTTGCATGTTATTCTCGGACTTCCCTTTGTTGACTGCTTATGGGCCAATTACTCAAAAAGAATACACCCTGTGCGTATGTGTGTGTGTGTGTGTGTGTGTGTGTGTGTGTGTGTGTGTGTGTGTGTGTGTGTGTGTGTGTGTGTGCGGGCGCGCGCGCGCGTGTGTAAAGGAGACAGACAGACAGACAGAGAAATTGTTGACGTGAATGTGCCTATTGGTGTGTGCTGGGCGTTTTCACGTGTGTGTGTGTGTGTGTGTGTGTGTGTGTGTGTGTGTGTGTGTGTGTGTGTGTGTGTGTGTGCGCGCGCGTGTGCGTGCGTGCGTGTGTATGTATGTATGTGTGTCCGTCTGTCTGTTTGTCTTTCTGTGAGATTTCATTAAGAGAGAAAGAGCGTATTTGCTGGGTTCGTGCTTGCGAGTGAGAGAGACAGACAGGCAGAGAGACAAAGAGAGAGATTGTAAACGTGAATGTGTGTGTGGCTGCTTCTGCATTCGTGTAAGCGTGTGTGTCTGTAAGCGCATATGTAGGGGGAGGGGAGTGTGTACATGCATGCCTGTACTTATGTGCGTGTGTTTCGCACACGCTGAGAATTCCATCTCCCCTCTCCCTCTCGTGCGCGCAAATTGCCTAAAGGTGTGTGCCGTGCGTGTTTCTACGCGCACGCTGTGTGTGTGTGTGTGTGTGTGTGTGTGTGTGAGTTAGAGAGAGAGAGAGCAGTCGACCAAGGATTTAAGATCGCATGTGTGAAGGATGGAAGTTTACACGTGCAAGCAATGTCAGGCCTGCTGCAGTGTTTGTTTTTCTCCATCGTTTGTGCCACTTCAGGGGCATTACCCCACATCGCTCTTTCTGCCTCCCCGTCCACAGCCACACCCTGACTTATCCTACCCGGCAAGCCAGAGGGAGCAATCAATGTCAATTCGCCCTGAAGCCGTCCAACGGAGGAGACGCTACCCTACTACCGAGTCACTTCAGTGGTGTTCAGTGGCGCCTATTCTGATCCAACATACGCAGGACTCAACCTACTAAGCCCCCTACCGACGACAAGAACTGCTTAGTTTTCGGAGAAAAGAGTGGAAGGAAAGAATTACCGTTGCTACCAGAGGGGTGTAAATGGCATACTAGCCACAATAGCAAAGACTGCTCTTAGATATACCTTACGTCACATACGTACGCAGTTTTCTTCAGACATTTCCCTTCTGTCATTCTCTACACCTAATCCAGCCCATCTTCGCCCCCCCCCCCCCCCGCCTCATCCCCTCACTCCTCCCCGACCTCTCCACACCCCAAACGCCCAGTTTCCTGCGGCATTAATTCAACACTGGTCCTCCTTGCCACTCAACATACAGCTACACCTGGTTAGGCATGCTGCTGCCCCCACATCGGCACTCCACAGAGAGCCAGCCAAAGGATATGCTGTTGTCACTGCTGCCAAGACACTTTGCTCTTTTTCAGTGATGATTGATCTGATCCAACATTCATAGTGCACCACCTATGAAGCTCCCTTATTGACGACAATAACTGCATTGCCACGGAGCCACCGTTACAGACGGGATGGGGAGGGAAAGGGGGCGCGGGGGGGGGGGGGGGGGGGGGGGGGGGGCGAAATGTGCCACTACGACAGTCCTTTGTTACTAGTCTTCTTGGACGGACCTGACACAGCCCGTGTCCTCAACACGACTCAACACAGGCTTGGACGTGGAGAGGAAATGAAAAACTGATGTGTCCACATGAGCAGGGCATGGCGAGCCATAGAATCTGACACTTTCTTAAAATGTTCAACGAGACTGGTCAAGATAATGCTGCGTGGTTCCTTTCAATCCACGACTATTATGACAGCTGTACTCTACACTTTCTTTAATGCTATACCCCGCCATCATCCACACCCAGGAGACGCAGACACCTGCAGTGTTGGTCAGAAAATTTGAACAACACTCTCAGACGCATTCATTAAGTGGATGGCATATGATTATGAGCATTCGGTCCCCCTATCCGAGCTCATAGCAAACTAAACTTTGGGAGAAAAGACGACAGAGGCAAGTACAAATGAAATGCCTCCAGCGGGACTCAAACACTCGATCTCCACACCCTCGATGCTACCCACTGTACCACAGCGGCTGATTAAGTCAGCCCAGATTTGTTCTAAATGTTTGTCACCATCCCCATTCTGATATGGCTCCTTATGCCTATCGGATTTCGCAAAATTAGATTTCATTTAATTCCAGTCACCGAGACTGGTCGTCTTTTCTTTCTTTCTGTTTTTTTTTTTTTTTTCACCCCTTCGATTTATTTCAAACGTTCGTCACCAGCTCACAATGACATAATACCTAACCTTTAACTTACAATCATACATGCAGTCCGCATGAAACTGAAATCCTTTGGCAACGTTCTTTCAGTTATCAAGGCCCCCCCCCCCCCCTTGTCTGGAACTCCCTCCCCTCCCAGCTCCGCTCTTCACAGACTCTCTCTGCGTTCAAATCTGGTCTCAAAACGCATCTCTTTCAGAAGTCTTTTTGTCTTTCTTCATAGCGTACGAGTTAATGCGTGTTTCCCATGCATTCTCCATCCTTTCGCCTCTTGTATGTGCACGCGCGCTTCCGTGCCTGAATGCTTGTGTGCTTTTGCGTGTGTGTGTTCGTGTGTGTGCGTTTACGCGCGTGGGTTTTTGTTGCTTCGTGTTGAGTTTGCCCTTTGTGTGTGTGTGTGGCTGTTCCCTTCTGCATGCTTTATATTGTATCCCGTGCAGTGTTCACGAAATTGGAGGCGGGTGGGGGTGGGATGGGGTTGGTTCTTTTCTTCTATTCCCAAATTCTTGTCGAGCGTTGTTCATATAATGTCGTGTGTGGGGGTGGCGGTGTGTGTGTGTGTGGGGGGGGGGGGGGAGGAGGATAGAGTGGGGGGGGGGGGGATGTGGCTTGTGCATCTGTTTTAGTGCTTGCTTTGTGACCTATTGTTTTGATGCCTTTTTCCCAATATTGTGCTATGTTAATGGAAACTTTTATTTTTCCTGTATTGTAAAGCGCTCTGAGGATGAGTCTTCTCTCATCGAAGAGCGCTATATAAGCTCGATTTATTATTATTATTATTATTATTATTATTATTTCCACTTTTTTTTCTGGCGTTACTACATTTCGTTTATTCCAGTCACCGTGACAAAATATCGTTTTGATACCCTTGTTGTAACCGTTGTTGCCAGGTACTTCCGTTTGATTTGCTGCTTTTGTGTCGCTTCACTTAGTTACACAAGCATGTAAATGACTAGTTAGTTATCAGAATGGATGTGCATGAATGAATTGCGGAATAAGTGAATGAAAGTAAACGAAAAGGACAGAAAAAAAAAAGATTGTGCGTTGTGTGACCATCCCAAATTTTTCTCACCTTTTCAACCTCTCTGCCCCTCCTCTTGTGTTGGACGCCATTTCTTGATGCGATGCGCCGACGTGACCGAGTCTTTTCCATCTTCCAACTGTCAAGGGATAAACAAACAAACAAACAATACAGTGGTGCTCAGTCTTTGCCTCTTCCACCATCATCATCCCCGCCTGGGAGGGAAACCTTTCCTCGTTTTTTTTTTTTTTCCCGCTGTCCTTTTCCAGAGGGCTCAGTCAAGAAACCATCCTTATTTCCTTTTTTTGTGCGGGCAGCAGCTGTCTGGTCTCACATTGCCTTTAGCATTACCATGGCAGCATTAAGGTTTCCTTTTTACCCAGGCTCTCAACGTTACTTTTGTAGGAAAGTGGTAACATTTGTTTGTGTTTAGAGAACCAAACCACAGCTCTAACGTACAACCTCTGCAGGCTCTTTCACCACAAAGCAAATTCATTCTTGAACGTTTATTTGCATAAGCATCAAACAAACATGATCATCGCAATCAAAAGTTCACATAAAAAGAGCAAGCAAAGTCCAAGTACACACACACACGCAGGCGCGCGCGCGCGCACACACACACACACACACACACACACACACACACACACACACACACACACACACACATTTACTCAAATGCGCACATATGCAGATCCAAATCGAAATTGAACGTTATTGGCGTAATTGTCATACAATCATGATTATCGCAATCAAAAGTTCACATTAAAAGAACAACCAAAGACCAACACACACACACACACACACACACACACATACACACACACACACACACACACACACACACACACACACACACACACGCGCGCACACACACACACACACAAACGCGCGTGCGCGCGCACATTCACTCGCAGACGCATGCACGTACATTCCATTTTTATTTTAACCAATTGAAAACAAAACAACAAAAAAGAAAGAAAATGAATACCCCCCCCCCCCCCCAAAAAAAAAAAAAAAAAAGCGACTGACAAGAAGAAACAATACCTAACAATTCTAAACAGATTGCAATAAACACGATGAATACACGGGGAAACGGACGAACAGATTAACTAATGATTATCAGCATTGACGAAAGATTTAAAGAGGAGAAATAGCACATCGATCTCCACAGATGCGTATTATTGTTTTCAAGGGAAGATTCTTGCTAGGTCGGATAGATGCAGAAAGGCGCAGAAACAGACACACAGACAGACAGGCACAGAGAGGTAGACAGGCAGACGCACAGACAGATCACCACATCCCTTCGCCAACTCTTACTCATGGGACAAATGAAACTGAATTTGAAGCCATTTATGTTTAGTCATATTTTTCCATTCCTGTGTTTAATCAAATAGCACTATCACGAATGATTTCTTGTACTATTTGTTTTGGGGTGGAAGAAAAAGAACATGTGGGAATAGAGAGCGGGCGGGAGAAGGGGTGGGGTGAGGTGCAGGGGGTGGAGGGGGGGGGGGAGCGAGGTAGAAGATCGGAGGGAAGGGATGGGAGACATGCAAGTCGTAAAGGGTGGACGTGGAAGTCATGCCAGCAATCTGTCCTCATTTTCTAATCTGTATTTCAACCTGTTATATCATACACCAAATTATTGTATTTCGCCCTGTTATATCATACACCAAATTATTGTATTTCGCCCTGTTATATCATACACCAGAAATATCATAGAAATCTTCTTTTTTTTTCCAGACCAAAACATTTGCACACGTTCACATTTAAAACTGAGAACAGAAAGTGTGCACACTGCGGAATAGTTCTTCACAAACGGAGGGAAGATGTGCATTTCATTGGACGGGCGCAGTTTCAGCCAATGTAGAAATTCGTCTTTGTGGCGATATACACAGAAACCATGTCGTGTGAGGTTCACAAGTAAATTAGGTAACGCGGGCATCATACTACCCTCAAGGTTTGAATCTTTAAAGTAATCAAGGCGGAATCTTTTAAAGTAATCACGTTTCTTCTAGACCGCAACAGATGTGTATGATATAACATATTACACGAACGTTAAAATCCTAGAGCGGCAGACGCTCTTACAATGAACATTTTTTGTTTGTTTGTTTGTTTGTTTCAAGTTTTCGAGTTATGAAACCAATCGCGAGAGTGGAAGCAAACAGCTGGACAGTGAGATGTTTCACTCATCTCCCCCACCCACCTTTTGCCCTTCCCCCTCCGCCCCCTACCCCCTCTCTCAGCGTTTCCCTTTTCTACCAATAAATCTTAATATTCGATGGAAAAGAAGACATGTGAAATGGTCTCTAATGACGGGTACGATGTCTCCAGTCTCCCCTTTCCGCACCCCCTCTCCACCGAGTTGTACAACTGATCTACGCAAAAGGAAATTGAAATTGGTGAAAACACAAGTGTTGTTCGTAAAACAAGCAAAAAAAAGTCACAAACAACTGGAATCATCTTTTGTTGTATTAACCGATTTTTTTGTTTTGTTTTGTTTTAGGTCAGAAACGAGGAAAAAAAAAAAGCGGAACTCTTTCATAAGGCGTCGGAAAGCGGCAGACAGAGACGGAAAGGGGCACACTTGGAATTTTCGGGGACTCTGTTTCCAGCACTCACTGGTCTTTTAAAATAGTTATCCCCCCTGGTCTCAGATTGAACTTAAATGTAGTTTTGTTTACTCTTTAAGTTACGTACAAAAATTGAATGTTCCGAGAAAAGCAAGCAAACTCGACTCGCGAGTTTGTATATTTTAACGAACGAGGCTTGAAAATTTGATGAAAAGAATACGTATTCCGAAAGGAGGTTTATCGAATGAATTGTTAGTAGAAGGCTCCTAAACTTGAAAGTAAACTTTGCACAATCAGTGCCCTGGGACTATATGATTCGACTAATTTCCCATAAACGAACGAAACGTTAAAAAAAAAAACAACTAAGCACAGAGATGGGGGGGGGGGGGGGGTCGGTGGGGGGGGGGGGGAGGGGATACAGAAGACAACTGATCGACTCTAATATTCGACAGAAAAAAATGAAGGACAGTTAGAAAGAATAGGCACTTTCTTGTTTTCTATGGAAGAGGGAATAAAGTGAAATCCTTCCCAAAATACCTCGGCTTCAGAATGAAAACGTCATGGCATTATCACAATCGTGCACCATCCTTCGGTTTGTTCTTAAATGGTTCATTTCTCTTCGAGCACAAAGAGACAGTGAAATGAACCGTTTAAGAACAAACCTGCGAGATGGTGTTCGATCACAATAAGCCGGCATCATAGTTATGTAGTGACCCAGGATACCAGAACATCAATCTACTATTTCTTATGAACTGTAGGTCATCTGTGAATAGGTCCTTCAAACATATAAACATTCATCATTATCATTATAACACTTACATGAACAAACATATTATCACCAAGGATTAGCCGTTGTCAGTATTCTGACTTTTCTTTTTACTCTCGTCATAACGACGAAAACAAACTATCGGTCTTTTTCGTGAACTCATTCAAGATTCCAGTGTCAATAGGCGCTAGTAATGTAACCATTTTCTGCAGTTGGTGTATTGAGACTGAGAGCGAGGCCCGTGAATCACGAAGATGAGCATGCACATGATAAAGTTCACGGAAAACGAATTTGACCTGCGAAAGGTGTGCAGCCACTTCTCGACCTCCCAAGTGAATATTTCTTCTGGTTCCTTTCTCTCTCTCTCTCTCTCTCTCTCTCTCTCTACGCTACCAGTATTGCAGATTTACCAGCCAAGAAAATAAAAATAAATCTGTTTGGCATCTGTCTGTCTCTGTCTCTCTCTCTCTCTTCTCTCTCTCTCTCTCTCTCTCTCTCTCTCTCTCTCTCTCTCTCTCTCTCTCTCTCTCTCTCTCTCAGGGTTTAGTCCTGTATTTGAATCTCTCTCCCTCTCTCTCTCTCCCTCACACCCCCCCCCCCCCCCACACACACACACACCTTCTTCATACAAACATAACATTTTCTTCTGTGTTGTCTATCGCCAGAACACATCAGAAATATGCGGTGCACCAAAATCATGCCGAACTTGAAGCGCATCCTTATTCAGATAAAAGCGCCTTATTCTAATACAGCAATCGAGCCGCACTTTGCGCCAGCAGACTGTGGTAAAAGGTACTATCGAAAGACTTCATACGATAGCTGGCACCTGAGCTACATCATGTATTGCCTGGAAGAACAGTCCTCCCAATGACGACATCAGAATAGAATGAAGTCTGGTGAACTGTAGATCGGCAGGATGAATTCTGACAGTGCAATGAGTAGCCATGGAGTGAGGACTGCCGTGAGCACAAATGGGCTGTAGTCCTCTCTATCAGGTTGTTGACTGCTTTATATACAGTGGTGACTAGTGTCTAGGATCTGCTCTCTCTCAGGGTTGCCAAGTCCAGCTGCTGTCCATCAATCGTAACGGTGGGTCAAGTACCGGGCAGATCGTCTCTAGACGGCCTGCATCTTCGAAGCTTGTCTCAGTGTGAAGGTCCCGTATCTCTGTGCTGCACTCCAAGGCCGACGCTTCATCTCTTCCCCATAGAAACCAACATTAACCCTTCTAACATGACTTGAGCTTGTTCTCCACGCTGTTGAGGCAATGTGCTCGTTCCATTGCAGTTCCTGATAACTTACAACGTCTGCTACTTGGATGAATCCACATATTCCAGCCACTGACCGTGAATGCGTCTTGGAAAGTTTCGTTTTATTTGATACACTTGCGGTTTGGCACTGTCTGCATCGAGCTGCTAATGCTCATCCTTCAAGTCTCTCTCCTAATCCGCGCGGGAAAAAATTCTTGGCTACTTGTTTGAAGTTAGTGCTTTTTAAAACCAACTTTCACAGCCTCGTACCTGACTGACCAATTACATTTCCTCTTCATGTTCTTCAAACTCTGGAAGTTGATTACCAAAATTTTTAGATCTTTGGTCGACATACTTTGGAGAACCACAAGGTAAGGGGAGAACCAGGATCTTAGATTAGCTGTACTGTCCAAGGCGCAGAGTGAGTCTGTGTTTGTTGAGTCGAACAAACCGGTTAAGAAGTTGAGGAATTTACATGTGGAAGAAAAAAAAACCGCCAAGAAATTCTTTATTTGCAAAGCCCTCAAACACAGGTACTACCATCCACACGACACGTTTTACTAAAGTCACTGATACCACTGCTTTTTGAGCTGAAGAACCTGTTTTTTTTTTTTTACACATTTGATATCAGAAGAACCTGTTTGTTTTTTACACATTTGATATCAGTATTTTGGTTAACAAGGCTGGGTACCACATCATCTGCAAACATCACACACAGCAATGCCAGAAACAGAATGAAAGATGCATATACTGCGATACTCGATGCAGGCCACCGTGATACCATATAAAGTTCACACGGAACAAAAGCGTAAGTAACAGAAATTGTTCAGTACATATCCATTATAGTTTTGATGAATCAGGAAGAAAGTTGTATTTCAACTTCTTTGGGCTGCAATGCTCGCTGTTGTTCAATTTTTTTTTAAATAACGATGATGACACCGAGGATAGGAATGAATATTTTTTTAAAAGGCTACAGCGTTCTGTTTGGACATAAGAGTTGTACCCTGCATTTCTTTGGATAATAATGCCAGCATCCACTAGGCTCGAGAGATACAGACACCTGCTTCTAGTGAAGAAATGTCAACAACTCTCTGGGATGCCTTCAGAAAATGGATGAAAAGTGTGCTAGGAGGTTCCTGTCTTCCCACTGGAACTGTAGCACATTCATTTCTGGGCAGGGGCCAGCCTGGGCTGAGCATGCTTTCACGTTCATTCAGAACGAACATAATTCGGCAAAGAGCAAGTGAAGAGATGAATCAACTGCTGACAATATGTCCATTTCCATTCTTCTAAAGCTTCGGTAAATGTAAATGTGTCTTTCAGGAAGGGACACTTGGTAGCAGAATACACTTGCTAACAAAAGGTTTCTGAGAAGAAAAGATGCTTCTTTAGTCAGTGCTGGTGCACTACGTATTAAAATGCGCTTCAAAATTAGATAACTAATGTCTTCCACAAATGGTTAAAACTTTTTTTTTTAAATCTCAGCATTTAGAATAAGAAGATTCGATGTCCTTCACAAAGGGCAAAAGCATTTCAGCAAATTAATCATGCGTGTCCCTATTCTCTCTCACCTTGGGCCACTCCTGGTTGGACCCTTGGCCTCGATTTAATCTGAATGGTGACTTTCGGTCTGAGGGCTCAGGTTCGGATCTCGACAGCGGCTGCATGGCGGATGAAGGATGGGTGTCCAATCTCCCGGGTGTCCAGAATGATGTAGAGACCTGCAAGTGCCTGAAGACCATTGCGCCTAGGTGTGCAAATAACTAGATTATAAGCATGATGAAGACACTGTCGCCCACGTCGATGTTCTGTGGGTTAGAGGCAATCGTTTCCCAGTTTTAGGTTTGGTTTGATCACAGAGGCCCACTGCGCGCAAATTACAGTCGGAGTCCGTATACACTACACAACATATGCTAAGCCATGATGCCGCAATGCGCAGGGTTATAGGTCAATAGAGAGAATGCGTCAGTCACGACATGTCTTAATGCTGTAAAAAGAACAACTCAAAGTGCGGGTGTTCGGAAGTTACCTGTGAGACTTAAAGCCAGTGGACACTCTCTCCTTCCTCTCTTTCGTTACGTCAGTCGCGGGAGACAACGTCGGTGACCTCTCTCTCTCTCTCTCTCTCTCTCTCCCACTTGTTCGATTGGCAGTGACAGTAACTTCCCCTTCATCTTGTTAGTTCTAGTGCTACAAGACTAAGAAACGGGCACTTCGTAAACAAAAGTATGACAAAGCTAGTAAATAAAAACGGAGATTTGCTTGATGAACCAGAGCGAATAAAAACCGAAGTAAATGAGTTTTACTGTAAGCTATACAAAAGACAAAGCTTAAATGTATGTGAAATAAGTGATTTAGTTAATAAGCATCCTACATTATCACAGGAAGAGAGGGACTCTATAGAAGGGGACATAAGTTTAGAAGAAGCAGGTTATGCATTACAACATATGAAAAATGGAAAGAGTCCAGGTACGGATGGATTTGGAGCTGAATTTTATAAATTCTTTCGGAAAAAAAATGGGACCATTCGTTGTGCGTGCTCTAAACCAGTCGTTCAAAGACGGAGAACTTTCAGCAACACAAAAACAGGGGCTTATTACTTGCATTCCCAAACCAGAAAAATCTAAAGAACACATAAAGAATTGGACACCAATTTCATTATTAAATGTCTTATATAAGATCGGAGCATCGTGTATTGCAAACAGGATTAAGAAAACTCTTGAAAAATTAATCAATGAGGATCAGACTGGATTTGTAGCCAACCGATATCTTGGAGACAATATCAGATTGATTTATGATTTAATCTGTTATCTTGACACAACACATAGGCCTGGTCTCTTGCTCTGTTTAGACTTTGAAAAAGCTTTTGATTCTTTGGATTGGCAATTTTTGTTTACAGTTCTGGAATCCTTTGGTTTTGGAGAGGGTATCTGTAAATGGATACGAACATTTTACACAGATATCAAATCAGCAGTTATAGTCAATGGCCAAGTAGCTGATTGGTTTCCAATAGAACGAGGATGTAGGCAAGGTGACCCACTTTCCCCTTATCTATTTATACTCTGCGTAGAGATTTTAGCCATTATGATCAGAGAAGACAAAGATATAAAAGGCATTGACATCAACCATGAAGAACACAAAATATCTCAATTTGCTGATGATGCGCAGCTAATGAATAATGGTGATAGATTATCCTTTGAAAAGTCTATTCAGTTGATTTTAAAATTTGGAAATTTCTCAGGGCTGTTTATGAATGAAAACAAAACACAAGCAATCTGGCTTGGAAGTAAAAAGAATTAAAAAACAAAATACATCCAACATCTAAGTATAATTTGGAATCCAGAAAAATTTAGAATACTCGGTATATGGTTTACAAATGACATGAAAGATTGTGATCAGGCTAATTATGCCGAAAAAATGTCAGAAATGAAAGCTCTTTTCAATATTTGGATGAAAAGAAATATAACTCCTCTTGGAAGAGTTGCTGTATTAAAATCCTTAATACTATCAAAATTAATACACCTCTGGATCCTGCTTCCCAACCCACCAGATGATTTTGTGAATAATCTCCAGAAAATGTGTTTTCGTTTTATTTGGAACGGTAAACGAGATAAAATTAGCAGAAATACGGTAACGAAAGGTGTAAAATATGGTGGCTTAAATGTACCGGATATCAGAGCATACATTGCTGCACTGAAACTCAGTTGGATCAGAAGGTTGAAAACTACGAAACATAAATGGAAAAATGTTGCATTGGAATTATATCCATTTCTTACTGAAATCGAAAAATATGGCCCAAGCTACGGTTTACATAAAAATCATAACAACATCTTTTGGAAACATATTTATGTGGCATGCAGTCATTTTTGCAATCTAGTAAAACCAAAAACACAAACAGAATTACTTTCAGAACCAGTATTTTATAATGAGAAATTTAAAATTGGAGGCAATATGATTAAGGATAAAAATTGGATCCAAAGAGGTGTCAACTGTGTTGCACATTTTCTTGACAACAACGGAAATTTCCTTACACATACTGAATTTAATAGAAAATTTGGAATGAATATACATTTTCTGGCTTTTAATGGCTGTGAAATGTCCATTAAGAAATATATAAAATTAACAAAGATAAATGAAATAAACAATTGCGCACATGATATCCCAGGGGCATTGAAACTAATATATTCCATATCTAAAGGTACGAGGTTGTTCTATGACATCTTAATCAATGATAACAAACCTCCCAATTCCTGTCAAAAGTGGACTGAGAAGTTAGGGATAGATATTCAGTGGAAAGAGGTATTTTAAAAAGTGCATAAAATACAAGATGTCAAATTGAAATGGCTACAGATGCGTATTGTACATAGAATTCTCGGGACAAATGTTGTACTGAAAGAAATGAATATTACAAACAGTTATAATTGTGATTTCTGTAGAGAATTCAAAGACAGTATTGAACATATATTCTGGACATGCAACATCTCAAATCGTTTCTGGAAAAACCTTGAACATTTATTAAAAACAAAATGTACAACATGTACAAACATCAGTATAACTCGAAACATAGTATTATTTGGCATAGAAAATAATATAGTTACGGACTATGTTTTTGATTTATTGATACTTCTGGGTAAAATGTATATTTATAAATGTAAATTTGAAAAGTCCATACCTAACATAATAACCTTTGAAAGATACTTTTCTTCAAGACATAGAATAGAACAACACAATGCCAGATTATCATGGAAAACGGATGATTTTAATAAAATATGGATGCCATATGAATTGCTATTCAGAAATACGCACTAAAACAGTAAACAGTAGGTCTTTAAAAAAATTAAAAAAGGGAAAGAAAAAAAGGAAAAAATGGAGAGAAAAAAAGGGAAAAAGGGAAGGAAGGGGAAAAAAACAAAAAAGAAAAAGTAAAACCGTGAATCCAAATGTAAAAATAGCTGCAAAACGAACCGATATCCACCCTCTCTCTCTCTCTCTCTCTCTTTAAGGTTTGATCTTTCCTAATGTCTGTGCCGTTATGTTTGTTTATGTATATGTGTGGGTAAATATAAGTGTATGTGTACATGCGTATGGATACATACATTTTGATGTAATGTGATGTGTTTTTACTATCCAATGATGTATTGATATAATTACCCATTGTGCGTATATATGTATTCGTGTACGTGTATATGTATGCATGTAAATTGTTATGTAATTTCATTCAAAGTGATTAAAAAATGTTTATTTAAAAAAAAAAGTCCCTTGAGGAAGACCGAAAGTGGTCGAAATATTGGGAAAGATTTAAAAAAAAAGAAAAAAAAAAAAGATACGGGCTGTCTTCAAGATGGTTTGTGATTATAGTATAATTATCGCATCAGATTCGTCGCCATGTGATGTGGAACTTCAGCGACTTGCTTGATGACTGACGTGGGTGAATACAGTCAACGGGACACAGAACATTTGGTTAGAGGTTCCATTGATTTGCACTCATAGGTAACAGCAGCCTTAGAAACAAAATATAAATCGCTGATTACCCCCCCCCTCTCTCTCTCTCTCCCCCCCCCCCCCCTCCCCACCCCCCCCCCCCTCCCCCCATCAACTCTGTTTCATCATCTGAACGAATCGAAAGAATGTATCAAAAATCAGAAAAGAACTATTTCTCAATGATCTTCTTCCTAAAAAGTTGGTTCACTCAAAAATGAGTAGGTCACCAGCGCACATGTTAAAAAAAGAAATGCGACTCAGCCTGTTGGCCCCTGGAGCAAAATGTGGCAACAAGGGGTCGCACAATGTGTTGATGTTGGACATCCTCCAACCACCCCCCCCGCTTTTTTTTTTCTTTTGCCTTTCCATTTTTCCCATCCTTCTCCAACTCATCTTCTTCCCAAGCACTATCAACAACCTCCTCTGAAAATAGAATAGTTCGCGAAGCTATTGACAGTTCTCACGCGAGCCAAAACTAAGGGAGCTTATTCATAACATGAGATAATGGTAAACACTGATTGCTTCCCTTTAATCAGCAGACTGCAAAACTTGATGATACCCTTGCGCAAAATCAAATAATAATTTCGATGCATTACACTAAAGAGAGCAAATTTATTTCATCTTATTCAAAAGAATTCCAAACGAAAATAGTCATAGCCCAGCAGCAATCCTTTCCCGTTCATTAATATTGACCTGAAGGTTTCATTTGCTTTCACGAACTTCACAACCATCAAATATTAGGATGTTACGTTCAGAGAGAGAGAGAGAGAGAGAGAGAGTACATATCATGAAGAAAATTACATATGATTTTCATCAAGGCATCCCCCCCCCCCCCACCCCTTCTTTTTGTTTTCCCAGTATGAGTGTATCATTTTCACGCTATCCTGTGACTGACATATGAAACCAGCATCACAGTTTGATGTATGCATCAACAACACTTCCACTTTTCCGTGTCTATAGGGATAAGTCAGAGAGCCGGGACAGAGAATTTGCCGATAAAGCGGCACCCCGAGGCAACTAAAACATCGAGACTGAGATACGGTAGCATGCTGGCTTCAAAAATCATAATTACAGTCTCGGCACTATGCTCACATCAAAGCAGTATAATTTTATTATGTGACTGTAGAAAAAAATCAGTTTTATCCCATGAATGCAGCTTATTTCACGTGAAAACAGATGCTTATCATACGAAAACGGTTACTTCAATTGAGGTTTTTTATTTTCACACGAAAAACGTTTTTTTTATTTCTCTTGTTTGTTTTTTTTTTTTGTTTTTTTTTTTGTTTTTTCCTACACGTTAACCAGTTGTTTTCGCGTGCTAATTAGCTACTGAAAACAGCTGACTGTCTTGGGAAATTTTCACGTGAAATAAAGTACTTATCATGTGGAAACGTACATTCACATCTAAAATACTGATTGTTGCATGACAATATTTTAATTTATCTTCTTGGCAAATGATCAGCTGTGTTCGAGTATATAACCGCCCTAACCCCACCCCCCTCCACCCCTCGCCCCTTTCTCTCTTTCACAGCTATTTTCATGTTGAAAAAGAAATCCCTCACAATAGCTGGTTAGCTGTTTTCATATGAAAATAACAGGATCCCCGTGACGGCTAGCGCATTTTGCATGGGAATAAAACAAACTTTCCCTGCGATGGTTAACGGTTATACGACTTGAAAAGAACCCTTTCCCCGTGATGGCTAGCGCTTTTCACAGGAAAATTATTGTTTCCCCATAATGGTTAGCAGTTTTGACATTAAAATAACTGTTTCTCCGCGATGGTTTCCTGTTTCCACATATGAACGTAAACTGTCTCGCCATGATAGCTGTGTACTCATGAAAATAAGTGTTTCACTGTGATGGTTAGCTGTATTCATATAAAAATAACTTTCCTCATGACAGATACTTATTTTCACATGAAAAAAAAAACACCCAAAAAACTGTTTCGTTGTAATTGTTGGCTGTTTTCACCTGGAAGTAACTCTTTCTCTCGATGTTTATCTGTTTTAATGCTTACCCGTGACGGTCAGCGAGTTTTCACACGAAAACACCTATTTCCCCGTAATGGTTAGCAGTTTTTACCTGATAATAACTGTCCCTCCCCTAACCCCACTCCCTTGACAGCATTTTAATTTAACATGAGCATAACTGTTTCCCCGTGATAGTTAGTGATTTTAACTTGAACATAACTGTTTCCTTGTCATAATTAGCGGTTTTCGTTTTCCCGTGATAGCGGATTTTACATGAAAATAACTGTTTCCCCAAGAGAGTTGGCGGTTTTCACATGAAAATAACTTTCTCCGTGACAGCGGTTTTCACAGGAAAATAACTGTTTCCCCATGCTAGTAAGCGGTTTTAAAATGAAAATAATTGTTTCCCGGCAACAGTTAGCGGTTTGTACATGAAAATAACTCTTTTCCCGTGGTGGTTAGCTGTTTTTCCCAGATGAAAATGTCTGTTAACCTGCGATGGATGGATGTTAGTATATGAAAAGCTTGTTTCTCCATGATGTTCAATGATTTTCATATGAAAACAATAGTTCTCAATCATGAGATCTATTTTCTTAGTATAAAAATATTCACAGTTACTACTTTCCGGTATCAACAGTATTTAAAGCATTTCGCACTTAGTACACTCCCATACCAATACGGTCTTGTGTAGGTCTTGATTCCATATTATACGTAACCAGACACTGGCTATATTAGTCACAACTCAGAAAAATAAGATTTGAAGAAAGAAAAGGTATCACGATTTTTGTTGCGTGTTCGACTATCCTCCTGCTCTGCTTTCAATCATAAGAACCGTTACTATTTTTTATCTCGAACATTATCGTCTGCTATGCTGTCTTTCCATTTCCCACTCATTTCTCTCTCCTGCTCAGTCAAACTATATCCCTTCCCCTCCTTCTCCCCCACCTTCTCCCCTCCTCTTCCCTCCCCCTTCCTGCCCTCACACACACACACTTTATCATAATGGCCTTAATAGAGAAAATTATATAACGCCTTCTGACTAGCCATGAGTGAGAGAGTGCGAGATCCGGATTCACTTTAGTTAAACAAAGATAGCGCCAGTACTACCCCCCGACACCTCTCACCCTGATCCGGATTAGCCCACCCCGATAAAACTGTGACCTACGGACAATGTTCACGCAGTCAACCTCCCTCTCGTATTTATTTATAATATTTTATGAAAATGTGTTTGCGTTCAGACATGTTCACGCTTCGGAACAATAGTTAATGCAGCACAGTCAGTAAATTCCTCTATGGCCCTTGGCGGTCGGCTGGGCTTTAACCAACTCTCTCTCTCTCTCTCTCTCCTCTCTCTCTCTCTCAAACTGACAACAACCAGCCGGTCGTCGAGTCTTGAGTCTGCCTTTGCGCGTTGCAAACGTTCATTTCAATATGGTGATAACTTCAACAGCCAATCAGAGGCGTGGACCCTGCTGTACGGAGTTCCGTCCACCCATGTCGTAGCTCAGTCACGGGAACATCTCTGAGAACGAAGCAGTTAGAAAATCGAGGACTACTGCCTGCGGCACACGCCGAATACCACCGCCGCCATGTTGACATTCATGGACCACTGAGACCGCGTGGACACAAAGGTCTCAAACAGAGTAAGTGTGTGTGTGTGTGTGTGTGTGTGTGGAAGGGTGTGTGTGTATGTGTGTGTGTGTGTGTGTGTGTGTGTGTGTGTGTGTGTGTAGGGTGTGTGGTGTGTGTGTGTGTGTGTGTGCGTGTGTGTAGGGTGTGTGTGTGTGTGTGTGTGTTGTCTATTATTGCCTTAATTGTTTATATATATGGAGTTTGTAATGGGCCGCGTGCTCTGTTCGACAGAGAAGTGTGCACATAAAAATGTTCATTATTATTATTATTATTATTAAGTTATATAGAGAGAGCAAACGATTTGCTTGCCGAGACTGTCTATATGGTACGGTTTAGATAAGAAGAAAAAAAATACCACTTTTAGTAATAAAAACAACAAGGGGAACATGAGTTTCAGTTTTTCAGGTCAAAGTCGGAGTACTTTTGTAGGGTGGGAAGAGGGGATTCAGCTTCCCCCTCTACCCCATTAAGAGTAAAATAACGATATCAATAATGTTAATACTAAGAATGATGATGATGATTGCAGTAACAACAGCAGCAACATGAAGATCATAAGTTAAGTAGTTTGTTAGCTGGAAAGAGGGAATGTTTCTTCTTATTTTGTTGTTGGTTTTTTTGTTTGTTTGTTTGTTTGTTTGTTTGTTTGTTTTCAAATTCTGGGCGAACGTGAATACTCTCTCAAAAAATTTA
>CM031598.1:53784612-53787112 GCA_018398815.1 Conus ventricosus | reverse complement strand
GTTATTTCCGCAGTCGGCTAGGCTGTAAAGAACATGACTCCACCTTTCCCTTACTCATTACTCCTCTTTTAGTCGTCATTATTGTTCTCTCTCTCTCTCTCTCTCTCTCTCTCTCTCTCTCTCTCTCTCTCTCAAAAAAAAAAAAAAAAAAAAAAAAAAGGAAAAAGAGAAAAGAATATTTACTATTTGATGTCATTTGCTTGACAGAAACTTTTCTGGATAACACTTGACTATTCCGGAATGTTTGGAAATTTTGCTGGGTTACTGTTTTTAGTCCGCAAATGCTACCAACGCTACATAACACATATGAAGATTGATTGTGATAATACTGTGGTTGTGAAATCAGATAAGTGTGTTTTTCAGGTCGATAAGGATGTGCTGATTATTGCAACATACGTTGCTCCGGAGAACAGTTCTTTGTATAGCAATAAAATGCAGAAAGATGGAATTGTTTTACTTGAAGAATCTATTCTCGACATTGTAAATGATGGAGAATTTCATCTTGTGATCTGTGGGGATCTAAATGCGAGGACAGGATGGAAGCAACCAAACTGGAATGAAGCACTTACTTATTCCCCCGTTGATGATGTCGATGATAATGATGTCGATAATTTTAACCGGCAGTCAAAAGATATGTCTATCAACTTTGGTGAGTCATTGTTGAATCTGTGTTTCTTGTTGGTTTGTATGATTGTGGACGGTGCTTGTGCTGGCGATTTTGATGGTCAGTTTACATACATTTCACAACATGGTAATCATGTGATTGATTGTTTTATGATCACTGAAGGGTTGTTTTCAAGTACCTGTCATTTACATATTGGAGACCGTGTCGATTCTTGGCATTTGCCAGTCGAGTTTAGTTAGAAATCTGGTCTTGATTGTATAGACAAGTTTAGAGTCGTAGAGAATGAGGAGAGTTGTATTGTGTGGTCTGAAGATTATTTGCAAAAGTACAGACATGGATTGAATTCGCATGTGTTTAATTGCCATATCCAAGAAGCTGCTCGAGCCCTTACAATTGACATCAACACTTCCCTAGATATATTTGTTAAAGCTTTGTGTGGGGCTGCTGCCTCCATGACTCGATATGTAGGGAATAAGAAGAAAAGCATAAATGAATGGTATGATAAACAATGCGCCCAAAAGAAACGAATCGTCAGACGATACCTAGCACTATTCCAAAGATCAAAAAAGCGTATGATGTACAGCACAGAGATAGGTATGTGGATGAAAGGAGACACTAGAAAGAACTCCTATTTACCAAGATAAAAGAATTTGACGATGAAAGGGTAATTAAATTTAAACAGTCAACCAACGACTCTGGAAAATTATTAGAACTGTGAACATAAAAAATGTAATGTACAATGATATCTCTATGGATCAGTGGTATGAACATTTCCACAGGTTATTTAACATGATGACACCTGGGCTGGCTCAAGAGGAAATCTTAGTCGCGGAACCAATGCACAAATCAGATGTGCCTCTTTTTAACGATCCTATATCTGAAGAGGAAGTTGTATCTAGTATTAATAAACTTAAAGCTGGTAAAAGTTCTGGTACTGATATTATTCTTGGGGAAATGCTTAAACATGCCAACGAAATGGTAACTGAATTTATTGTACAGCTTTTCAACAAGATATTTGAACAGGGCATTTTCCAAAAAAATGGTGTAAATCCATTATTATTCCAATTTACAAGAAAGGGGATGCTAATCTACCTGATAATTACCGTGGTGTTAGCATTAACAAGTATTGTGAGCAAAGTGTACACATTTATTCTGAACAAGGGACTCTCACGATGGGCGGAAGTTGAAGGAAAATTAGCAGAGGAACAAGGTGGGTTTAGAGAAGGATGTCGTACAATCGATCATATTTTCACTTTATACTCCATTGTTGAAAAATATTTGGCAAAAAATTCTAAGCTGTATGTAGCTTTCGTCGATTTCAGAAAAGCATTTGATTCTGTTGACAGAAATGTCTTATGGCATGTGTTAAGGAGAAGTGCGAATGATGGAAAATTGTATAAAGCATTTCGAGGAGTCTACGATTCAGTCAGTGCATGCGTCAGAGATAAGCATTCATATTCTGATTTTTGTTTTATTGTCCGAGAGGAGTTAAATAAGGATGTGTACTTAGCCCAAATTTTGCTTTCCTTTTTTGTCAGTGAATTAGCCGTAGAATTAATCAGGGAAGGGAAGCATGGAGTCCAGATGGTAGCACGATCTGCAGAGGTAGTTCTTTTGATCTTTGCAGATGATGTGATTTTGCTATCAGATACTGTCGTATGTTTACAGAATCAGCTGAACAATCTGAAAAAAGAAGCGGACAGATTATGCCTAGAAGTAAATCTAGATAAGACTAATGTTATGGTTTTCCGTAAAGGTGGTTATGGTGGAATAAGAGAAAGATAGAAATGTGGAAATGAAGAAATTAAAACACCAAACACATACAAATACTCAGGCTGAATATCTACAACAAAATTAAGTATGAGTGCTGCCATT
>CM031598.1:53769612-53779612 GCA_018398815.1 Conus ventricosus | reverse complement strand
TAAAGGTTAAAACAAACAAACAAAACCCCATCCAACCCTGACGCCCGATTTCAAATGTCCATGTGTGAAATACACTTTAAAATACATACACATAAACAGGGAAATTCCTAAAGAAGTGAAAAAAGAAAAAAAAATGCGGGATTGTTGAACATTCATTCTTGTTTGTGTGTTGATTTGCGCTTTCAGACGATTTCAGATTCGAGTTATTCGACAAACATTCGATCGTACCTATCACAAAAATTCGCTGGAGGAAAAAGCTCAATAGGGATGAGACTCTGTGGTGTGTGTGTGTGTGTGTGTGTGTGTGTGTGTGGTCAAACAAGGTTGACATTGACACTGAGTCACTCAACCCTAGAGTCCATGCGGTCCAAGGCCAGAAAGATGGACACTGAGCAGCTTAACACCAGAGCTCAAGGCGTGTAAAGACAGATATGGTTATCACTGAACAGTTTAACAAACGTTCTTTCAGTCCATAGTCAGATATGATCGACGCCCAGGAGCTCAGACCGGGAGTCCGCGTTGTCTGCAGTCAGATAGGGCTGACACTCGGCAATTCAGCATTCGAGTTTGTGCCACGTGGAGTGAATCACAGCTGATAACGAGCAGCTCAGCTCACCAGGGTCTGTGATATTCATGTCAGACATAGCTGACAGGGAGCAGCTCAGCACCATTGTTTGTGCTTCCCATCGTCAGGTATCGTTGACACTGAACAGCTCAGCACCAGAGACTGTGATGTCCATGGTCAGATGTGAGCAGCTCAGCACTAGAGTCTGTGATGTCCATGGTCAGATGTGAGCAGCTCAGCACCAGAGTCTGTGATGTCCATGGTCAGATGTGAGCAGCTCAGCACCAGAGTCTGTGATGTCCATGGTCAGATGTTAGCAGCTCAGCACCAGAGTCTGTGATGTCCATGGTCAGATGTGAGCAGCTCAGCACCAGAGTCTGTGATGTCCATGGTCAGATGTGAGCAGCTCAGCACCAGAGTCTGTGATGTCCATGGTCAGATGTGAGCAGCTCAGCACCAGAGTCTGTGATGTCCATGGTCAGATGTGAGCAGCTCAGCACCAGAGTCTGTGATGTCCATGGTCAGATGTGGGCAGCTCAGCACCAGAGTCTGTGATGTCCATGGTCAGATGTGGGTAGCTCAGCACCAGAGTCTGTGATGTCCATGGTCAGATGTGAGCAGCTCAGCACCAGAGTCTGTGATGTCCATGGTCAGATGTGAGCAGCTCAGCACCAGAGTCTGTGATGTCCATGGTCAGATGTGGCAGCTCAGCACCAGAGTCTGTGATGTCCATGGTCAGATGTGGGCAGCTCAGCACCAGAGTCTGTGATGTCCATGGTGAGACACCGTTGACAATGAGCTGCTCAAAACCGGAGTCTGCAACGTCTATGGTCAGACATGGTTGACGCTGAGCAATCCAACACCAGAGTCTGCACTGTCCATGATCAGATGTGGTTGACGCTGAGCAATCCAACACCAGAGTCTGCACTGTCCATGATCAGATGTGGTTGACGCTGAGCAATCCAACACCAGAGTCTGCACTGTCCATGATCAGATGTGGTTGACGCTGAGCAATCCAACACCAGAGTCTGCACTGTCCATGATCAGATGTGGTTGACGCTGAGCAATCCAACACCAGAGTCTGCACTGTCCATGATCAGATGTGGTTGACGCTGAGCAGCTCAGTCCCAGGCCGCGTTCTGTCTTGGGTCAGATGTGGTTGACACTGAGCAGCTCCACCCCTGACCACGCGCTGTCCGCGCACACCGTGCTGTCAGTCCGGTCAGTGCTGACACTGTCCCCTGACGCCTGCAGCGCTCCGTTGGTCACCTGCACCATACACCACCAAACAACGACAGGTCAGTGTAGTAGAAGGTCAACGTTCAGTGTCGACAGAAGGGTATTCACGATTTCACAGTAACATCGTTATACACATGCAACTAGAAGAGCAACAACAAGTTTATGGCTCATAATGTTCTCGATCAACACTTGACCACGATGGTTTCAATTTACTTACTTATTATATGGATTTTGATCGGTGGACGCATGAAATTAACTTTCCAGCAAAAGATCGATGCAAATTCTCTTAAAGCAATACGAGGGCAGCAAATTTTCATCACGTTGAAAGCAACACAGATATATTGGATCTCCCATCTTCGATCAATAGCTTTCATGTGTTCCTGCAAATGGATTTATGATGGTAATCTGTGCATTTTCCATCACTGTCGAAGGAAATCGAAGCTTTCCTTCATTCAAATTGCTGTTCGACACAGATCTTCCGAGCGGTGGCGGGCGGCGCCATGTTGACTATCGTGTTCTGAGATCTCTAACACTGTCACGGTCGCGGTTAGTTTTACATCAGTTTTGTTTTCACCAAAGTTCCTTTTCATCTGTCTCTCAGTGTAGTAAAGGTCTACTATCGGGATTGGCCTTATTTTGGCAGCTTGACGAGATATATCAAGTGTTTGACAAATACCGAAAAAGAACACTTGAATCGTTTCCTATCGAGCCACAACAATCCATTAAAGATGGTGTAAATGCTCACTTTGATGGATTGTTGTTGCGGGTAAAGGATAAGGTCAGCTTTATTTCTATTGAATCCGACATTAAAAGTGCTCGAACAAGTTGGCTGCTGGATGCGAGTCACACCAATCCACCCTATTTCCTTCTTCATCCGATCTTGCGATGATTGCTAAGTATACATATCGACACCGTAAACATTTGTAATGAATCGACGCGGAGATTTCGGTGAGCATAAAGACAATTCCTCTTGAAGTCGTGTGATCACATCTCTGTGGAATTAAGGAAACTATTTAACGTCATGTGGAGTTAGGGAAACTGTCTTACGTCATGTGGAATTAAAGAGACCATCTGACGTCATGTGGAATTAAGGAGACTGTCTTACGTCATGTGAAATTGAGGAGACTATCCTACGTCATGTGGAATTAGGGAGACTATCTTACGTCATGTGGAATTAGGGAGACTGTCATACGTCATGTAGAATTGGGGAGACTATCATACGTCATGTGGAATTAAGGAGACTATCTTACGTCATGTGGAGTTGGAGAGATTATTTTATGTCATGTCTTGCGTTATTGGGAGATTATCTCACGTCATATGGAATTGGGGAGACTGTCATACGTCATGTGGAATTGGGGAGACTGTCATACGTCATATGGAATTGGGGAGACTGCCATACGTCATGTTAAATTGGGGAGACTATCATACGTCATGTTAAATTGGGGAGACTGTCATACGTCATGTTAAATTGGGGAGACTATCATATGTCATGTTAAATTGGGGAGACTATCATATGTCATGTTAAAATGGGGAGACTACCATATGTCATGTTAAATTGGGGAGACTATCATACGTCATGTTAAATTCGGGAGACTATTATACGTCCTCTTAAAATGGGGAGACTATCATACGTCCTGTTAAAATGGGGAGACTATCATACGTCCTGTTAAAATGGGGAGACTGTCATACGTTCTCTTAAAACGGGGAGACTATCATACGTCCTGTTAAAATGGGGAGACTGTCATACGTTCTCTTAAAACGGGGAGACTATCATACGTCCTGTTAAATTCGGGAGACTATTATACGTCCTCTTAAAATGGGGAGACTATCATACGTCATGTTAAATTGGGGAGACTGTCATACGTCCTCTTAAAACGGGGAGACTATCATACGTCCTGTTAAAATGGGGAGACTATCATACGTCCTGTTAAAATGGGGAGACTGTCATACGTCCTGTTAAAATGGGGAGACTATCATACGTCCTGTTAAAATGGGGAGACTATCATACGTCCTGTTAAAATGGGGAGACTATCATATGTCATGTTAAATTGGGGAGACTGTCATACGTCCTCTTAAAACGGGTAGACTATCATACGTCCTGTTAAAATGGGGAGACTGTCATATGTCATGTTAAATTGGGAGATTGTCATATGTTATGTGGAATAGGGGAGACATCATACATCATGTGGAAATTGGGAGATTGTCATATGTTATGTGGAATAGGGGAGACATCATACATCATGTGGAATAGGGGAGACTATCATACCTCAAGCACATTTTACACCTTCGTTTGTATCTAGTCAGTTTCTTTCAACAACAAGCATTCTAGACAATCCAAGGCAAAAGGCCAAGGCAGCACCGGCACCGGCAATCCACAGGGAGCAGTCAATATCAACCTATGAGGCAAGCCACCACAGGAGACACCGTAACGCAGTTCAGTCACTTCGATAGTGTTCAATGGTGTCTGTTCTGGTTCAACATACCCAGGACACCACCTACTTAACCTCTTACTGACGACAAGAATTCCTAGCAGCGGAGCTAGCGCGAGTGTCCCAATCCGGCGGGCACACCCACCACATCCGCCGACAGCGACAGTCCCCATGCATGAACTCGCCGACACTGGCGATCTCGACACGGACATACCACCAAGGCACAGACATAGAGACTGAAATTAAATCTGAGATCACCATGATTAGAGGGCCACAGAATTTTAGGCTTTTTCTTTCATGCTGACTGATGAGGATGGGGATGATGGAGACGATGCCCAGGGAGTTCCATTCCGTGGTCTGAGAGTGTATGACAGGGCTGTACTCTACGCTTACTTTCATATGTCCCGGCGTCAACCAGGCCTGAAAGACGCAGATACCTGTAGTGTTGGTCAGGAAATGTGAACAACAGTCTAAGAGACGCATGCACTAAATGGTTGGAATTCGCCTGTGTGGGTCCCAACTACACCCATGGCAAACTCAACATTGAGTTGGAGCTGGTCGGGATAGAAAAAATATATATATACATATATATCTTGTGTGTGTGTGTGTGTGTGTGTGTGTGTGTGTGTGTGTGTGTGTGTGTGTGTGTGCCCAATTAACTTTGCGCGCAAGAGTGCGCTTCTGGGCATGTGCGTCCCAAAATCAAATTAGAAACACAAGTAGCACCAAATCAGGAACCTGTCTTTTTCCTCATGGAAATGAGAAACGAACGAAACAGACAAGCTGATTGCGCGCGCGCACGCACACACACACACACACACACACACACACACACACACACACACACACACACACACACACACGCACACACACACAAACGCATACAAACACACACAAACGCGCGCGCACACACACACACACACACACATACACACACACACACACACACACACACACACACACACACACACCACATTTTGCTGATTTAACAGAAAGCACACGCTATTTCAAGAAAGCATTAAACCAAATAGATTTACACAATTAAGCAAACAAAGTTAGATTTACACGAAACACCATGCAGCCAAATCTTGTTCTAAACAAGATGAAATGAACAACAAGCAACACAGGAAACACGCGTATATATTTCACAAAACGTCAATACATCGCTGAAATCTACAGCAACGGAGGTGCAGAATTTCATTGACCATTGCCATTCTGTTCTTTTTCCAACCAAATAAAGATGAGAACGAACGACAGTTACTGGTGAAAGCGTAGACTAACCATTTAAAAACTGTTCTAGCCCTGCTATAAAATCCAATACAAGATTCAAATGAGTGAATGACTGGCTGTTGAAATTGTCGATGAAAAAAAACAATGCCATGAAAACATGAAATTATTAGAAATGAATTGGGAAGGTTAGTACGTTAGTCTTTTTTAACCAAGTGGCAAGATTCTCAGACAAATTTTGAGGGGAAAAAACATCTACGCCTCTCCATATCATAAACTGGATATTTAGGTCCCCAAAAATGGCAGTCTTGTCAAGAAAGGATGCACCTGCTTTGTTCTGCGTTTTAACCCCTTGATTGCTGGATACAGTGTTAACTTCTGGGGTGTTTATTATCATTCAAGTAAACTTATTCCGTTCCGCATTAAAAAGGACACCGATACCCGGTGACCCGATCTGTCCGCACTCGTCCATAACAATGATTTGTCTTTCACTGACGAAGACACTCGTCACATTGACCGAGAAGAGAGCAGATGAGTATTTCATCTCGCTCCTACACTATCCGTCTTTGTCGGAGTCCTGTTCTGTCACGCAGGTCACTGACCACTTCCGGGCTCGTGGCACGGGAGAACTGTTCAGCTGGCTGAGCCGCCCTCTCGGGTAACCACGAATGCTAGTTTGTTATGTCAGCTGTTCAGCGAGGTCGGCCCACTGTCTGAACGTAGCCTTTGCATGCCATGCGAACCACCGTGTGTTTGTGGTTCAAACTTAGCAATTTCATTCCACAGCCGCGAAGTGTGGCAAACAGCCAACAAGTCCATGGACAGGATGGTGAAAGCCAGCCTGTCAGAACAACCGGACATGGTGAATGCCTTTAAATTGCTCATCGGAACTAGCGAAAGGTGATGATACTGTTCTTATCAACTCATAATGTATGACTGCTCAACAGCAATCAAGGGGTCAAACCAACACTTCATGCGCTCTACCCAACACAAGAAGCCCCTGAAAAAAAAAGTCGCACGCACGGAGTAGGTGGGTGGAGGGGATTCCTGGGATTCTGTGGATAGGGTTCGGGAGGAGGAAGAGGAGGAGGAGGAGGTGGTGGAGGTGGTGGACGAGTCTGGTGATGATGATGGCGACTTGGGTTCCGACGCGTCCGTATCGTCTCTGGAATCACTGCCGACTCTGTTGAAAAGCCGGGTGCCCTTTTTCCCCCCGCATTAAACAGAGAAGTTGATTGTGAGTCAAATACATGTGACATGTCCTGAAGATATGGAGAGTGTGTGTTGAAAAGGAAAAAAAAGATGGATACGGGTCTGGTGAAGTTGCTTTTGGGCAGTGAGTGTGGAGGAGGGAGGGAGGATGTAGGGGAAGTAGAAGAGGAAGGAGACGGTGAGGGGGAAGTGTGTCTGTGTTAAGGGAGTATGGGTGCTAGCATTAAATGTGGAGGAGGAAAGGGTGTAGGTGACATGGAGAAAGGGATAAAGGTGGACAGGAGGGAGGGAGAGGGATTTTGTGTGTGTGTGTGTGTGTGTGTGTGTGTGTGTGTGTGTGTGTGTGTGTGTGTGTGTGTGTGTGTGTGTGTGTGTGTGTTTACAACAACAATAGAGATGACCCTGATTTCTGTGTGTGTATATTTTAGCATTAACCATTATACATTGCATGACGTAGGTGGTTCAAATAGTTTCATTGAATTGCAACACAAGCCATTCATAAGAATGTTTTGGAACAATGCTCTATTTCAATCTACGTGTGTCTCACCCTAATCCCTCTCCTTATCCAGCCTTCTCCGGTCATCTCCTATGCTAAGCTACATCTTCCCCCTTTCCACCCTACCCCTCCACCCCCCTGCTCGCTCTGTACTCAGTTTAAAGATGAAGCTAACTACCAGCTGGCTCCTCTACAGCTGGTAGGCCCATGCTCACTCTGGTTCTGCTGTGCCCAGTGTGGTTCAAAATTCGACTGGGGTGTATTGAATTATCTTGTATATTGTAACTTTGTGTCTCATTCAATCAAAATGTTTTTTGTGTGAAATTTGCGCTACTTTTCCTGTGGATGATATGCGGCACATTCATAACACCTACCCACTCTCCCCTTTCATATACGCCCCTGTTCCCGCCTCTCTCTCTCTCTCTCTCTCTCTCTCTCTCTCTCTCTCTCTCTCTCTCTCTCTCTCTCTCTCTCTCTTGATTTTTTTCGTTGTTGTTGCTATTAAGGGTGCATTTCCCATTTCCCACCAAAATCACCACACACAGAAAAGCAAGAGAACCGCATGCAACATGAACAGCAAATACACCCAAATCGTTATGAAGATGGATTATTTTACACAGAACATACATAAACGCAAATACGCTAACGAAACAACTTTTTATTAAGATGCAGGTATTTAGTATGGGAGAGAAAAAATGAGAGAAAGTTGGAAGGGTCAAGCGAACTGTTGTCAAATCTTATATATTGTTTTCTTACGTAGTTTAAAATTTTTTTATATTAAAGCATGGATACAGCCTTATTGATAAGGTTGAATCATTTATATTTTCATGTTTATTGCACAAGTTTCATCTCTTACAAAATTAAATAAATATTTTCACCACAGTCTTCAACACAATATATACATCTTGTCCTATCCGTGTTTTCAAATTAAAATGTACTATGAACTGTTACTTTGTCATTGTAAAATGTATGTTCAGCAGAAATTTCCTTATCTCTTAAATCTGTTTAAGTATCAAATTTGGCATAACCTTAAATATAACCTTCTAAAACTGATTACATTTGCAAGGCAAGTATTTCCTGGAGCAAAACTGTTTTAGACCGCTTATTTCCGGGCATAGAGTTACTCCGTCTTCTATTTTTTGTTTCCTCCTATGAACGTTCGGACCAGGATAAATCCGATGCTTCTATAAAGACATCAATGTCAGTATATCTGGTGCCTCCATATTCAATGTCAAAAACTCTACACTTTTGCCTATTTCCATGTGTTGTTGCTGTTGGTGGTGTGTGGTGGTGGTGATTGTGGTGGTGATGGTGATGGTGTGGTGGTGGTGTTTTGTTCCATACAGATTCCGAACACATAGTTAATCGCTATCTGAAATCCACAAATAAGATTTTATAGAAAAAATGTTAGTATCGCAACTTTCCCTAAATGGATACACAATCGTTTGTCTACATTCTAAACGGTTTTTTTTCACCTTCTTATATCATTTATCTATTAGATTCAATTCTATTCGTTCAGACAGATGATCTATAAACCAGTCTAGTATTTCTTTTAGGGTTCAGATTTATATGTTTTTCAGATAGGTATACAACGCTTGAGTGAATTCTTGCGTCCACCATAACTCGCAGTTTTCCTTTTTCAAACTATAGTTAGGAACCTGAAACGCCCTTTAATTGTTTTTGTGTTTCACACACGTTTGTTAACATTTCATATCCCCTTTTAGTGAAAACTAGGTGTCGTCTGCAAAGCGTACCATTCATTCTTTCTTTCCTTTTCTGTTTTACATGTTTTTTCCCTTTCCTGTTAAAGTGGATTGTATACGTAGAAATTTCCTAGTGACAAGGATCTTCTATTGTGCATTTTTTTTCTTTTCCCCATCGACGTGAATTTTTTTTTAAATCCCAAAGGTAACTATTTTCCGTTTCGCATGTGTTTACTTTCCTTATTAGGGTGGCTTTTTTTTAAATCAGAAATTTCCCAAGGACAACTTTATGTTGCTGAGTCAAGGACAGTTATTTTCTGTTTTGCATGTGTGTGGGTTTTTTTTCTCTCTCTCTCTCTGTCAAAGTGGATTTTTCAAACAGAATTTTCCTGAGAACAACTCCATTGTTGATTTTCTTTTTTACGTGCGCTCCTTGTATGCTGCACGTGAGATTTGGGTTATTGGGTCGTCCGAAAGACTAGCATGCAGGTCAAACAGTGAAGGTCAAGTGAGAAGTCACAAAAACTCCTCGCCCTGTACAAGACGTAAACCATAGTGAACCTAATGGAATGTGTTGTTCACTGCGCTAACTGTCCATACATTACTGCAAATCATTCCACAGTATTCTAAACAATAGTCGTATTATTTACAGCAATATTAACCACAGCAATACTCTTAACGACAGTATTGTTCTTATGCACCACATTAATAACCACGTTGCAGTTATATTTTGTTGTTCTGACGGACAAAGAGAACAACAGGTACGGTTGTCACGACAGAGTGTTTAAAAAAAAGCACACAAAATGACACATAAAATAAAAATGAAATAAGCCTAAAGCGAAACCCCATGCTTTATACAACTTTCCTAGATAGGGCCTTTTCCCCAAGTAGTATGTATCTCAAAGCTTGCGGCACTTTGGGATTTGGGTACAGTCATCTCCCAAATTAAAAAAAAAAAAGATATAAGCCTTTGGAGGGTTAAAACGGAATGATGCACACACATGCACAAGAGCAAATATACATACACACAAGGCACACATACAGACAGACAGACAGACAGACAGACACTCTCTCTCTCTCTCTCACTCTCTCTCTCTCTCTCTCTCTCTCTCTTCTCTCTCTCTCTCTC
>CM031598.1:53754612-53762112 GCA_018398815.1 Conus ventricosus | reverse complement strand
GGCAGGGCGTTCAACTCTCCCACCCTCCCTCTCTCTCTCTCTCGTCTCTGTCTCTGTCTCTTCTCTCTCTCTCTCTCTCTCTCTCTCTCTTTTCTGTGCGTGGGCACGACATTCAGAACTCTGTGTGTGTGTGTGTGTGTGTGTGTGTGTGGTGTGTGTGTGTGTGTGTGTGTGTGTGTCTCTCACTCTCTCTCTCTCTCTCTCTCTCTCTCTCTCTCTCTCTCTCTCTCTCTCTCTCTCTCTCTCTCTCAGCGTGGGCACGACATTCAGAACTGTTTGTCTATCTCTGTCTCTGTCGTCTGTCTCTGTCTGTCTGTCTCTGTCTGTCTGTCTGTCTGTCTCTCTCTCTCTCTCTCTCTGTCTCTCTCTCTCTCTCTGCGTGGGCACGACATTCAGAACTGTCTGTCTGTGTCTGTCTGTCTGTCTGTCTGTCTGTCTGTCTGTCTGTCTGTCTCTCTCTCTCTCTCTCTCTCTCTCTCTCTCTCTCTTCTCTCTCTCTCTCTCTCTCTCTGCGTGGGCATGACATTCAGAACTGTCTGTCTGTCTGTCTGTCTGTCTGTCTGTCTGTCTGTCTGTCTCTCTCTCTCTCTGTCTCTGTCTCTGTCTCTCTCTCTCTCCCCCTCTCTCTCTCTCCGTCTCTCTCTCTGAAAGGAAAGGGAGGAGATAGAAAGAGAGTGGGGAAAGAGGGACAAAGGAGAGGGGGAGAAGGAGGAGGACATCAAAATGACATTTAAAAAATATATATATATTCTAACTGCTAACAGACGTAAAAGGTTTTCTTGAAGAAGAGAAAAAAAAAGTTCAAACTTTTCTTGAAGAAGAGAAAAAAAAAGTTCAAACAGCTACGTTAAAGTTGACTGACGTGTATGGGAATGGCAGCAAGGCAATGGAAGCTGTGTTAGCTTATTATACCGCTGAATCGATGAAACCAACAAATGACCTGACACATGTAACGCCTTTCGACACACAGAGTCTTTTACAACCAAGACAAACACACGCAAGCAAGAACAAAAACTAAACAAATAAACAAACAAACAGAAAAGCTGAAAGGTCAAAACCTGGTGTGAATGGCAGTTGTCAAGAGAACGCATTTTGCTGTCAGTCTGTTGCGGTAGTTCAGCGAGTCTTCCCTCTCCAATCCCCTCCACCCCCACCCCACCTCCGTTACCCTTTTACATGCCCCCAGGTCCCGACACCTCACTATCTACCCAACCCTGTTTCACCGAAGAGGAGAGAGAGAGAGAGAGAGAGAGAGAGAGAGAGAGAGAGGAGAGAGAGAGAGAGAGAGAGAGAGAGAGAGAGAGAGATGTGAAGCCAAAAGCACACAGAGAATAAGGTTGAAACAGAAAGACCATTCCCACGAGCTTTCATTGTTTGACAGTTGTCAACACGTCAGTTCGAAGTCTGATGCTTCTCCCCCCCCCCCCCCCCCCCGCCCACCCCCTCTTTTCTCACTCTATCTCTGTCTGTCTGTCTGTCTGTCTTTTTCTTTCACACACACACACACACACACACGCGCGCGCGCGCGCGCGCGCGCGCGCGCACACACACACACACACACACACACACCTCTCTCTCTCTCTCTCTGGCCAACATTTAGAGTTTACTGTCGCGGATTCTTGTCTCTCCGCATGTCATTGATCGGTAGCCTACCTCCGATTCCTGTCTGTCCGTAGTGTAGAGATTAGTGCCACAACTTGTCTCTATGCTAACAAACATTAGTGCTGAACAGTCTAGTCTCTCCGCTTCACAGAAATTAGTGTCGCAGGTACTTGTCTCCTTTTATAAGGTCAATCCTGAATTGGGCGAACGTTTAGATCGCAAAACCCTGGTGGCTGCACACCAAAAAATTAACGCGCTAAGGCCTTGCTTAAAAAGTCGCGTATTTATAGACAGGTACAATCAGATTGTTTTGAGAATTTCTATTGTGTCTGAAAGTTGATTTACCTTCTTTTCTTTCACATGCCCATCAAGGTTCATGCCGGGTGGTTCCGAGCAGACAGAATAAAATGCAAGGAATGGGACTGTTTGGAAGGAGCCATCTGGCGCAAAGATAGGGTCATAGGAGAGTGAAAAGGCCTGAGATGTGACGTCATCCAAGGGGAAGGTATTGTATTTGAAGACTAAATGATGTTATAGGTGGAAATTAAAAAACAAAAGTGAAATGATTGGTGGGTGGTTGTTCTTTTGATCAATTATCAGTTTAGCATAAAATGCTGGCCGAGACTCATGCTAGGTCTCAAAACCTTTACAAAGATAACATAGTGGTTTAGACTAAAATCCTAAAATTGTGGCGTGTGGCCAGTTCTCGAATTCTTGATCGTGACGATTTCGGCCATCTTGCCTCCGTTCTTAACTGCCCAATGTTCTGATTCGCGATTCAAAACAGTGAGGTTCCAGAATCTCACCGAGAACGGATTTACGGTGAAAGAAGGATTGCTTAACGTATCCTGGAACTATTTGGGTTCCTGTAGAGGGAGTAACTGTGAACAATAATGATAATGAGATTTTAAATGTCCGCCATCTTTGTAGACCTCAGGGCGCGTACCTAAAAAAATCGATTTTTAAACAGCTTCATACATGCTCTGCAACCAAATTCACATGTAATCCCCGCTCACATCTTGTGTGTGTGTGTGTGTGTGTGTGTGTGTGTGTGTGTGTGTGTGTGTGTGTGTGTGTGTGTGTGTGTCGCGCGCGCGCGCGTGCGTGCGTGCGTGCGTGCGTACGTGCGCGCGCGCGCGTGTGTGTTCAGTCATTTTATTTCATTATTGTCACACTGTCACTTTTGCACACGCGCATTCATGACAGCATTTACTCCATACGCACACGCAATCTTTCCAATCAACCAAAAGGCACACTACCGAATGTTTTTTTCTTCTCCCCCTCTCCTTCGGGAAAACACTTTACTCAATCACATCAAACAATTTATAAACAGATTTAATACATGTAGCTCTCTTTCCACTGAGAGGCAAACTAACTCACTCAAGACTTCATAAAGTCACGGCCTTCACACAACATTGGCCCACAAAATCCAGACCAGGAAAATAAATGATTCTTTCACTCCTTGATGCTATGCCTGCATCCGAATTAAGCCTCGCTCCATCCTTTCATGATTCCCTGTCTCTCTCAGACATCATCTCGCCCCCTCGATTTCTCCCGTCCTGGAGATATGACTTCCGACTCCTCTCCCTCGACTTTTCCTGTCACTGGAGAGATGAGTTCCAACTCCTCTCCCTCGTCTTCTCCTGTCCCTGGAGAGATGACGAGTTCCCGACTCCTCTCCCTGGAGTCCTTAATTCCTGGGGCTGCCTACCGGTGTGTTCCCCACACCATGGCCATCTTCAACCACCTCACGGGGTGAAAGGTGAAGGGTGAAGGGCGAAGGGTAAAAGGGTGAAGGGCTGAAACACGAATAAGGTTCGTGTAAGTAACCTGCTTCCCAATTTAACATGAATTCTTTTTTCCTCTTTTCTTTAGGTTTTCCCCTGTAGCTTTCCCCAACTATCTATCGCTCACCTGGTAATGACGGTCAGCAGCGAGGACCAACGTCCTGACAGGTTCGAGTCTCTAGGCCATCTCCTGGGCTAAAACTGATTCTTTCCTCCCTCCTCCTAGTGAGTGCATACTCAGTGTTCAAAACACATGACCAGCACCTTACCAGCCCTTGTTAAACTATCTCTCAGTGGTCACTTTCACCCAATGACCACCCTTCTTTCTTTACTGAGTCATACTCACAATTATTTGGGGACGCCCGCTACACTAGTCAAGCCACACGAATATTCTTCCTTTTCAGTAGTGGCATGGGGAAATGATTCATATCACTAACTACATGTGATGGAGCGTCACATGCCTTGATGTGAGGCTACGTCACATGACAATTATTCACTTTTTTTTTCAAAGTTACACAGCCATTTCATAACAATAAAAATAACAAGCATTAACCCCCTCTTGCCTGTGTCCAGGTTTCTCTCCGTTGATCCGGCCTTTTCCGCACAAAGGAAATCTCTTAGTTACAGATGACGCACAAGGGCAACAACGGATGATTGACAATCGAAAGTGGGCTGATGAATGCCGATTCAGTTTGCTTGTCATTCAGGAAGTTTCTTATCTTTTGTTTCTCCTTCATCGTCTCTGTCTTAGCTCACTACTAAGGGTCCCCGCTCGTATCGTGGTCACGTTTCATATTAGCAAACACACACACACACACACACACACACACACAAGCATATCACAGACAGTCTCACAATGTGACGGGGGAAGCACATATGTTGTGTTATAAGTGTGCTATTACTATGCTAGTGAAGGGGAGAAGAAAGGGTTTTTTTTCTCTTCTTCTTTCTTTATATATATATATATATATATATATATATATATATATTTTTTTTTTTTTTAATATGAATGAGTTTCTAGCCTAGATCTAAAATGGTAGGAGACGCGGTGCATGACGGCCAGAAAACGCAAGCTCCTTCTCCTAGCAGATCCATGATTAGAGAAAGCACCTACAGTTAAACACTTTTGGTTACGTTTCCGATTATGTATGCCAAATATGCCTATATCGTTCGTAGAACGGAGAGAACGTGGCAGGTTTTTAAGGTGAACAAGTTCAGAAACATAAAGTGCTACTGAGCCAGTAAAAGCATGGCGGCAATGCACGCAAATCTTACATTCAGCCCTACTAAAAGCAGGAAGCCAGCGCCAGTCTGACAGCATGGCAGTAACATGTACTCATTCTGGAACTTCCATCATTGAGATCACAGCACAATCCATAACTCTCTGCAATCCATTTATAAAAAACCGAGCAAGCCCAGCGAGTTAAGCGAGAGAGAACCAGAGATGTGAAATGGATTTTTTTAAGCTTCGGCACATACACTCTCCTATGATAGAAATCAATTTATGACCAGTTGACGTTCTCCGATAATGGAAATCAGTTTGTGGTTGGCTGATCTAAACATGCATTCGTGATTCACAGGTAAACGTTTTCATTCGGTGCAAGTCCACAAAGTTTTGGGAATGTACACGCTTAATTTCAGACAAAGAATTCGTTAAACCCGGCTTCACAGCCCATTTAAAACAATTCCCCAAGTCCGGTAATCCTAATAATATATCTCAGCAGGGCACCAGCGAGCAGTTTTGCTAGAACTCAAAGATCGTTCAAATGCTATCATAAATCAGTCTGTAGTCCGTCGTATTCAGCGATTTCCCCGACCAAGCTTGTGATTTCGCTGACGTCGGTGAAGAGAGATATTATCGTTCGTCATTTGTTCGCCATCTAGATTCACGAACCAGTGTTTCATTCCAATAAGAATGGTCTTAACAGAGATTATGATTAGTATCGCATAGTCTTGTCTCCGCAGCAGATGTTTCCCTCTCCACGTCACAGAGATTAGTGCTATCAATTTTTGTCTCTCCGCATAAAAGCGACTGGTACCGCTGAGTCTGATCTCTCCACATAACAGATTAGTGGTATCGCAGACTGCTGCCTGTCCGTGCATGATGGAGAGTTTAGGCTCTTCCCACCAGCTAATACTTCTTTCTATTCTTTAAGCTTTTTGTCCACACTGTTATTTTTTCTGGGTGGTTCTCTCCACAGAGTACAGACCGGTCCGCAAGATTAATGCAGGATTTATCAATGACGAGTATGCTTCAGAACGCCGAAGTCAAGGAAAATGGTGAAGGTAATGACGGTACTGTTCTTGTTGCTACTGCTGCTGCTGCTGATGACGACGACGACGACGACGACGATGATGATGATGATGATGATGATGATGATGATGATGATGATGATGATGATGACGACGACGACGACGACGACACGACGACGACGATGATGACGATAATGATGATGGCGATGATGATGATGATGATGATGATGATGATGATGATGATGATGATGATGATGATGATGATGATAATGTGAAGGGAATTTTGCTAATGCTGAACCTGCTACTGCAGTTACCACTGCTAATGTTTCTACTGCTACTATTACAGCTGCTGTTGCAAACAACAGCAACAACTATAACAACTGCTGTTACTATTGCTAGTACCACCGTAGCTGTTGTTGTTGTTGTTGATAATGATGATGATGATGATGATGATGATGATGATGATGATGATGATGATGATGATGATGATGACGGTGTTGATGCTGATTCGGCTATTTTTACTCCGACTTCCTCTTTTGCTGCCACTGAAAATGCTGCTGCAACTACTACCAACGCCCCCCAAACCACCACCAAGTTCACCAACTAATGTTACTTTGCATTATCACGAAGACTTCCATCTCCACTACCACTACCATCACCCCCACCACCAATATGAACCATCACTACCTCCATCACCACCATAATCAACCGCTCTAAATTTCAGTTCCATATACGTCACACGCTACGTTATATACTAAGTCCTGAGATCATAGTGCATGGGCTGTATTAAGTAAATGACTGACAAGAAAGAAAGAGACACGGCTAAAGGTCTGGCGGATAAATTTCCCAGCTGACATTCAAAGAGTTGCGAGATCGAATCCTCAGCCATTGTGCCAAACATGAATAATGAGATTTCTTGTGTGTGTGTGTGTGTGTGTGTGTGTGTGTGTGTGTGTGTGTGTGTGTGTGTGTGTGTGTGTGTGTGTGTGTGTGGTGTGTGTGTTGCGTGCGTGCATGCGTGCATGCGTTCGTGCGTTCGTGCGAGCGTGTGTATATGTGTTTGTGTGTGTGTGTGTGTGTGTGTGTGTGTGTGTGTGTGTGTGTGTGTGTGTGTGTGTTCCTTTTCTTTTTCAAGCTGGCCATCTGAACGTATTAGCGTTCCAGTGTTGTCTGTATAAAGTTATATAGATCTCTAGACCCCGTCCATTCTCTTGGCATGTTTATTTCATTTCGCTGTATTACCTGCGATGGGCGTGAATATTTAACTTTCATGAAACCTTATCTGCACTAGGAAAGAAATCAAGCAAGGCAAAAAGAAACCGAGGAAATGAGAAAGGACGTATAAAGACAAGATTGAGAAAGAACGTATAAAGAGAGGATGTGAGAAAGAACGTATAAAGAGAGGATGTGAGAAAGAACGTATAAAGAGAGGATGTGAGAAAGAACGTATAAAGAGAGGATTGAGAAAGAACGTATAAAGAGAGGATTGAGAAAGAACGTATAAAGAGAGGATGTGAGAAAGAACGCATAAAGAGAGGATTGAGAAAGAACGTATAAAGAGAGGATTGAGAAAGAACGTATAAAGAGAGGATTGAAAAAGAACGTATAAAGAGAGGATTGAGAAAGAACGTATAAAGAGAGGATTGAGAAAGAACGTATAAAGAGAGGATTGAGAAAGAACGTATAAGGAGAGGATGTGAGAAAGAACGTATAAAGAGAGGATTGAGAAAGAACGTATAAAGAGAGGATGTGAGAAAGAACATATAAAGAGAGGATGTGAGAAAGAACGTATAAAGAGAGGATTGAGAAAGAACGTATAAAGAGAGGATGTGAGAAAGAACGTATAAAGAGAGGATGT
>CM031598.1:53742112-53744612 GCA_018398815.1 Conus ventricosus | reverse complement strand
CCTCCTAAACCCTATTTCTATCATCAGCAGCAGCAGCATCATATTCAACATGTCATTACTATCATCATTATTGCAAGTATCATCATCATCATCCTTCCAGAACTTTTTTTCTTTTAGCTATCTCATATTCCATACCCACTCCTACCCCCTTCCTTCCCTCCCCACCCTCTCTTCAGCGGCATCACTTCCGTGCTGCTGATTTCGGCCACGCCGTCCACAGCCCACCCAGATATGTGCTGTCAAAGGCCCGGCGCCGGCAGAGCACAAGGAGCGATCAATTTGATATGGTCATGAGACAAGGCATTGGACGAAAACACCGCCCCTTCCATAAAAAGACAGTCCACATAACTTTTTCCATCACCGACTTCAACACGGACATGAAGGACCGCATAATTCGGAACTTTAATTTCATCATTTCATGATCAATAAGAACGATGAAAATGATGCTATGAGCTTCCATTCCGGTCTGAGCCGACATGACAGGGTTGTACTCTACGTTTCTTTTCACAATACATCCCAGCGTCAACCAGACCTGAGAGACACAGACACCTGCAGTGTTGTTCCGAAAATTTGAGCGGCACTCTCATCAAAGACGCGTTCTTTAGGTCGGTAAAACTCGACTGTGTGCTGGGTAGGGACACACAGGGCCACATCAGTCCCCAGGAATAAGCCCCTCTGATGGGAGATGAACTCACCACCTTCCAGTCCGCAGCAGGCGATGCTATCCACTTCACCACGGCAGCTGGTATCCACGGCAACTTTGTCTTGGGTCAAAGAACGCCAGAAACTGCTTTCAATCATGAGTAGAAGGACCGTTGACTCTCTCTCTCTCTCTCTCTCTCTCTCTCTCTCTCTCTCTCTCTCCTCTCTCTCTCTCTGTGTGTGTGTGTGTGTGTGTGTGTGTGTGTGTGTGTGTGTGTGTGTGTGTGTGTGTGTGTGTATGTGTGTGTGTGTGTGTGTCTGTGTGTGTGTGTGCAGTAAGCGAGACCTTGAAGCTGTCTCTTCTCTCAGTATTTTCATACACCGGACTGGTTAGTCTTGCATAATCATAAAAAAAAATAGATAAGAACCACGTACGATGTGATCCGAGCGTTGCACCTAAGTTATTGTTGCACCAGCCTGGCTCCTGTAACTAGTTAGTTCATGTTATGAATACATGAGCAAATGATAGCGTATGGCAGTATGTAGCGATCATTCTCGCACGTGCAAATCACGATCATCGCACAAACCAAAGTCCACGGAGAACGTACAGTCACTCTTTCGTGGAGTGTGGGGTGGTGGACTAGATTTTAAAAAAAGAAAAAGAAAGAAGGAAAGAAGAAACATCGTTTGAGAAGTGTGCATTAGAAACATGATTACTGGACAATGCTGGAATTTTCGGGCGGAAACTCGTGTTCTGTGCTATTGTTTGATTCAAACATATAGGAAGGCTTTTTTTTAAGCTTGAAAAATACAAAGCGAAGCAAACACATTTTGTGGACCACATTGTTTAAAAATGAACATGGCTCTTTTAACACTCTTCGAATTTGTTTGTTTGGTTGGTTTGGTTATTGTTGATGTTTTCCTCTCTCTCTCTCTCTCTCTCTCTCTCTCTCTCTCTCTCTCTCTCTCTCTCTCTCTCTCTCTCTCTCTCTCTCTCTCTGTTCGAAAAGAAAACAGAAACAAAGGTGGTCCCGCTGTTTTGTGTGTGCGTTCGCGCGCACTGGCGCGCGCGGTGTGTGTGTGTGTGTGTGTGTGTGTGTGTGTGTGTGTGTGTGTGTGTGTCTGTGTGTCTGTGTCTGTGTGTGGAACCTGAGCTTGAGTCCATCAATTTTCCAAGTTCCCGGGTTTTGAACAATTTCTGGCACTACAAGTTTACCTTTCAGGGGATTTCAAAAGCGCCATAAACAATGCAATAAACTGTCAGGTATGTTGGCAATGTATACCGTTTGCAACGGAAGCGCCATAAACAATGCAATAAACTGTCAGGTATGTTGGCAATGTATACCGTTTGCAACGGCAGTCTACTTGAATTTGCAGGGATGGAATTACATCTGACCATTGTTTGGTCAGTTTCCGTCCCACTTTGGAAAAAAGTCCGAAAGAAAGAAAGGTAATCCCAGTGTTGCGCGGTTGGTTGGTTGGTTGTTTCATTTAAAGAATGTTCATTGTGTCGATGACTTTAGACTCAACCATAAAAAAACAGCAAACCTTTGTTAATTTTTAACATCATCAGTTGTTTTTTTGAACGGGTAACAAAAGAGAGGATCTGAATATTGAAAGGTTGAAAAGATTAAACTGTTGCGCGGTGTATTGCTAGGCTGTGTGAAGTTGTATCGCTTCTATCAGATGTCCTTGTGCAGTGGGTAGCGTTGCGAGTTACGCGACTAGACACGTTCCGAGTATGATGTTTCCCCGATCGCGTAACTATGATGAAAGAGTTCATAGACAATTGTTTCTACGTTCACATATACGATCTCTCTCTCTCTCTCTCTCTCTCTCTCTCTCTCTCTTTCTCTCT
>CM031598.1:53734612-53737112 GCA_018398815.1 Conus ventricosus | reverse complement strand
CTGAGGAGGAGGAGGAGGAGGATGAGAGAGAGAGAGAGAGAGAGAGAGAGAGAGGAGGAGAGAGAGAGAAAGAGAGAGAAGAGAGAGAGAGAGAGAGAGAGAGAGAGAGAGAGAGAGAGAGCATTCGTTAGTGCTATAACAATCTTTCAAATTAAATAAAGAAGTGATACATGAGCAGTGTACTTGCTCTCTTACACACAACACAACACAACACAACACACACACATACACACACGCGCGCGCGCGAGCGCGCGCACATACACTTGGAGTATTCTGCAATCTTTGACATACTGACATCTGCATGCATTGACTTGGCATATCCAATGACAGTTAACAGTAGCAATTTATCAGGAGACTATAGTACTTTGTAAACAACAACAACAGTCACTTTGAGAAGGCACGTGCAAATTTATGTTGACTCTGATATGATAACAGTCATTATGTATGCGAAGAACAGGGAAACCTTAAAGTGGATATGTATTGGGGATATAAACAACATCACCAGCGAAATAAGCAACACGAGACAAGCAACACACTATGTTCTTCTTGTCAAGTGTTGGCTGTGAGAGAGTTGCGGCCCTTTACAAGCAACCCATTATTCTTCTTCTTGTTAAGTGCTGGCTGTCAGAGAGTTGCGGCCCTTTGCACGCTGAACGGCCCATGTTGCGAAGACCAAGTTGAAATGTTGTCAAGACAGCTAAACCGCACGTTTAATTAATAAAGGGAAGGAATTCCCGGTTAGGTACGTCACGCACCGTCGTCATAGCGGCTGCCTGTGCAGCAACACCACCGACCTGCGATTACTCAGTATTGAGTGACCAGGGACGGTGTACAGAGTGCAGTTTTTTTGTTGTTGGCGAATGCATTGGACCCAAACAACAGAACCTCAGGGGACAGAAGCATCTGAAACGACAATGGACCTCCTTGGAGGCTGGTTTGCAGATCATCAATCAAAGACGCAAAGATCGGATTAAATCATTGATCAGAGGCTTAAATCTCGTTCGCTCTTTTCTATCCAAAGTGTTGCCTCATCTCTGATTTCAAATTTACTGTCGTCTGTTTTCATCAGCATAAACTGTGCTAACTCACATGTTACATCGTCTGTATAGGTCAACAGTCTTTCGAATTAACGTTTGCGATAACTGGTAAACTACACAAAATCTCTGCTTTTGCTTCTAAGAACTGTACACATCAATATTTATAATTTTTGGGCCCCGTGTGGAATGCAACCATTCGAGGTAATATTCATGGTGAAAGCTAGCAAAAAAATATCCTCTGACAGGCCAGTATACCCTGTAACTCCACAACTATTATCAGGCAGACCAGCAGACATTGTAGAAGCCTTTTACAACGAACATTAAGCTTATGTTTGGCGAGTGCATTCTGATGGGGCCCCAAAATAAGGCTGTTGAGCAGTTATATGCTCCTCCCGTTGTTTGTTATATGACGTTCAGACCGTATTCTCGATTGAATATTACTATCAACGGCCGCCACGATAAACGCCATATTATCAAAAACAAAAACAAAAAAGATATCCCATGCATGCTAACAGAGTTGTCTTACAGTGTACCGGGAAAATATCTCCGAGAGCTATCTGAAAATGAGTTGGGACGCGTCGACAGCAGTAATGGCCCTTTTGTGCTCATGTTACTGTCATTTGCTTCTGAGTACACCAGTTGTATCTCTACATGACCGGCGAGAGAGTGTAAAGAATGGAAATAATTTTCTTCTGAAAGATTGTTTTTCAGTGGCATTTAGAATAGTCTTTTTTTTTGCATGAAAGTTAAGAGATATCCATTTTGTTTGTTTCTTTTTGTTTGTGTTTTTTGTTTGTTTGTTGTTAATCTGGTGATGTGAGCAGTCTATGAAAGATTGCTGTCATCAATTATGCCCAGAAGACGATGATTAGCTACTTCAATTTTTGTATTATTAATAAAAAGTGAACTGTTTGAGATTCTGCCGCCGTATACGTATTATTATAGGCATGCCTTTAGTCTTATTGGTGACATACGATTTATAATACACCACTCACTTTAGATGTAAACTTTCTTTTAAATGTACACGGATTTAATTAAGGTCGGAGATGCTTGGTATGAATTATGGTATCATCACAAAACTGTTCACATGTCTCTTTAATGCAAGGGGAACGCATTTACATAAACAGAGAAAAGGAGATGGCCCAGCTTGAAGATCTGCGTTACACCATATCTGACATTTAATATATTTTATGTCAAAGAATTAGACAGACAAAATGTTAACGAATGTCTAGACATGATAAAATCAATCAGAGCGCATGTTCTTTTGTGCTATGTAATGATAACTTTTGGCAGAATAACTTTACAAAACCAACAATGATGTTCCACAAAATTCATTTTCATGACTAAGTGTGTGCTATGGATCTACTGATTTCGTAAGAGCAGTATTCTTCTGAAACCTGACCGACTTTCACTTTCTTGTTTAATAATTGTTGACATTGGAGAATGAGGAATAAACAAGGCCG
>CM031598.1:53727112-53729612 GCA_018398815.1 Conus ventricosus | reverse complement strand
TTTGACTTTTTAGATTCGTTGCCAGTTGTTTCTCTTGTTAAATTAACGAGTAACCTTTTGGGAAGTCCATTAAGGAACATTTTATAATCATAATCGTAAGTTAGATTATTTTAGTTATTTTTATCTAATTTTTCATAGTTACTGTCCTACAATTCATCTATGCTTTATTTATGTTCCATGTAACCACATCGTCCTCTTTTCTTTTATAATAATAGTCTAAAATTGTAAACAATATGTTATTTAGACGTCTGCAATCACCTATATGTGTGACGAGACGTAAAACAGAATTCCTTCCACACACACACACGCGCGACTGGTGGCGCTGTGCCGTGGCGACGCATTGTCGACGAGACTAGCCCGAACTTCACATAGAGATAGCTGTTGTGACAAACAAGGAACACGGTACAATACAGCACACGACTATGCAACATAACCCAAAGAGCAATACAGAAAAGTACAATACAATGCAATACAACGCAATGCAGTACGGTTCAGAGCAGTACAGTGCAGTACAATACGGTACAATATAACACAACACAATCACATATAATCCAGTACAATACCGTAATTATACCGTCTTGTACAATACCGAACAGTACAGTACAGTAAAGTACAGTACAGCATGCACAGTACAGTACAACACAGTACAGTACAATACACACTGGGCACCCTGCAGTTCTTTCTTTTGAACTTCGATCTCACCGTGCTCCACAAAAGTACGGAGGAAATTGACTGACATTCGATCCCGCCTTTCCTTTCAACCTAAGTGTGCACAGCACGATGTCCTGCCAGTCTCCCATTCAGTGTCGCTAAATCCCTGCCCGAACAAGCGCGTAGCAATTCAGCTTCTACTCCGCCTATTCCGTGACCCACCCCCTTCCCGTTCCCCTCCTCCTTCGCCCTCCCTCCTCCCATCCTTTCCTCATCATTCCAACTGTGGAATCCCCAGTCAGATTCACCAACCGTGGCATCCTTTCTGACGTCATTCGGGAAATAATAGCTGAGCCATCATTTCCACTTTACGGTGGGATCTGAACCCCTGAGCTGAAATGAAGGGAGTGGAAGAAGTGACGCCGTTAAAAGAGCGTCAACGGCAACTGGGAGCCATCTTGTGAGAGGTGAGCAGCGTGCGTTTCATGGGTGGACCGTGTAGACGTTTCCAGCAAAATGGCTTGCTGTCGTTCCTCAATAAACTGTAACAACAGGGACGAGAAAGTGTGTGTGTGTGTGTGTGTGTGTGGGGTGTGTGTGTGTGTGTGTGTGTGTGTGTGTGTGTGTGTGTGTGTTACAGAACATGCAAATTACAAAATACCAACATTTACACCCCAGACGTTTTGAGATTCCATGAAAACATAGTACTTTGTGGAGCATTATCACTTCATAACAATGACTTACCAGAGAGTTCATGTTCATTTAAAAGTTTATATACTTATCTCAAGGAAAAGGTGAACAGATCCTGAGACTGCCGTCTGATCCGGATCCACAATCATAGATCCACACCGTAGATCCACAACATGAATCAATACCATGGAGCTACACCATGGGTCCACACCATCGATCCACACCACTGCTTTGTACCATCGATCCCCACCATGGATCTACACTATGGATCCACACCACTGCTTTGTACCATCGATCCCCACCATGGATCTACACTATGGATCCACACCATGGATGTACACCATCGATCCACACCACGGATGTACACCATCGATTCACACCATAGATCCACACCATCGATCCACACCATGGATCTACACCATGGATTTACACCATCGATCCACACCATGGATTAACACCAGGGATCTACACCAGGGATCCACACCATGGATCTACACCAGGGATCCACACCAGGGATTAGCACCAGGGATCCACACCATGGATTAACACCAGGGATCTACACCAGGGATCCACACCATGGATTAGCACCAGGGATCCACACCATGGATTAACACCAGGGATCTACACCAGGGATTTACACCAGGGATTAGCACCAGGGATCCACACCATGCATTAACACCAGGGATCTACACCATGGATCCGCACCATGGATTAACATCAAGGATCTACACCATGGATCCACACCATGGATTAACACCAGGGATCTACCCCATGGATCCACAATATCGATTCACACTATGGATCCACACCACCGATCCACACCACGGATTTACGCCATGGATCCACACCTTAGATCCACACATCTCGGATCCATGCCACATCTGGGATCCATATCGTGGATCCATACCAAAATTCAATGTCGTCGTTCTTGGACCACATTCTATCTTTCCATCAAATTTCCTTCAAATCAGTTTAATAATCATCCTCTAACCCTTCTCCTGCCTCTTCATCTGTTAGTATAGTTGACATTATTGCCATGATTACTATTATCATCTTTAATATTAATATTGTTTTATAACTGTTCTTCCATCATCATCAGCAGCAGCAGCAGTAGTAATAGTATTGGTGGCGATAGTAGTAGTGGTAGTAGTAGTAGCAG
>CM031598.1:53712112-53717112 GCA_018398815.1 Conus ventricosus | reverse complement strand
TACCCTATAGCGTAAAGATGTCACAAAATATTGAAGGTCATACTCTACACATTGCAACATGTACAATTTGATGGAAATGACGCTTTCTCTTAAATTGTAGTCAGTCACAATTATTGCTTATTACTCTGATAAACGACATGTTATGAGAATTTTTCTGCATGTATTACAGCACATTAAATTTCGCCCTACCAAGATCAGATGGTCTAAAACAATTTCTACCGACCGAAGAGAAGATGCAATTCAGTATCTGACTAAATATGTAAACATGCATAAACTTTGCAAAACAAACGTTAACAATACACGACGAGAATTGATTGTCAGGCAACGGAGGCCACTTGAAAAAACCAAAGCAGTTTATCTTACTTCCACATTAACGGATGAAAAAAAAAAGTTCTGTTAGTATTATGATTTATCATATTTAGTTGAATCTGTGTGAACTTTCACTCCTGCTTTCTGTAATTGCTGCGAAATTAAAAGACAGATTCTGAGCGCCCATCCTCAGAGAGAGAGAGAGAGAGAGAGAGAGAGAGAGAGAGAGAGAGAGAGAGAGAGAGAGAGAGAGAGAGAGAGAGAGAGAAGAATCACTGGCTTGAATTTACGAAGGACACACCATGATAATAACGCTTCACATTGTATCGCTATAGTTAGGCAGCTTTGGCAGGGTACAGTTCAAAGAAGCATTCCGCACAGATACTCTGTGTGTCTATCTGTCTGTCTGTCTGTCTGTCTGTCTGTCTCTCTCTCTCTCTCTCTCTCTCTCTCTCTCTCTCTCTCTCTCTCTCTCTCTCATACACAGCTAGATTGTACTTTGTGGAGTTTTTCCCTGCATTTTTGCTTTCAGTTTCAAGTTGTACACACGTCGGTCTGTTGTAATGTCCTAACTGCTTTTCCCAAACTACCACTCCTCTCTCCCTCTCCTTCCACCCTCTCTAACTTCAAGAAAGGATTGCGGTCTACACTGACCACCGTTTCCTCCTGCCCTTTCCTTGTAACGACAGGGAAAACCCAAGCCTTGCCTTGACAGTTTTGCTGACCAACAAAACGTGGTCAACCATAGGCCACTGGTGGTAAAACCCAGGACAGACCTATTGATCTTAAAGGCAGCCAGTGACCGTGAACTCTCCTTTACTCGGTAAAAACTTCAAGGCGTTCTGAACTCGACCAAAGACTCCGGCCCTCCGTAGGCTCTGTTTCTTTGATTTAAAAAACTCTGTTTGCGTAGCTGGTTCGAAGATTTTACGATGATCCCCAGTATCTTTCTTAACTGAACTTGGCGATGTGTGATTAAGAAAAAAAAAAATATATATATCGTATGCTGCGTCGACCATTAACTCAATCAAGCAATTGTTTTTGCACACAAGGGTAGACCTCATCTTCTACTATGACGGCCTTTCCCAGAGATGGCTGGTTAAACTGACGAAATGCAAACAAACAAACAAAACTTTCCTCGGGGAATTTAGCAAGCAATGAGGACGTCTTCAGACAAAATCCATGACTCATTTAGCAACGTCTGCATTAGGATCTAAACTTGTGCTCCTTTGTGCTGAAGACTTTGCATTGACTCGACATCTGTTAAGCTGGCTATCGGTGCACTGTTTATACTTCACTACTTAAGTCCTCCAGAATGATAAGTACTTGAAGAATTCCAGAAATTAACTTTGGCAAATGTATAGTAGAAAGAGAATAAAAATTGAGTTAAGAGGCATCCAGATGAATGGAAAACACACACACACACACACACACACCACACACACACACACACACACACACACACACACACACACACACACACACACACACACACACCAATTGTGGCGTTTCGATCTCCTAGTTTTCTTTTACTAGAACAAACACATGAACAGGCAGAGGGGAAAATGAAATAATTATAAAATATATATTGACTGATTATATTGCTAGAAGACAGCCCATTCAGAACTTTACAAATCATGAAATCTGTCCCAGACCAGACAAACAATTTCCAAAGGGGAACTCAGTCAATAGCGCCACATCAAATAAACGGACCGGTCAGAAAGTTGTTCTAGACAAAGCATGGCATCTGTCGTCTTATATCACCATTCCTCCACAGGAGACAGAGCAAACTATGTAACTGTGAGTGTGGACACATGAAACAGAAGATTAACCTGAATATTTATATATGACCGTTAAGGAACTTTAGCTAGCAACTTCCCAAACCATTTAAGAATGTTGACGGATCGTTCGATCAGTGAAACTAGGAATGACGGAGTTGCGTTCTTTTTTTACGGGAAGATTTTTTTTCCATTGTACACCCATACTCTGTTTTAAAACAGAGTGGGCTGCCATTGTGATGGCTATAAAATGACTCCTTTTATTGCCAGCATCTGTTGATTTCTACATGCTTTGTGGTGTATTGACTGTGAATGCGTACTTCATGAATTGAACAAAATTGAACAAAAAAACGCAAGAATTTATTAACAAATCAAATATATCTTCCCTTGTTTGACTGATAATTGTTCTGAAGTTGTTTTCTTTTTAATGGTGTGTGTGTGTGTGTGTGTGTGTGTGTGTGTGTGTGGTGTGTTGTGTGTGTGTGTGTGTGTGTGTGTGTGTTGTGTGTGTAATTATAGGATTTTTTACGGGGGTGTAGGAGGTGGGAGGCATACGGTCAAAGAAAGGGAGGAGGGCACCTGCCTTTGCTAGTCAATGATCTGAACTTGCTTTTTGAACAACAAGAGTAAACAACTCTTCAAAGTTGTCAAACTGGAACCCACTGGTCACACAGAGACCCAGCCAGTTATCAGCCTTATGATGCAGGCGAAGACCCAGGCGTGAAAACTCAATGATATCTGCGCATATAAGGCACTGTTACTGGTTTGCTTGCTTGCTTGCATGCTTTTTGTGTCTGTTATTTTTAGTGTAAAAGTAAACGAACATCCCACAAACGACAGCCTGAGCTGACAGAGACTAACAGTTCCCGCTGCCTGCTCAGTGACAAGTTCACACTTGTAGACATTTAAAATTGTAATCAAACCAATGACCTTCATCCACTTTAGCAAACTTCTTTTTTTTTCTTCTTTGTAGTGAACATGCAATCAAGAAAAAGAACAGCTTCAACTATGCGTGTTGAAACAACGTGAAAATGATCACGGGTAAGAGGAAACACTGCTTGGACCATGCGCGCTTTTTGGCATGGAAAAGCGCGATGCTTGACATGCAAAATACCCGCCTTTAAGTGAGAGCTTACTTACAATTCGCTCTTTTCGACTGCTCCGTATCCTGAACGTTTCTCTAGTGGGCCTACTCGTGTGTGTTTACGTGCGCGTTTTCTGGGACAAGGTTTCAATTTCAGTGTACAAACGATGCCACGTTCTACTAACGTCACATTAATACATCAAATTTAATGACGGCTGCGTTCTATCTCATGGAAAGAAAATAAAGACCCGTTGTACACGTATGAAATACAGACTATATCCTCTATGGTTCTAAGAATATTCAGAAAAATGGCCCCAGAGATGTTAAAGATACGAGCGTTTAGATTAAAATTAAAAATGAAAATCGGTTGGTGTTGGAAATCGCTGGATTTTAAAACAGTCAATAAAGGAGTTAAACAGGCCTAATCTTATGTATCATTATTAGAGGCGATCATTTGTCAGATATTGCAATAACATGAACGGAAGTTAAAGACCAAAGACGAAAAAAAAGAAAGAAGAGTCGTTTATAAGGCTGGTTATATTGTTATATCTGCTAGTTTTGATGTTCGGATATTTGTGCAGGCCAGTTTTCGTCCATTTACGCCGTTTGAAATCAATACTTGCTGCTATCGATTGACAATGTGTGCTTTCTTTGAAGCTCTGTAGGAAAGCAAAGCCTATTCCGAATCGTGTGTTCCATTCCGTTATTGATTCTCTCTCTCTCTCTCTCTCTCTCCTCTCTCTCTCTCTCTCTCTCCTCTCTCTCTCTCTCTCTCTCTCTCTCTCTCTCTCTCTCTCTCTCTCTCTCTCTCTGCGTGCATTGGAAGCGTACATCTTTCAACCACACGGTGGTAGTTTACATTTTGCTCCTTTTCTATCGCGACAGGGCAAATTAAAAACATCGGACCGGCCGGATCTCCATTTCAACTGTACAAGTTTATCGTGATTGTCCAGACCAAATGTAACTCTCTCAATGACTAAATGGTCAAATACCATAGAAACATGTTTGTTTTTTTACTCGTAGCATGTTTCAGATGAGGGACACGTTTTCTCCGGATTTCCCTTATTCGCACAGAGAAATCCTCTCCAGTAAAGATTTGACTGCCCTTTAACTTATGTCTAGCTCTGAGTATTTTGTCTTTGTCTTTAATTAAAGAAAACGCATCTGGCCGCGATGGGTGGAATCTGGTTTAGAACTGAGACGGTCCACGCGATCAAACTTGACATCAGCAGTAAGGTCTAATTTATCGGTAACCAGATCCTGTATCCGATCTTCACAGTCTTGCCAAGACTCGCTCAGAACATGTGGCTTACGCCAATCTTGGATTTGCTGGACATCGACAATTACAAAATTAGGTGCGTCGTTGAACCGTATACTGGAATTGGCATGAACAGGTATGTAAAACGTGCTTTGACTAAGTTCAGATTTGGTATTTCTGATATTGCCTGTCATCGTTTTAGATAGAGACTTGAGCATGAACGAGAAGTGTTATGTCGATATTGTAGTAGTGCTACTAAAAAGGATTAAATTCGTTTCTGGTTTTGTTGTCCCGTTCTTCATGATGTAGGAGAGCAACCAATTAAACCTAAATATTTTAATAATCCATGTAACTTTCGATTCAATCTGCTACTGTCAAAAAATGAAGGCACACTTTTAAAACTGGCAACCTTTATCTAGCTATTAGCTATGAAGCTTTGAACAGATTACGTACAGCAACATCTTAGCATGTTCACAGTAATGACTTGTTTCATTGTTCAATTGTCGTATGCAAGTAAGTATGAAATCTGATATGATAGTCAGAGCATTGCAGAAGCCATTTGTGTCATACT
>CM031598.1:53704612-53707112 GCA_018398815.1 Conus ventricosus | reverse complement strand
CATCGGTTCGGTCGAAAGAACTTTCTAGATGTACTCATGCGGAAATGAAATGATCGTGTAGATACGCTGTACATATTAATACGGTTGTGAATTGCGTTTAGTGTTGGTCGTAACTGACATGTATGGAAGCACACAGATGACCCGGGAAAGATCGATTAATGCTCGCATTGAGATGAGAGAGAATCGAACAATTGAATGTCGAATGTTTGTATGTGTCTGTTTTAATTTGGGGGCGGGTTTGCTTAGTAAAATCAAAGTGAGTAAACAGAGGCATTTGAAGAGTTTTCAAATAGGCGTACAAGCTGAGAGACTATGGCAGGAATAGAATGACTATATTTAGGTTAGCGACAGATTTAGTATGCACTGTTCGTTTAGTAATAGTTTAGAGTGTATTCAAGGTTTTTTCTTTTATTGATAGATCCTTGTAATTTATTATCAACTTTCGTTCTGGGGTAGCAGATTTAACTGTGCATTAATTTCTTTACAGAAATCATACATACGCTCAGTTACATGTATCCTTTAGTTCAACATCTCTTATTACTAGTATTACCATCGGTCCATTCAGATCTGTATATCACGGCTTTTGCTTTGTATGTGGTAAGTTAAACATGATGTTTGTTTAAGAATTGATGCATGCACATACTGCCTAATGATTTCGGAGTTCTCCCTAAAGTACTGGAATAAGGTAAGAAGTGCTTGAAGCAACCAAATATTGTTTGTTTCCTAAATGTCCCGACCATTCAATGGTCAAAACAGCCAATCAATGGCTGTAAAAAGATCCTACTGGAAAGTTCCACGCATTTTCATTGGCTGTGCTACGTAAATATTCTCGAACATTCTAAAATGCTCCATAAGTAATGATTGGCTGTTTCGCCACGTTCTCTCTCTTCCCCCCCCCCCCCCCCCCCCCCCACCCCTTTTTTTTCTTCTTTTTGGTTTGTTTTTGGGTTTGATTTTTTGTTTTGTTTTACTTTTTCTATCTATATTTTTTTTTCTTTTAACTTTCGATTTTATGATCTATGAACAGTTGAGAGAATGAGCGAGAGCAGAGAGAGAACTGAAGCTGAAACTTTAAGTGTTTGAAAAGGACGATGTTTTTTATTGCGACGGGCTTTTGCACCGATTTGTGAACCATCCACTCTAAATTAAAAAGACTGACCTTGTCACCGACCCGATCAATTCAAAGAGAGATCAGAATCAGTTCTTACCCCAAATCATCTTCCTCAGCATCTATACGTCCACTGAGATGTCTGAAACCAAGGCTTGGATTTTTCTGAGTCATAACAGTCCACTTTCTGAAGAAATTTGAGAATCTAAATCACACTTTGTAATACGTTGCCTCGCTTGATCTAATTCAAGAAAGCACTGATGATGGTAAACATTTCCACATAAATCCTGATGCTTTGAAATACGGTCTTTCGAAGTCTTCGCATAGTAACGCTGTTGTTCAAAAGGCATTTTAGGTAGCAGAACTTATGTTGACACTTCGTTGTTCTGTCTTGTTACATGCTAAATATCATGTTGATTTGTCGTTTAAGATGCACACAACCTTTACTGTAAGGGCGCTGCTTTTCTGTGAATAAACAATTCTCTCTCTCTCTCTCTCTCTCTCTCTCTCTCTCTCTCTCTCCTCTCTCTCTCTGTAAGTGTGTGTGTGTGTGTGTGTGTGTGTGTGTGTGTGTGTTGTGTGTGTGTGTGTGTGTGGGTGTGTGTGTGTGTGTGTGTGTGTGTGTGTGTGTGTGTGTGTGTGTTTGTGTGCTCGCTTATGTATGATCGAGTAAGTGACTCTCTCTCTCTCTCTCTCTCTCCTCTCTCTCTCTCTCTCTCTCTCTCGCTCTCGCTCGCTCGCTCTCTCTCACTCTCTTATTGCATATACCTATATGTGTATCTGGCTATGTCTTCTCAACCCACCCACACGCACACGGAGTCTCTTTCTGTCTGTTTGTCTGTCTGTCTGTCTGTCTGTCTGTCTGTCTGTCTGTCTCTGTCTCTCTCTCTCTCTCTCTCTCTCTCTCTCTCTCTCTCTCTCTCTCACACAACACATTTGGTTTGTCTCTCGTTTCACCGACGTTCGTCAGAGCTTACTTTTTGTCTGTCTCTTTTTTTCTGTTAATGGGGTTCTTCCCGCTGAATTAGCACGTTTGTAGCATTTGGAAGACAGACAAGACAAAGTCCGCAGTGTTCTCTGTTAATGGGTTCTTCCCGCGTGAATTAGCACGTTTGTAGCATTTGGAAGACAGACAAGACAAAGTCCGGCAGTGTTCTCTGTTAATGGGTTCTTCCCGCGTGAATTAGCACGTTTGTAGCATTTGGAAGACAGACAAGACAAAGTCCGGCAGTGTTCTCTGTTAATGGGTTCTTCCCGCGTGAATTAGCACGTTTGTAGCATTTGGAAGACAGACAAGACAAAGTCCGGCAGTGTTCTCTGTTAATGGGTTCTTCCCGCGTGAATTAGCACGTTTGTAGCATTTGGAAGACATGACAAGACAAAGTCCGCATG
>CM031598.1:53684513-53692013 GCA_018398815.1 Conus ventricosus | reverse complement strand
TGCTGACACCCCAACCCTGACAACGAAGACCCCGGATTAGATCTTATCATTGTATTCTTTGATCCCCAAATCAATCAGGGAGCTTCGTCTTCGCTGTGGTCACCGATAGGTCACGCCTGTTCAGTACCAGCCAGCTCTGGAAAGTCTCATGGCTATGCCTTCTCTGTGTCCGCTTCATGAGAGGTCACAATCTGAGGCCGGAATGTGGTGGTTTATCATATGATCAATTTACCACCCCCACCAACACCATCTCCCCCCCCCCCCTCCATTTTTTTTTTTTTTGACAGTAGAACAGAAAAAGAACGTGTCTGTGATTGACAGGAGAGGTTTAAGACCCTGTGCTGGAATATTTGCGTAAGTAATACACGTTACCTCCCGAGTCCAAGAACGCAGCTCTCCGCTTGGTTTTTTTCTTTTCTGTTTTTTTTTTTTGTGATTAATAAACTGTGGTCACCAGGCTGTGTATAATCCAGGGACACGATCGGAAGTTACCCTATGGATTTAAAAAAAAAAAAAAGGAAATAGTCCGTTTTTGTTTAATTTCATCTGTTTCTTGTCTTCTTTTTCCTAGAAGCTGGAACTGCATGTTTTGGGGGTTCCCAGGTTTACTGGGAGAGGTCGGGAAATGTGGAACTGGGTGTCTGATAACTAAGCTTCCTTGTGTGTTTCTTTCAGTCTCGAGAATGTATTAGACTGTGCATCAAGTTCATGTCATGCTGCTTATAACAGGAATAGAAATACATCGTCAGAATTTCATGACTTCACAGCAGGGGTTATTGGTTAGTTCCTGAGCGTCCAAAACAATTTCAGAACATTAAAAACGAACATGACCTTTTCCCTACTATCTTGGATTAAAATTATATCTGGATGGTGAGCTCAACAAAAGCATGACGACTTCGGCGTGACCCCCTCAGGCTAATAAGGAAGACAGTAGCAAACAGAACGTTGCTGATTCTTCTTCTTCTTCTTCTACCTGGCGAGTCATGGCTGAAAAACAGATCACCAGGCTCTTGTAGTTCCGTCGTGTGTGTGTCGATGCTTGGCATGCCGCAAATATACACATTAAATTACATACTGTGTGCGTGTAAATATCATTATTATTGAGAGTACTTATACAGTGCCGACCCTTAGAGACGAAGCTCTAAGCACTCCACAATACACGCTCTCGTTTTACATAACCTGGGTAGAGAGCCGAGGGCCGGCGGTTCGGTATGCCAATCAAAGAACGTTCATGGAGACAAGACAACATTCATCTTGTTCACATCGAAGATGACGCGGTTTTGAAACGGGAGGAAGCTGAATCAAATTTCAGACTGTTCAAACTTTGTTTTTGTTTTTCGTTTCTGACTCTTTCATTTATGAATATTTGTGTATGTCAAACTGCGTGATTCGACCGATTCATTTACCTTGAGACGGAGAAGCTTTCCTGTGATTGGTGCACGAAAAGTGGTCTCAGTCTCTGATTGGTACACAAAACGATCAAAACACTGACCCTTCAACATCAAAAAGAACTTGAAGAAGCAGTCACATTGTTAATTCGAATTTTGTTCATGCGCCCGTTTCTTGATTCCCCTCGGCTCTCACATCCCTCGCCGCAAGAATAAGCCATGCAGCCACTTGCCAGTTCTCGTTTCTCTGAAACTTGTCTTTGTCTCCTCGCTGATTCCTATTGCTGCTTTCCGTGCTATTTCACATGCCCCTTTTCCTCCTCCCTTCTAACACCGCCCCTCCCCCCCCCCCCCCCCCCCCCCCCCCTCTCTCTCTCTCTCTCAGAAGAAAAGTATGTCAAAAATCCGTCCTATTCGTTAATCACTTGGCTTTATTGTGCAGTGTAGGATTTTTTTTCCCTTCTCCGTGCACTGCCCTTTTATATTACTTTATGTACTGTTTGTGCAGTTTATTACAATATGCTCTATAGCTCTGCTCTATTTAATATCTATTGTATTAGCTTTTCCAATACTTTGTGGAACTTGCTAACTTTTCATTTTAGATCTTTTGTGCTGTTTTCATCGGGTAGCGATTACAACTAGAACACCATTCTTTTAGAAACACTAGCAATAATAATGATCCAGTTGTATAACCTCACATTTTAAGACCACTATTCACACACACACACACACACACACACACACACACACACACACACACACACACACACACACACACACACACAGCGCGCACACACACGCATGCACGCACGCACATACACACGCACGCACGAACGCAACGCACGCACGCACGCACGCACACACACACACACACACACACACACACACACACACACACACACACACACACACACACACACACACACGTGCGGTCTTGTATCCCGTACTGTCCAGCCCTGAAGGCATGTGTTCAAACATTCAGCGCAATGTGGCAATAACGCTACAGTACAGCCAAGCTCGAATTTGATTCCGCATTTCTGATCCCATTAAGCGATTACCACTGTACGATGTACAGTTGTTTATTGAAGGAAGAAAAGGAAGCACATTTTGCTTCTTTGAAACTACGATTGTTTTGCTTCATTTTACACAAATGAGCAAGAGGATTAGGCCAGAAAGTATAAAGTTACATAAATCTAAAGAAATGACTGTAAAATGGAAACGCTGCGATTCCAGAGGAGCCGGGAACGAAAGGGTTAATTAAGGGGCCAAGACCACAATGTAAGATCTGTGTTATCAGTTTTATTGCTTTGTACAGAGTGAGACCTTTCTGTCAACAGGTATGTGCACGTGACAAATGGGTATTCTCTTTCACATATAACACGGGGTAATTGAAATTCCTTTGGTTGGCTGCCTGAACAAGATGTGCGTCTTGGACCTTCTACGCCCCGCATTCCACGTGCACCTTAGGAGGGAGAAAGCAGGACAGGAAGAAGGGAGGGGGCGAAGAGCAGAGGTGTGTCGAATTTTGTTATGGCTTCCAGACAGAAACATACTCTATCCAAAATATGAAGAGAGATGGCATCGATGGGAGGAAAGATGGTGAGAGGTAGTCAAGAAGTAGATGGGAGAAATAACATGAAGGAAATGGGACGAACTTGGAACACTTCAACAAAAATGAGAATCATTGCAAAGTGAAGAAGGCCAAAAGTAACTGTGATATATAGTTTTACAGATATTTGAGTGGAATTTCGATTAGCACAGATCGAAAGTTTGATTACGACGGCTAAGAGAGTGATAGCACTTTTCACAGTTAAACTGGGTTGGTCCGTTTTCAGTCCCAGTTCAGATACAGGCCTATTACACAAGAGTCGGTAGTTAAATGTGGAAAAATTGTTCCCTATTACCTGCCGCTACACCGTTAGAATATCGCTGACCCAGCATATCTTACGCATTTTAACACAACATGAATGAGCATACAGCCCTGTAGTCAATGGCATCTGCACGACCAACCAACACAAAATTAAGAACCCACCTAAGGAAAAGACAAGTTCAAAACGCTTGTTGCTTATTTGAACCTCTAATTTTCTCCATGTTTGCAGGAGCAGTTACTCCAGTGAACGGCATTCTGTTAATGCAAGTTCTCAGATTAACTCTTTCTTTTCCTTGCACCAGAAGTGACGTATGTACATTCACCTGACTTTTGGATTTACCGACTTTCCCATACACTTGCCGAAGAGTAGAACGGGAACACAACACTTCAAAATGTACAGACGTTGACACTTAAAAAGATGGGAAGGATAAAAAGAGTTGACACGCGTCATTCGTGAAAAAAATGCTATTGCGCGCCTTCTTGTGTACAGTAATATTAGACTTTTTTCTGCCCAAGAGGCAATGGTGTGCCTCTCATTTCTTCCTGTCTAATATCCCTCTAGTCACAAAATTCATTGGATTATTCTTGTCCAGCATCTTTTCAATCACAATTATTGGACTTCTTCCTGGCCAGAACGTTTTCTATCATTAAGTACGAGTGGACCTTTTGAGGCTAGTATCCCTTCAACCACAAAATAGCCTACTACCGAACTTCTTCCCGTCCTCTATCCCTTCATCACAAAGTACCACTAGACTCCTCGTCTCATATCTCTCTAGTCATGAATTATCGTCGAACTTCTTTCCTGTCCACTACCCATGCAGTCAATGGACATCTTTCTGTCTACTATCCTTTCAGTCAAAGTATTTTGGGACTTCTTGTCAGTCTTTCCTTCAGTTACAAAGTACCATTGGATTTCTTTCCTGTCCACAACCCCTTCATCAAAAAAGTACCATTGGACTTCTCCCTGCTTGCTATCTCTTCATTCATATAGTACTGTTAGATTTCCCTCTGTCGGGTATCCCTTCCACAACAAAGTACTATGGGACTTCCTCCTGTCCGCTATCCCTTCCACCACAAAGTACCACTGGGCTTCCTCCTGTACGCTATCCCTTCCACTACAAAGTACCACTGGGCTTCCTCCTGTCCGCTATCCCTTCCACCACAAAGTACCACTGGGCTTCTTTCTGTCCGCTGTCCCTTCCACCACAAAGTACCACTGGGCTTCTTTCTGTCCGCTATCCCTTCCACCACAAAGTACCACTGGGCTTCTTTCTGTCCGCTATCCCTTCCACCACAAAGTACCACTTGGCTTCCTCCTGTCCGCTATCCCTTCCACCACAAAGTACCACTGGGCTTCCTCCTGTCCGCCGTCCCTTCCACCACAAAGTACCACTTGCCTTCCTCCTGTCCACTATCCCTTCCACCACAAAGTACCACTTGGCTTCCTCCTGTCCGCTATCCCTTCCACCACAAAGTACCACTGGGCTTCTTTCTGTCCGCTATCCCTTCCACCACAAAGTACCACTGGGCTTCTTTCTGTCCGCCGTCCCTTCCACCACAAAGTACCACTGGGCTTCTTTCTGTCCGCTATCCCTTCCACCACAAAGTACCACTGGGCTTCTTCCTGTCCGCTGTCCCTTCCACCACAAAGTACCACTGGGCTTCTTTCTGTCCGCTATCCCTTCCACCACAAAGTACCACTGGGCTTCTTTCTGTCCGCTGTCCCTTCCACCACAAAGTACCACTGGGCTTCTTTCTGTCCGCTGACCCGTCAGTCACAAAGTACTACTCGCTTCTTTCTGTCCGCTGTCCCGTCAGTCAAAGTACTACTGACTTCTTTCTGTCCGCTGTCCCGTCAGTCACAAAGTACTACTGACTTCTTTCTGTCCGCTGTCCCGTCAGTCACAAAGTACTACTGACTTCTTTCTGTCCGCTATCCCGTCAGTCACAAAGTACTACTCGCTTGTTTCTGTCCGCTATCCGGTCAGTCACAAAGTACTACTCGCTTGTTTCTGTCCGCTATCCGGTCAGTCACAAAGTACTACTCGCTTCTTTCTGTCCGTTATCCCTTCAGTCACAGAGTACTACTGACTTCTTTCTGTCCGCTGTCCCTTCAGTCAAAGTACTACTGACTTCTTTCTGTCCGCTGTCCCTTCAGTCAAAGTACTACTGACTTCTTTCTGTCCGCTGTCCCTTCAGTCAAAGTACTACTGACTTCTTTCTGTCCGTTATCCCTTCAGTCACAAAGTACTACTGGCTTCTTTCTGTCCGCTATCCGGTCAGTCACAAAGTACTGCTGACTTCTTTCTGTCCGCTATCCCTTCAGTCACAAAGTACTACTGACATTTCTGTCCGCTATCCGGTCAGTCACAAAGTACTGCTGACTTCTTTCTGTCCGCTATCCCTTCAGTCACAAAGTACTGCTGACGTCTTTCTGTACGCTATGCCTTCAGTCACAAAGTACTGCTGACTTCTTTCTGTCCGCTATGCCTTCAATCAAAGTACTACTGACATTTCTGTCCGCTATCCCGTCAGTCACAAAGTACTGCTGGCTTCTTTTTGTCCGCTATGCCTTCAATCAAAGAACTGCTGGCTTCTTTCTGTCCGCCATCCCTTCAATCACAAAGTACTGCTGACTTCTTTCTGTCCGCTATGCCTTCAATCAAAGTACTACTGGCTTATTTCTGTCCGCTATCCCTTCAATCAAAGTACTACTGACTTCTTTCTGTTTGCTATCCCTTCAGTCACAAAGTACTACTGGCTTCTTTCTGTCCGCTATCCGCTATCTCTTCAGTCACAAAGTACTGTAAGACATCTTCCCGTCCGCTAGCGGCAATGGTATTCCATAGGATAGACCCTGTCCAGATGGCAATGGTATGCCCCTCTTGTCACAAAGTGCTATTGGACTCCTATATACCCATCATAATGTGAGCTGTTGTCGTCAGCTGATGCCGGCTGGATTCCAAGTTTTAAGAAATCAACGAGAGTTTGATATATTATTCTCTGAAATGAAATGTATTAAAAAGAAATGTGCGCTGCGGCTCACGCTAGAACCTACAGGCCAGCATGGTGCAGGACAGAAAGCTCCCAGGCAGGAAAAGATAGCACAGTAAGATTTTTCTAGTGAATGCATCACGTTTTTGTAAGCACAAACATATAAACAAGTGGAAAGAAAACCGTTCATAATAACAAACCATAATAAACAGCAAAACCGACAAATCAATGAAAAGTTTGTTTTTTTTAAAGTACTAATAATAATAACAAAATTCAGGAGGAAAACGTGTACAATTAAGTCTATTGCTGAAATACAAGCAACTCATAATCTGTTATTAAATGCGTTGTAGCAGTTTTCCAACCATAACTCGCGTGACTATACATCAGCGTGACCTGAACTACATAAACCAGGTGTGATCTACCTGGACAATATGACTGCCTCAAAAGCTCAGCTGTTAGGGGACCGATCTTTCTATTCAGGAGGTTGTCCCTTGGAATTCCGGACTCTCAACTTGACGTCTTTCCCGTCTTCGTCCTAGTAGCAGTCGCACGGTCTTAGGTTTCCCTACCCCACTCTGTGGACAGCAGGTGCAGAAACAAATGCCAACAACTTGGGCCTATCTCCTGGCTACCTGTCTGCCCCTGGGGTGTCAGCTGCAGGCCGGCTTATTACCAGGCCAGAAACGGACTTGATCGGCTGCAGAGATTGTCTGTGGCTAACAACAGAACACGTAAGCCTTATCCCCTGCCTGTTTTGTAACATCGTCTATTTTGGAGACACCTGATTTCCACCACAACATTTTCTTTTAGTTTATTTTTAAAGGAAGGGTGTTGGAAGAGGGAGTGGGAATAGGTGGAAGTAGGGTAGAAAGGGTCGGTCACGTTACCGGAAAATGACGTGTTTGTGGAAAGGAGTATTGGTTAATCTTTAAGAAAAATATACCGAAAAGGTGCTGGGGGTCGATGAATAAAAATTAAATTACTAAAAAGCCTCTCTTCATTCGTCTTCCTCTATACATTACATGCAGAGCACGTGTGACTATGAAAACAACATAGCTCGATACATATTTAGCAAATGGCGACAATGTGATTACTTTTGGATAATAACGTCTTTCAGGGCTTCTCCTTTCTTCTATCTGATTCTCTTGCGGGCAAAGAGGAATGAAGACACAGAAATATCTTAAAGACGGAAAATCTGACATCTGCAGAGGAACCTTTTAAACGGGCATAATATCAAACACCATTTAC
>CM031598.1:53479513-53679513 GCA_018398815.1 Conus ventricosus | reverse complement strand
CCTGAGCGAAAAGATGGTTAATAAAGTAACTGTTGGCACTGCAGTGACAAGTCAGCGAACACAATTCTATTGATGGCATCTTCTGCTCAGGACCTAAGGGAGAGAAATGGATGTAAAACAATTTATTTGCTTACCGTGTAACCTCTCCCATTGTCTTTAGATAAATGTAAGAAAAGAAAATGGCATATAAGGGTCTTGTTTCCACCTTTCACATATTCTTCGATTGAACTAAAATTATAAGGTTTCTGTCTTGATCTCTGTCTCCCTTTTATTTTCATTTTTTGGTCTCTCCCTCTCCACAACGCACACATTTTAAAATAGATTCACCTCATATCCACATTTATTGAAATTTGAACAATTATTGATAAAGCTCAGCCAAAAAATGTAGACAAACGAATCACAAGACAAAACACACTCTCTCTCTCTCTCTCTCTTGTTTTAATGGCCAACATCAGTTCGATTATGAAACACACCACCAAGGACAAAGGATGTTCTAAAAGCGCACGATCTGAATTCAGTTCTTAAAAGGTATGTACAGTGATTTTTTTCATGTCTCCAGCTACGCGTCTCTGGGTGCTGTAGCGGTCCCAGGGAAATACACCCGACCGGGTGCTGTAGCGGTCCCAGACCGGCACAACCCCATACATTATGCGGTCAGATCTAAGACCAGAGTTTCTTGGTTGGCCTTGGCTTATCTCCTGTTATGTTGGTGATCAGCTGTTATCTGTACCCCCGGTACTGCCGCCGAGCCTCCACTGTAAACTACTCTTTAGAGCCTTGTACTGCCCCAGATCTTCATATGCTGTCATCTTTCATATCTTATGGACTCTCCCTCCCTCCCATGATTAAACCTAACGCGCCTTTATCCATTCTTCCTACGTACCATCCGGGGCCAATCCAAACTTCTAATTTTCAAGTTTCTCAACAGGTTTATACATACCCATCTACTCCGAGACGAACGCCGAATGACCGGTGCAATTACTTTGACACACACACATTACAGCACAGTATTAGGCCAAAATATACAATTAGCCTATTTCTTTTTTCTTTTTTTTAAAAATCAGTTTTCGCTTGTGTAGAACATTGTCTTGGTCAGTATTGACAGTCACACTCCGTTCAAAAATGTGGCATTTTCTTTTTCTTCAGCTAGTGGAGTAATTATTTTAGCTTATTTCTTTTAAAACACATTTCGCCCTTGGCATTTTCTTTGATTTTTTTTCAACTAGTGGAGTAATTCTTTTAGCTACCCGTTGAGCGCCTTTAGTCAGTCAGCTGACGCGGAAATAAAAGTGCTTTCCATGTGCCTATGGGCAGTCCCCTGACGTCATGCATTTTTCTTGAGTTTTCATTCGTTACTATTTCTATCAACGGACTCAAATAGAGTTTGCGTAAAGCTTATAGTCTGTAGTCTTAAATATATGTAAATGTCACACTGAAAGCATATTTATATGACTGAATGACCAGCATCGTGTCGGCTTGAAAGATGCGCGCATATCTTGACACATGACAGTAACGTATTACCAGCTGAGCAGGCTCTGTGATTTTTGACAAAGAGCGCCATATCTTTATTCAGACTAACCGAGCATGAAGTGAGATATGACTGGTGAATTGCGACATTCGTCATTATTGAGTAGGCTCTGGACCTCAGTGATTGTTATGACAGCAGAACGACCAGCCAAGTTTGTACTTGCAACTGACGTGCTGGTGCCCAGTGATGGTGAAATCAGTGCGAGGGGGAATTGCCGCTACGGCTATACGTCGACAAAGTATGGAAGATGAGGGTGATGACCCGGTTGATAGTTGACAGGTGGTGTGGTGGGGGGGGGGGGGGGCCGTGGTCGTGGACTGGTCAGTCTGCATCGAGTGTGAGCGTCTTGATAGACTTCCAAACTGTTTTACTTTCATTTACAGGTGTAGTGGTGACAATACAAACTTTATTTTCAACTTTTTTGCTGTGTGTTCTTGTTTGGATGTGGTAAATACATGTTTTTGATCGTGCAAAAAAATCTATCCAAATCTACAAGCCTAAATACTTTTGTATTATCAAAATTAAAACAAAAGAAGCCCAGATTCAAAATCTTCATTCAATTTCCTTCAAAAATGATATAGATTTCATTTTTCTATCTTTTGTAGTTTCTGAGCTAGAATTTTTTGTTAATTATGACCCCCAAATCATGAGATTTCCCAGGCACCTGGGAACACCTTTGTTTGTACTATTGTGAGGCACTGAACGGGTTAAATTTTTTTAAGACACATTTTGCTGTAGGCATTTTCTTTTAATTTTTGTTTTAACTGGTGCTGTAATTATTTTAGTGTATTTCTTTAAAAACAAATTTCACTGTTGGCGTTTTCTTGTAATTTTTGTTTCAACTAGTGGTGTAATTATTTTAGCGTGTTTCTTTTCAAATAATTTTTGCTTAGTGTTGACGTTCACACTCTATTCATAAATATGGCATTCTCTTTTTAATGATGTGATGATTTGCCCGCGTGCACCCAAATACCATTGTCCTCTGTTTTGTTTAGTTTCGAGCAGATCGCTTTTTGGTCGAAAACTGATTTTGGTAATGTTGGTTTGTATACACCTTGCGGTATTGCAGTGTGATGTAATTTTGCATGACCAGTGATTTGATGCTTCTTTAATGTAGATGTAGGCCTGTACTGAAACATAAGTAAGTACACACGACTTTTTCTCTTTTTTTGTTTGTTTTTTTTTTTTGGGGGGGGAGGGGAGGGATGGGGGTTATGTACTGTTGCTGTTTTGTGCGAAGGGGCAGGGAGGTGGTAGCGAATTTTCTTTCCTGACGCCTGTCAGAAAATGCTTTGTTGTGCGTCTTCCTCATGATGAGTTGAGAAGACCCGGATTACAATGAGGTGGTTTGTGTGAACTTTGAGTTGATTAAAGATCATGGAACCCAAGATAATAAAACAAGTGCTTTCTTTCAAGCGTGTGCATGTGCGTAGATATGCCTGTCCTTTTTCTTGACACGTGGGTGCACGCACACACACACACATGTATTTTCAAAACGGAGTCCTTAAGTACGTATGGCATACTGACGAGCCTCTAGAGGCCCATCAGTTAGGCGAACACCATTTTCACTCTCACATCAATCTAATCAATATTGACTTTTCCACAGAACTGTTTGAAATCGTAAGCTCCGGCTCATTGACTATATATATGTATAAATGTGTGTGCGTATGTGTGAGTGTATTATATGTATTAATGAAAATAAAATTGAATTTAATGATAAAAAAAAGAAAAGAGGTGGGGTCGGAGGAGATGAAGGAAAGAAATCAAATCACAATTGAGCCCTATGTATGAAAGTGCTGGTGTATGTTGACGCGGATGGAGCCGCTGATTGGGAAATGTTTTTCAACACCCAACAGCAAGAGCAAGGTTAGATCAGCATATTGATAAAGCGGAAAGAATTCCAGTTGATTTTTGTCCACCACTCAAATGGACGTTGATACTGGTGCATGAACAATAACAAAGCATTTAACACTTGACAGCTACGGATCTTTAACACGAAAGAAGGGCATCTAAAGGGGAGTAGAGAGAGAAGAGAGAGGGTAGACATGCCAAAAATGCAATTTTTGCTGGCCAGGGGACAGAAGGGGTGGTTTCCAGAAACATCGAAAATACACCTGACCCCAAAATCCTCATCCGGCCCAGATTAGAAAGTAACTGGTATATGACTCTAGCCCTTAACAACATTTATGTTTTATAATTTGTGTGGATTGTTAATGGAAACAAGCTGAATCTGGGTATAGTAGTGCATGAACAAAAATGAAAAAAAAAACAAACAAAAGCAACCAGAAAGCATGACAGATTTCCTCTTTTCAACAATTGATCTAGATTTTTTTCTTTTCAATTTCTTATCTTATCTTTTAAAAGGTGAAGAAACTCCAAGGTGCATTTCATGTCATGTACCACTCACAGTGAAACATATTCTTTTAGAGTGTTGGGACTTGCATGATTTGAGACATAAACACTTTACAGCAGATTCCGTGAAAAACTTGTTCAGAAATGTGACCCGATGTGATCTTTGAATTTCTTAAAGAGATCAAAATTTTTCATCTGATCTCAGATTTCATGAAAGAAAGACTTTAAACAAAATTTCTGGGTTTTTTTTTTGTAGAAAGTATATTTTAAATGGTTGTGCGAGCGAGGGTTTTTTCCTTTTTTTTTTTTTTTTTCAAATGACTTGTGAGTTGACTTTGATGCGGTGACAGCCCCAATATGGCACTTTGCAGTCGGCTGGGCTCTGAGCAACGTAACCTTACCTTACCTTACTCTCATCTTCTTTGCCCTCTCAATGGCATCACTCTCAGTATGGCTCCTGCATACATAGCCAGATCCGTCTTATTGCAGACTCTGCACCGACAGTCCACATGGAACAGTCAACATCAGGTCATCATGAGATAATCTGCCAGAGGAGATGCTGCACTTCAGTCGAGTTACTTTGGGGGGATATTCATTGGTGCCTATTGTGATCCAACATACACAGATCACTAGATGAGTATTGACAACAGTTAATCACCAAGTATCGAAGCCAGCTTGGGTAAGCATGATCCTACAGAAGGCACAACCATCCAGTTTACAAATCCCACTAGCTTACAGATAGTTCACATTATCTCAACCCTGGTACTGAGGTTTGTCTGTGTACTTCAGCTGGTATTGTTGACTGCCAATCACCGATGCTGTTTTCTTGTTTTTAAAGCCAATGCCAGTAAGCTTTCCCAGCTGGGCTTTCTTTCTCATCAGTGATTGCTGATTCAGAATCATTTCTGCGACATTTCTTTAATGTTGTTTTTTCTTTGTGCCAGTGAAGGCATTTCCACCACTGGTGTCTCACATGACTGCCACTGGCATGAGTGCTACAAACAAGCAAGAACATCTAAGGCAAACCAACACTGTCTGAAATTGAACCATAGATTGCATCTTTACTTGCCCATGTCCTAGAATCTGGTGTTTGAAATACAAAAGTACTGACAAATCGTGGACTTTGCAGTTCTGAAAGATGCATCTTGGAACTGGATAAAACTATACTACGTTGTGCACAGAATTATTGAAACCACTATGGCACTTCTAAAAGAAACGGGAATAGTAAGTGATGACTGCTGCAACTTCTGTAAAGAAGAAAGAGATTGTGTTGAACGTTTTCAATATAGATGTGTATCAGTAAATGAATTCAGGTCAGGCCTTGAATAGCTATTGAATGAAAAATGTCCACTGTCCTCTAAAATCAAATTCAGAGAATTTTTTGTTATATTTGATGTGGATATTGGCTTTAAGACTGATGCTATTACAAACTTTTATCATTTTGTTTGCTAAATGGTATGGATAAACTTTATTATTTTGTTAGCTAAACAATATATTTTCAAATGCAAAATGAACAATACACACATATTTCTTATTTTATAAATGAAGTGAAGTACAAGTACAAAATCAAAGAATACAATAAGTCTGTGGTGAAGATTCAAGAACCTATATGTCCGGAATCCTGATAACACCTAAATGGAACCATTAACTTATGATTGTTTATGTGAATTCTATTTTCTGGTACAGATGCATGATTACCTACTGTAGCTAACATATTTTAACATCAAAAGAGACCCAGGTGTAGGTCGGTCGTGGCAAGTGCTGCGCAGAGAGATATACTTCCTAACACTTTTTTTGGACCACAGTACTGCATGCATAGGTATATTTGTTAAGAGTGTGTGCTTGTGTGTGTGTGTGTGTGAGCATGTACGCTTGTGTGTGCGTCTAGCTTTTTTTTTCTTCCTCCATATTGTTGATGCTGCTCTGATGAGTGTGTGTGTGTGTGTGTGTGTGTGTGTGTGTGTGTGTGTGTGTGTGAGTGTGTTTGCGTATGTATGCGCACTTATATGTGTATGTGTTTGTTAAGTTCCAAAAATGTGACGTATGGCCATATTTTCTTTTGATTTCTTTTCTTTTGTTTTTCTTTACATCCTTATGAAGATTAAAATCATAGTAAGCTGTTGATGATGAATTAAACATGATTTAAAAAAAAAATATATATATATATGTAGTTAAAACAAGTTAAAAGAGGAATCTTAAAACTATCTACAAATTTGTTTCAAGCGTGTTGCGCTGTCATCAGGATGGTTTTTGGTTTGCCCACCGCCGATGTTATATAGCATGTGGGCTCCCGTTTGCGGTTGTTTGCACGTGCGGGTTGGCTGCACGTGTTTTTTGGGGCTTTCAGGTTTTTGTTTTGGGTGTGTTCACTAACAACGATTTCCATTTATGCCTGCAGTTGTTTACTATTTCTGTTTTGGTGTTTAAAGTTGCTAAGTGTGGTTTGCATAGTATTAACCATTTTTCAGTTAAACATAGGTTGCACCTTTTTGAAACATTGCTGTATGGCGATGCTCTTTTTATGATTTTCCAGGATATATTGTAGCTTGTTTTTGCGTCTTTAAGTTTCCAGATATATTTGCTCAGTTCTGTTTGGTTTTTATATTTTTCTTTATTAAATGACTGTTTGTGGTTTGCATATCTGGTTTTGAAGTGGTTTTCAGTGATCCCTATGTATGTTTCTTTTTCATTTTCTGATGTCACAGTAGCCTGGTATATAATGTTGTTGTGAAGACATTTATTGTTTAGTGGGCACTGCTCCTTTCTGGTGCAATTGCAAGATTTCCTTTCTTCACCCTTCTTTGCTGTGTTGATTTTCACTACAAACAAGTGGATACAATTACAAATTACAATACAACCCAGACAACAACACAAATAAAAGCAAGAAAAATAGGAAAAGAAAAATCATATGGTATAACCCCCCATACGACGGGAAACTCAAAACAAACATAGGGAAAGAATTCTTCAAAATCCTAACAACTTCATTTCCAAAAGAACACAAACTGTCCAAAATATTTAACAAAAACACTGTCAAACTATCGTACTCATGTATGCCCAACCTCAAAAACCTAATTGACGCATCCAACAAAATGAAAATCAACACAGCAAAGAAGGGTGAAGAAAGGAAATCTTGCAATTGCACCAGAAAGGAGCAGTGCCCACTAAACAATAAATGTCTTCACAACAACATTGTATACCAGGCTACTGTGACATCAGAAAATGAAAAAGAAACATACATAGGAGAGAACTAATAAACACGGGGTCTAGCCCAACCGCCCTCAACCGCTAGTTTCGGGCGGTTGACTCTAGACCCCGTGTTTATTAGTTCTCTGACAAGTAAGACTTCAATAACTAAAAAAATAACGATTATCTACAAACAAACATGTGGGAAGTGAAAAACAGGTCACAAAAACAATCATTTTTTACATGCTATAATTTTAAAAACAACTACAAATTATAATAATAAACTTACCTTAAATGTCTTGTGAATCCTCTGCTACAGTGTCAATGCCTTTTTTATATGACAACAGCAAGAAATAATGCCACCGGTCAAGCCAAAAGTAAATGGGTTTGCACAGGTAGAAATTACGTCACAGAACTTGCTTTCCGGCGACCGCCTGAAAGGCAGCCTAAAAAAGTGGGAGTTGACTACTCGTCAGATGAATCACCTCCCTGCATTTGTTTTAAAGTTGCTTTCAAATCCTTGACTTCCTTTTCTACTTCATCAATTTCCATTTCAACAGTTGTTAAGAGTTCGGTTTGCAAACGTAGTCTTTCTTTTATCTTCCTTCTATTGTTTTCATTTTTCCTAATTCAGTTTGTTTTTTATGTATCCTTGCTCTTAGTTTTGTTTTTGAAACTGTCTGGGAATTTGCAACAGTTGCTAAAAATTATAAACACGATGAATGCAAGGATTAATCTCACTTGAGAAGTAGAAGGCTGTTCAGGCGGAGCAGTAGCAGTTTCAGTTTCCATTTTTTGACTACAACCTAGCTGCAAGGGTTTATATCGCTGGCAAACAAAGCACTCCATCATTTTTCTAAACTTAGTAACATTACCACTTACCTAACATTGCACCACATATTGCAATACATATGCCTTTCCTGTCCGACTCTCTCTTAACTTCCTGTCACGGTCAGAGCAATCTTGTCACACCTCCCGTGTTCGAAAACCTTTACAATTTTAAAATAGAAAAGCGTGACAGGAAGTTTCAACTGCGCATGACAGTGTTACACCAAAGCCGAACTCTACTGTTGTCCGCCTAATTTCATGTACGACTTGGTCGAAACACTGTGCGCGCAGACCTAATTACAGGGTTCGTGGATTGTGGCAAGGCGTATCAGGTGGTGCCAGGCAGCAACAGGCACAGTGGTCCGTGTGGCTCCTGTGATACCTGTAATTAGCTGACTGCAACCTCCGGGGGGCGGGGCTCGCGTGACCGAGCAAAGCTAATCATTTTTGCTAGCAGTAAACATGCACACACTCAAGTCACTTCTAAGTCTTACTCAAGTCACTTCTAAGTTCTTACTCAAGTCATCCTCAAGTTCTTACTCAAGTCACTTCTAAGTTCTTACTCAAGTCATCCCCAAGTAACTTCTAAGTTCCTGATCAAGTCACCCCAAGTTCTTAATTAAGTTCTTAATTAAGTTCTTAATTAAGTCACCTCAAGTTCTTAATAAGTTCTTGATCAAGTCACCTCAAGTTCTTACTCAAGTCACCTCAAGATTGTAATTAAGTCATCCTCTAAGTACAACCAAGTTTCTTATTCAAGTTATCTTATAATTATCAGAAAAAAACAATACAATCTATGTTTTTGTCTTAAATAGTAGATGTCTAATATAGCACACATACGCCTCAAAAAACGCGTCATCGTCGAGGATGTCTTGCTCAGCGTCCTTGGCGCGAGATCGGTCAGCATAGATCTTAATGAAGTTCTTACATCGTAAGCAACCACATTGATTACAATTCTGGTCTATGGAAATGTCTTTTATAGACTCCATGTCTTTATTTATTGACTCCATCATTTTAAACAAATAATAATCCGCCATGATCTATTTTTATCAAAGAAACAAAATTTTTATTGCATCTGAAATGGATCAAAAGGATCTTTTGTTGTTGGCGGTTCTGGCATGCTTTTTTGTTCAGCTTCTGTATTTAGTGGTTGAGATTTTTTTGACTGCTTTGGTTTTTGCCGCCATTGTTTATATATTTTATATCCGTAATAACCGCCCCCAGCAGCAATGGCGCCAAAAATAACAACTCTTTTAAGTTAAATATTCCACGAAGACTTTGGTGTTATAGGTCTTCAATCAACTTGTTCTTGTTCTGGCGTTTTTTATAGCTGGCATTGAAACAACTGTTGGTGTTGGCGGCGTTATGTTTTCATTATGAGTTATATTCTGTAACATTGATTTTTTTTTGTTTGTTCCACTCTGCTAATTTTTTTCCTGCTGCAACACGCCCAGGATGAGGAGGCTTTTTACTGGTCACTTTCTCCACCTGATTCAGTGTTTTCTGATTCTGCTGATTTTCTGGCTCGGTCATTTTGAAGGGTAACAAAATCTATATTGATTAAAAGTAATTAATCCCGCGATCACTGCGACAATAATGTTCCAAATCTGTAATACAGATCACACCCTAGAGACTCTAATGACTTTGTTAAAACTGGATCCTGTGTTAACTCATACATAAAATCTTGTTCAGAATCGATGGGAGCAAATCTACTAACTAGTTTAGTGTACAAACTAAGAACCGTTTGTCCTACACTTTTTACCATTCTTGATCCCAGTTGCGCTTCATACCTATTGTGATACTTTACAATGTCTTGTGGCGACATTTGTTGAATCTGTTCTATGCTGAATTCATTTCCGAGGTACTGTTTTGTTTTTCCACATGCTGCCAAAGAATACAGCCTTTCCTTTTTGGACATAATAGCTTGGTCATCAACTTGATCATTCATAAGTTCAGGAAGGTTTAGGCTCCCTGTAGCTGTAGTAGATCATCGCTGTTCATGTTTTTTATTAATTAAATTATTTTATTTTTTAAAAATGAGCACCGAAAAAACTGTTACCAACCTTGTATACCATTCTGCTGTTATTGGGGCCTAAGTGTAGAATACACAATGCTTGGTAAAAGCCTGTTAAAAAAATAAAACCGGCAGATCTTGGCAAACTAGACTTTGAAGACTCAGCAAAGCTGATTGCTATTATTACAGCTTCATTTGCTACGAAAGATTTTTTAGTTAAGCAAGGAATAATTCCAGACAGTATTAATATGTAAAGTTAAAAAATACATTTATAAAAATGGCTTCACTCGTAATGATGATTGGTGGCGCTGTGGTTAATGCGCTTGCTTTTAGCGGAAGTAATTACGCGTTTAGTAAACTGCGGGATGACGGCGAGAGAAAAAGACATAACAAAGCTATGGAGCAACTAGCCGCAGCACAAGATCACTATGAAAAGCAGAGAATTGAGCAGTTAGATTTTATTAACGACACACTGAAAAAACAGGGGCATGCAGCTTACACATTTAAAGATGTTGATCAAGCAATAAAAGAATATTATCTTGTAACAGGTAAATCAATCGAGACATTGCCTCCACCAAAATTCAGCGACTTTTATCATCCATCAGAAAAACAAAAGATGCAAGAAATATTGTTTATCGTCTTTGGCATGACCGTTGTGTATTATGTTGCGCATAATATTGGCTGAATAAAAATGAACAAAATCTATTATTCGCCAAAAGGATATTGGAAGGGAATAACGGCAATCAAAAAGCTAAGCCAAGCAGCTGGAGTTAGTGAACAAACAGCGAAGGAATGGTTATCTAAACAAGCGATTTGGCAAATTTATTTACCTGCGCCTAAACAAATACAAAGACCACACTTTGTGAACACATCGCCAAACGACACCCATCAAATGGATCTTTTATATTTACCCCATGATACGATTAGACGAAAAAGATTTAAGTACGCGCTTACAGTCATTGACATAGCTTCAAGATACAAAGATGCGGAACCATTAACACAAAAGAGTGCTTCTGCTGTTGCTGTTGCTATACAACTAATATATCAACGAGGCCCGTTAACTTATCCTCGCATGATTCAAGTCGATGATGGAAAAGAATTAAAGGCCAAGTGAATCAATTATTGTTAAAACATAGAGTTACCATTAAAAGAGGCATTCCAGGAGTTCACAGATCACAGGCTTTGGTTGAAAACTTTAACAAACAGTTATCTGAAAGGCTTTTCTCCTACCAGTATCACAGAGAGCTGATTGACAATTCTCGCAACACAGAATGGGTTAGAAGACTGCCCTCAGTTCTACGTGCAATGAATAATGAAGAATTTATTACAGGTCTAAAACCAGTACAAGCAATCAAAAAACAAACAATAAATGCTGTTGAAGGAGAGTCTTCATCCAGCAAACTATTACCATTTGGTTTGAAAGTAAGGTACCTTTATTTGCCGGGAGAAGCAGAAGGGGACACTCGCTTCAGGGCAACAGATCCAGTTTGGAGTGTTAACCATATGAAATAAAAAGAATTGTAAAAATGAATCCGCCCGTGTATTATTTACGAGAAACTGACACAACAAAACAACCAGCCCCCCAAAGATCTTTTGTGAAGGAAGAACTGGAAATAATCCCGCCAGGCACAGTTCCCTTTAACTGATTTATGTAAATATATTTCGGTTTAAAATGGAAGGCCAAAAGAAAGAACATGGAACTAAAACGGAAGCAAGAATGATAAACGAAGAGACCTCGGAATTAATACGGGAATCATATGATATGAATTTTGCTATTAGGGCACATTTGCGAGGATTCGCCAAGACATGCTAAAACATCAAGATCACTTACAGCCCAAAATCCCAAATTTTGACTATCAAAAATGGGAAAAAGAATATCTTGAAATAATAAAAAAAATTCGAGCGCATCATGCAAACATGAGAAAAAATTTGGATGAATTGGATATTGATATGATTGAGCTTCTAGATAAAGTTGAGGAAAAATATGGACCCGAATATAAACCCGCGGACGAAGAAGATATTATGCTGTTCTCCAATGCCCGATTGCATATGAAAACTCTGGTTTAACAAACACACGTTTTGTGTTTGTTCTATCTAATGACTTCTTTGTTACACAACAGTTGTGTTGATCTTGTGTAGATTAGATCGTAGTTTTACGTTGTCATGATGAAAAGTATGTTTATTGAACATGCTTCTTTGTAGTTGTCATGTGATATGTTTGACTGCACAACACTGCGAGATATTCCCTTTGCTTTTTTGATAGTTTTCTCCTGGCTCGAAATACTGTACATTTTTACCTTAACCCAACAAACTCCTTGATCACCCTCCAGATAATTCATCCTTCATCTTCCTAAAACCTTCTTGTCAACGGTTTGAATGCAAAGGCGAATCTTTAGGATAATCAGATGTGTCGTACCATCCCGCATGCCCTTTAGCAAACTTCTAATTCCATGTCTTTATAGATATCTTCAGTAGGGATATCTATAACAAAACTGTCTGTATCTGTGTAAAGTACTCTGGACTCGGGATACAAGGGCTTAAAGTAGTCATAAAGAAATTCTAACATCAAAAGCTTTGATAATTCTAAAACAGTAAACCCAATAAAAACAGGCTTATCCAATTTGACTTTTTTTTTTCATCATTATACCAAAAAGCTGATCATGAAATCTTCTGAAGTCCTGATAATTAGGTTTAGAAGTCAGCTTTAATTGCTTCGTTCTCTCTGGTGACCAATCTAACATCTTTACGCTTGTGCGGATTCTCCATAGTCTTCCGAAACAACTGTTGTTCATCAGCTTGAAAAAGTCTTTTTCTGAAGCATCAGTGGATTTAGTTCTGAGATCAGTGTTCTTCATTATGTATGGTTTCATGAACTGTTCTTGATCAAAAGCAATTACACGATGAACAGCTGTCAACTTCAAGCCATGTCTTAAATAAAATTGTAGAAGTCTGTAATGACAGACATACTTTTTTTTTTGCCTTGAAGATTAGGCACAAGTTTTAGGAGGTTCTGTTTTTGCCATCTTTAGACTTTCTGCTGCTAATGGATAGTCATTATGCAGGTCATGGAGTTCATGAGGATATTCTAAGTCAACTTCTAGAATAAGACCTCTTTTACGATCAGTTTGTAAGAGTATGCAGTTGTTCTACAAATTCTTGAATGTTTTTAATACCGCCACCAGTGTACATTTTAAAGTTGCTTAATGGAAGCGATTGCGCCATTGCCCATCCATACAGATTGTTTGCATCTAAATACATGAGATAGTTAGACCTTTTACTTGGATCATAATCATCTAGGTATTTGTTGTTTGCTTTACAGTAATGGTGCGACGCCATACTAATTCCTCCACGCAATCCGTTTTTCAATCATCTGAATCATTGTAAATCAGACAATAAATCAATCTGTACTCTAGTAAACTTTAAGAAAGCGTCCCAGCTCATCCCAGGCGCAGAAATATAATGCGCGGGATCAAGGCTGTAATGTTTCATGCAGGTCTTTCTATAATTTTCAAAGACGTCCGCCAACAAAACATACATCGGCCATCAAGTATGCATCATGATAGTCTCCCATTGTTTTACACTCTAACTTCTGCCACGCATCTTGAGCATACTGGTAATCGGAGTCGCTGATTTCCTTTCCTCTGAGACTAGAACAGAACGCAACTTTAGGAGGAAGTGTATCTTCTTCAAACCTTTCCCAACTGTTCATGTATTCATAAGGGTAAACACCCTTTCTAACGAGTGTCGGGTCAAAATATTCTTCCGTTATTGGGCAGGACTTTAAGGACATAGCCAGTGACTCTAATGATCCCATCATGTGCTGCATAGAGTCATAAAAAGACATGTTATTTAAAGTGAAACACATGTACTTTTCTGATGACTGTGCAATGCATGACACCCTAAAGGCGTCGGTTACTGCTTGCATTATAAGGTGAGAGTCGTAACCTCGCAAGTTGTGAAAGAATATAGGCAGCTTCCACGTCTTTGGTTCAAACTTTAGTTGAAGATTGCATTTACTGTGTGCTGCTCCTCTGAACTTTCCACTAATGTGATCATGGTCTCTTACTGTCGGATTGGCTTCCTCGCTGTTAGACATTAGTTCTAAACCACAAATCCAACAAATGTGTGGCTGATTTATACTGTTGTTGGTCTTCAGGCGTCATTATGATTTCAGATAAGTTTAGATTATTAGAACAGGCATTACGCACTTGCTGCATGCGTTCTAAGAATGTTTTTGCAGCATCCGGTCCTCTATATAATTCTGGTTCTGAATGGGCGCCATCCGACCTAACAATGATAAAAGCATAGGAGCAAATCTGATGATTACTCATTAAGACTGTTTTCGAAGTTTTTGTGGTGCTGGTCCCTCATAAGGAACAATGAGTGATTCGAAGTCTGCGTAAACTACGTATGGAGTATTTTGCATCCGTTTTCCAGTTCTTAAAACTAACTTTAGATCCGGGTGGGGGCGTAATTAGTTCTGTATTACAATCTACTGGGCTAATACAGTGTTTCATATGTTCACTCGCTGCTTTAACGGATGGAATTCTTGTTAAACATTTTCTACAGAATTCTTGTTTATTTTTTTGCTTTGAAGTATGCGCCAATAATCTACTCATTGTTCGTATCAATGTGTAATGTGGTAGCCCTGCTGGTTAAAACATCAGTAGTAAGTCAACATGATTTTTGCCTGGTTCGCCAATCGTTGGGCTGTTCTTAGACACTTTAATGGGCTGTAGATTTGTTTCCTCATCCCATGTGTAGATATTAACAGTTATTGGTTTGTTTTGTTCTTCAAACTGATCAATTTGATCTACGCCAACAGCAGACCTGTTTACCCCTGTTTTGCCAATTAGTATTTCTGATTTCAAAATTAGTAATTTTGAAAAAAAATCTGTAATCCAGCGCACAGCCGATTTTTTTGTTTGTTCATAGCAATAAAATAAGTTTTACTATGATACAACCAGTAGTTCACTTGGAGACCTATAAAAGCAAGTTGTTGGTCTTTTTCTCTTTCACACTCAGATTACTAACCTGTTTTAACTGCTTCTGATCTTCTGACTGTGTTCAGTCTTGAAAAGTGGGATGGGTGTAGGACTCTAAAGGCAACCATATATTAAAATCCACAAGTAGTCCAAACTGGAAAATAACACTGTTGTCAATTTCCCTCACAAGGCTCAACTGATTTCATGTACAACATTCACTAGTTTTTCTTGCCTTTGGATTGGGTGTAGGCAGATTTCAATGCCCTAAGCTCATTGTCAGAGTAGTGCCTTTCCCAAGGCTCACCTTGGCGGGATTTCACAATCATGAGGCTCTCTAGAGTCCTTTGACCCATGGAAGCCCTCTGATCTGTCTTATTCTTCCTAACACAACTGAAGATTCTCTCACATGCTGCGTTTGAATGTGGTATGGTGAGAATTCCCAGCATGACCTTTGCCAAGTTCTTGAAGCAATGTACCCTACAGCATCTTTGATCTCCCCTATCTTCACCCAATGCACATCCACTCTCTCCTCCTCTGTCTGTATCCCCGGAATCTGGGTCAGGTTGTCTCCACAGTAGTCCGAGAATTCATGCATCACTTTTCCTTTCTCCACTCCTGGAGGCAACAAGCATGGAAATTTGTCCAAGAAGAAGTCCAAGTCAGATGTTTGTGCACCTTCAGCACCATCAACAGCTCTTATCTTGATGTCTGCTGCCTTTGCATGTCTCAGCACTTGACAGGACAAAGGAAACTTCATTTTCATGTAGCAACAGGCACTTGTCCAGAATTTCCTCACCTTCTGATGAAATTCAGTCAACTTGTTCTCTCTGAGCTGATGGTTTTGAATGAAGGTTCTGGCCTCATCTCCAATGAACAACTCCTTGTCAGTCTTTAAGTGGAAGCTTTCTTCGTATCGAATGTCTAGAGCACTTTTACCAATCATGGCTGAGGGTTTCACAAACTTGGTGAGACACTGCCTGAAGAACCGGAGCAGAAGCCTCTGCAGAAGATGAATCTGGGGGGACTGATTTGAAGTTGCTGGTTCAGCACATCAAAAGGTTCCAGTGCCTCAAACAAGAAAATACAGTACAGCCTGTTTGTGCGGGAAATGAAGAAGTCTTGTAGTCTTTTCAGTCTTGCCACAGCTGAGGATGAAGTCTCGGAGCCTGAAGTTTTGACTTCTTCCTGGATGAAACTCTTCAAAGGGTCCCAATTCTCCAGCATCCTGCCAATACATTTTCGGACGCTGAGCCATCTAGTAGAAACATGTTTGAGAATCTTCTGGTGCTTCACATCAGCTTGGAATTTTTCAAGGCTTGCCTGTCGTTTGCTGGATTTATCAAGATAATAGTAGACATCGACAAGCACCTCGTCAACGTTGAAGGGCAGTTCAGAACAGGCTTTTTCAGCTGCACGATGAAGGAGATGACAAGGGCAGCCTGCAAGGTGAAGTTCCCCATGCTGCTTCTTCATGAACCCGTACATGCTGCTTCTTCATGAACCCGTACACACCTTTGTGTTGGCCTGTCATCACATTGGCATTGTCACACCCTAGTGCAAGACAGTTGCTCCACAACACAGACTGAGCGTCCACACCTACATTCACAGCTGCATCTTCCTCTGCAGCCACCAGAGGTTGGCCTCCACCACCAATTGGAAGGCTCAGTTCACCAGCTACAAGTTTGAAGATGTTCTCTCCTGCAACCAACCAGTTCATTATTTTCATTAATCATCTGTCAATAAGAATATGAATGACTAAAATAGTTTAAATAAAACCAACTTTTAATGCCACATGCCTCTCTGTGTCTGTCTCTGTATAGCCCCATCTTTCCCTCGGTCACACACTTCCTCTCTAGATCTCATTCCCCTCCCCACCTCTTTCAGTTTCCACTCATTTATCTGGAATGTATAATGGATGTGTGTGTGTGTGTGTGTGTGTGTGTGTGAATGGTGTGTGTGTGTGTGTGTGTGTGTGTGTGTGTGTGTGTGTGTGTGTGTGCGTGCGTGTGTGCGGGTGTGTCAGTGTGTGTGTGTGTGTGTGTGAGTGATGTGCCGGTGCGAAGCATAGTGAGCTGGTCTGCTAGTACTACTACACAGAGAGAGAGAGAGAGAGACAGACAGACAGAGAGAGAGAGAGAGAGAGAGAGAGAAAGAGAGAGAGGGGGGAATCAGAGAGAGAGAGAGAGATAGAGAGAGAGAGAGAGAGAGTTGAAGTTTTCACTTACCAGTGGATGCATCCTTGAGAGTAGGGACTGAAAACAGTCTGGTTTCCACACCACTCTCCCCAATGAACGTCAGCACAACAGGATACTGCTTGTCTCTTTGATCATTACTTCCATCAGTGCTGAGACAGAAGGGTCCATTGGCAATAGTTTCTTTCAGTGCCATCTTTTCACTTGTAGCAAGGTGATTCACAATTTCTGTTGTCTTGTTTCTCGCACAACTGTAGTTTTTTGCTATAGCAGAATCGGGGAATGCTGCTTTTACAACCTTCTTCAAAGTGTCTGCTGCCGACAGAGGCACGTTTAACTTCACTAACGTTTCAGTCAACATGACCTCTGCTCTTGTCACATCAAGCACTTCAGGCTCGCTCTTGGTGGTTTTCGGCGTACTGCTAAAAAACGCTGGTAGTTTCAGACACTTTTCTGCATCTTTTTTGGCACTGACATATTTTGTATGCTTCATTGACTTGCAATGTGTTTCAATGTCGAACTGACCTGAGTGACTGATGTTAATGTCAGTCAGGCAGTACACACAGAATGCGTAATTATCGCCCAATGTCGAACGCTGTATTCCAGGCGTTTTCGTGTAACTGTCTTTGAACTTCTGCAACACTCTTGCTTTTTTTTCTTTGTGATCAGGCGCGCTTTTAGTATGAGCTCGCTTCGACGACAACGCCATCTTGAACGTACTGCAAATGTTTACGCGTTGCATTCTGGGAACCCGGATCCACAGTTACTACAATCCACCGTTTCAAAACCAGCGCAAACACTTGTACAATTTTGCTGTTGTTTGATTTATTATTTTTCGTAATTTTTTTCCCCGTTTCCGTAATTTTCGTAATTTCAATTTTTTTTTCGTGATAATTACGAAAAAATCGTAAGGGTAAACAGGTCTGCAACAGGAAAGGATATTCCATTGAAGTTAAGATCATTGATGTAATCCCAATAGTCACTCTCTCTGCGTGTTTGCGGACGTGATGCAGCCTTGCAAGAACACACCACATGAAACATTTGTTGCCTGTATTTTGTAGTTTAGAACTGCTCTTTTCGCTACCAATGCTGGGGGCAGCGGAATGTAAGCCTTGCCAACAATCGGTGCATACTTAGCCTGTTTTAATCTGATCTCTAAGACTTCGCCCTCTGACCAACCAGAGGCTCTCATTTTAGCTTCCTCAGCGGCTTCATCAAACCGTGTAAGCAGTTGGTCTGCCCAACCGGGTGTTAAGTCATTAGAGGAAAGAATTAGTCTGCTGTTTAGTTGAGACCCAGACTTCTAGATTTTCTTCATTTATTGTTATATAGTCGATTAAAACAGCTAACATTACTTTAACTGGCGGGTCTATTGTTAGTTTACTTGGAACTTGAGAAATTGCATGTACAACGCTTGCCGCACGTTTTCTGGATTAATAACTTCTAATCAATATCATTCAGTACTCTTGACAAATGTTCTTCCTCGAGCATTCCTTCAAACAATTCATCTGGGCCTTCATATATCTTAGCCATGCTGTCTTTCTTTTCTAAGCCAACATATTTATGAATAAAAAAAAATACGACATCGTCTCCCAAAGTCGTCTTAATCAGAATCAACATCAACGGTTTTTTTGTGCTTGGACTCATAAACTAAAGTATAAACGCCCTTTGGGGTTGTTAATGCGAGCTGTTTAGACAGAGTTTAATGTCTCGTTTACTTTTTTTAAACATTCTTTTTATCTGATCGGTGTCTGGCTGTTGAGAAAAGTTGTCTTTGCCTTTCTTTGAAGATCAAACTTTTGTCTTTTGTAGTCCTCAAAATCAGTCTGTAAACGACTAATTCTTCATCGTGATGTTTGAGTCAGCTAGTGCTTTATTTATTGTCAGCTTGAAGGAACTAAGTTTAGCTGTTATTAGTTGAACTATAGCTGTGTGCTTTTGGAGTTTATTTTTATTTTTTTTGCTGGCAGTACTTACAGCTAATGAGCACAGGCAAGAGTTAAGACAAACCGCTAGAGGTAAAGCTGCCGGTGCACCAACACCTGTTGCTAAGAGACCAACACTCGTTCCTGCTGATAGAGCACTTATAGTGATGTTCCAGTATTAACATATGTAACAGCATTAAGGCAGCAGAATACCTTCGTTTGGTTTTGCTGTATTTTGAAAGGTCCTGCTCTAGTTTTGTTGCATTTGTGTAAAGTTGGTTAATCTGAGGTTTTTATGTCAGGGGTTTCTATAGCAGCAGAATTGCCTACTATCTCTTCTCTAGGTACTCTCGGATAATGCTGAACAGACATGCTTTTTTTAAAATAAAAAAATAATTTAGTATTGTATATTTTCTAATCTGTTATCTTGAATATTCAGCTGCGCATCATATATTAAAAACAAATACACATTAAGTGGTTTATCGGCCTCTTTTCTTTATCAATTTGAATGTTTATTATGTCTCTACAGTTCTCCCGCTTCCATGTAATGATTATCCTCGTTGACTTAGGTCAATCCATAAACCGTATTTCGTTGTTAAATAATGATCAAGTCTAACACTGTGAAGATGTAGATCTTTAGACACAAGGTCAATGTTGGATTTCTACACCTCCCGCCTCCAAACAGTTTTCTTATTTCATCAAAATGCTGATAAGGTTTAAGCCCGCTGGCGTAGATTTGGTTAGGACTACCTCAATTGTACATTGCACTTTCGTTATTTTGGGATTAACAAAATTTTCAGTTTGTCTTTTGAATGGTTCTTCATTTTCACACAGCAATAAAATACCTTTAGCGATCTTGCTGTGGCACTAAAACTAAAATTCCATATAGTGTCTGCCTGCTTTTAGGATATTTAGAATGAAAAATCACTCTTTTCGTAATATATATTGCTAATTTTGACTGATATTGTTGCTCGATCAGCCTCGCTAAGTTAGGGTTGATAACGATGTCAAACTCTAACGAGATGTCAGAAATGCTGTACTTTGCTTCGGTTGTCTGTAGATATAATAACATATTTGTAGTCATTAAAAGTTAGTTCATATGACAATCTGTCTTTTAATGCTCCTTGAAAGTATGGGGCATGCGCTTTTAACAACTCAAAATCTAGGGGTATGAAAAAGCGATTTCCATACGCATAACTTACGGCTACAAACCTTTTGCCGTCTTTAGCGTTTGCGGCGCCTATTCTTATGTTTTAGTCCTTCTTCATTTTTGATTCCTTGAAACGCAAGATCGGCCCTTTCATCCCGGTTAGCCATAGATCAGAATAGGTTAAAAATATGTCTGCATTATGTTAAAGAAATATTTCTTGCCCTCAAGTTTTATAGAAATTTTCTTAACGATTGCCCGCCCCAGATTCTGTACAACTTTTTCTGTTGGGGTCTGTTTCTGATGCGAGTTCTATTTTGAAAGTAAGACGCGCAGAGCCTGGCACAATCACTTCATCCGCTCCTAGGTCTGGAAATTTGACAGTAAGAATTTGATCCGAATCAATAGTAGATGGATTATTTGGAACAGTAATATTCCGCTTATTTCCCTTCACGCCAAAGGGCTCTTTCAGTTTCTATGCGGGTCAAGAATCGAGCCATTGTTTGTGACATTTTTTTTTAAACAAAATAAAAAAAGTTAATTATTTAAAACATTGGCAGGCATTGAAGATGAAGATTATGATGTTCCTGATCCTGGAGAGACATGAGTGAAATGACTCTTTGATACACCATCGCGCTCATTGCTGTATGAATTAGCAGAAAGTCAGCATAAATTAACATTAAGTAAGGTTGAATCATTTTACAAAAGTTTAGGCCTGAACTCCGATTTTCCTATTGATTTTGAAGTAGAAGATGGCCAATTTGTACGTGAATAGCGGCCCGACGAAAACAACGTGTTCAGCTTACAGATAAACGTGACCCATCAAAGTTTGTAGGCATGAATTCAATTAGACAAGATTAGGGTGGAAGATCGAAATCGCTTGGCATTACTAAACCAAATTAGATAGGGAGGCAGTTGCTAAACTTCAAAAACACTACAAGAACTCCCAACAGATAACAAATACAAAACATGGAACTTCAAGATTTAAGTCAAACAGCGGGCGAAGTAATGCAAGCAGAAACAGTTTTTCGAAGAAACAGCATTAAAAACTATCCACGAACACAGCTAACTAAGAGAGAATTAGAGGCCCTTAATCGTGCTTTAAGAACCATTAGAGGCGAATTAATAAACAATTTAGCAAAGCTAAGTGAACTAGATAAAGATATAGAAAGAGAAAAAAAAAAACTCGCTAAGGCTGATGACAACAAACTTAGGGCTTGGTGTTAAAGAAAGAATAACACAAGACTAAATAAACTTGAACAAGAAGACCATTAAGACTAGAAGCGGCGTCTACTAACGAGAACAATTACGAACTCAAGTGAGCAGATAAGAGAAAACTATCCAAAGAATTTTATATGAAGACACAACACTAGCAGAACGAATAAGAACACTGTTTAGAGAGCAAGGATTCACATTAGCGAGCGTTATAACAGCCTTAGGATTTGCAGTAAGTACACTGGTGTTGGCTATTACAGGTGGCGGTGGTCAATCCCGGTGCTCACTGCCATCGCCTCCATCACCACCTGATAAATCATGGGTAAAAAAACAACTTGACCATCTTGCGGGTTTATTAAAAAAATTAGCCAGTAAAGCTATAGACTCTTTACTGTATATTAGGGAGTATCGCTAGCTGGCTTTTGTCTACTGCAAGCAAAGTAGTGGCTTTATGGCTGAGCACTTATGGGCATTAGTTTGCCTTAATAGTTGGGTTACTTTTTAGTAAGATAAAGACCAAGTAATCCTAGGCCAGTTAATCCATATAACAAGTGCTGCCTTTTCATATTCATGGTCATTATTTTTTTCGTCATCGCGAACAGAGTCCGAGTCTTCAATGACCTTTGGGCTTTGGGTCTTGGGGATTGGATGGCTTATTCTTGGGGGGTCGGCTTGTTTGTTTATTGTTTGTAATATTACCGGCTCAGAATTTTTGTCGTTTTGTCCAACTTCTGTTCATTTCCTGCAACAAGAATTTCATTGTTGTAGTTTATTATTGTTCTACCTGGAGTCTGAGGTCAGAAGGCAGCATGTATAAACCAGTGCCAACAGCAAAGTCTACTTTCGATCTTGCGAATTGTAAAGCATTTTGGTACCTTTTAATACTTGAAGGCAAATCAACTGTAGAATTAATGGCGTCCTCTAATTTGCCCAGTACTGTTTTTGCGCATCAAAGCCAGTAGAAGGATCAGTTATGCTCGATCTTGCACTGTGCTGCGAACCTAGCAAACACCAAACGTAAGTACGAATAGAGTCGTTTATTCGTTCTATTCCTGCTTTAGTTAGGCCTTAGAAGTGTCTAAAATAAATGTTGTCCACGCTGTTTTATGCTCTTGCTCTATGGACCCAAGATGAACACCTGTGCTGAAGAGAAAGATGTATAAGGGGGATCCCAGTCATAGTTATACTTTCTGCGCACGCCCAAAAATAAGGGGTTCCTAAGCATGATTGCGGTCCAACTTTTGTCTAAAGTCTGTCTTAACATTAATATTGAATTCGTTACAGATCCTTTCAAAAGCCTTCATGTCTATTCTGTTGCTGAATGGATTAAACGGTTTTGTCATTTGGCAATGGTGCTTGCAGTTCAGTCAAAATACGTCTGAAGGTGTAATAAAAATGAAATCTGTACACTGACCTCACCAAAGGATCAGGATGATTTAAATGATCAGCATACAATACTCCACACCCAGTTGATGCACAAACACAGCAAAAGTTTAATGGTTCTGATAAAATGCATCGGATGACTGAACCACCCTTTCGCGATTGTAGTCTTTTTTAATAGGGGGGTTTAAGATATCTGTTTAATGGCGTACTCACCTTTACTTGAAAGGTGTCAGTTGGGTCACAGAAATGACAAGGGTGTCAGTTGTTATATTTTTAAGATTGTTAGTGCGGCCAACAGATATTTGCATTAGTATATTTGAATGCACTCATTTTTATTTCGTTTAAAAAATGTTTGTAACAATAACAACTCAAGACGTCCTTTGTTTTTAGAGTATGCTATTGATAACGAATGCGGAGCCCGAAGGGTTGCACTCCATGAAATTTTTTACAAAGTCGTTATGGTTTAATATTACTGAATCCAAGAAGAATAATAAGATTAAAAAGTTAACAATAGAAGAATCGGAGTTAGCCAGTTACAATACCTGATGGTTATTACGGGTTTTGCTCACTAAAAGAAGCGATGGAGTAACTTCAACATTACTCTCAAAACTTAACAATGCAAATCTAAAAACAATGTTAACATTCAAGCCTGAAAGAAGAAGAAGTAGGTTACTATTTTGATAAAGAGCTAGCTAAAATGTTAGGCTTTGCAACTGGACAGTCAGGACTTTCATAGTTTTAGTGTTACACCAGACAAAACTACTTATGAGGGGGAAGTCCGCTCGATCTTGCATTACATTCATTACTCTATGTTCATTTGGATGAGTGAGCACTGATGAAAACTTATATGATGGAAGGCCCTCAACTGTTTTAGAGCTCTTCCATCAGGGAAAGCTGCATATTGCGATTATGAAATTATACAATTCCCTAATTTACAGCTTAAAAGATTAGCTTGCGGAAAGGTCGGATCATTTAATATAAAAATCACAGACAAAACAGGGAAAGTCGTTAAAATGTGATAACCTGCACATTGTTTTGGAAATAAAATAATAAACTGTACTAAAAATAATGTCGCGCGTCCAGAAGAATCAGGAGTTACATTAGCGCCTGTAGGTGTATAACTTTAGAATTAAAAGACCTTGCAGACGTTGCGGATTTGAACAGAACGGTGAGATAGCAGAGCCTAGCATGGAAAAAGTGATTTAGGCTTACTCGGCCGAGGTCCCGGGGCCGCCTAAGCTGATTCATGGGTGGACACTTTGAAAATCTGAAAAAACTGAAAATGAGGCAGGGGTCCAGGGGCCGCCCAGGCCCTGGCGGGGTGCAGGGGCAGTGCCCGTGGGGGGTCCGGGGGGCAAAGCCCCCGGCCGAAGACGATTTTATGAAATTTTAGGGCATTTCATGGCTCTTCTGGCATCAAATTGAAAAATCAAAGTAGTGTGTGTGTGTGTGAAAATCAGAAAATTTTTCTTTTGAATGACTCTGTGTGTGTGTGTGTGTGTGTGTGAAATGAGATATATTCTTTTGAATGACTGTGTGTGTGTGTGTGTGTGTGTGTGTGAAATGAGATATTCTTTTGAATGACTGTGTGTGTGTGTGTGAAAATGAGAGATATATTCTTTTGAATGGCTCTGTGTGTGTGTGTGTGTGTGTGTGTGTGTGTGAAAATGAGATTCTTTTGAATGACTGTGTGTGTGTGTGTGTGTGTGTGAAAACGAGAGAGGGAGAGAGAGAGATTTCTGATGACATCCAAGTCTTTGCTCTTTGAGGAAAGAGAGAGAGGGAAAGGAGGGAGGGGGAGAGGGGGAGAGGGGAAGGAGGGAGGGGAGAGAGAGGGAAGGGGGGAGAGGGGAGAGAGAGAGAGAGAGAGAGAGAGAGTAGAGAGAGAGAGGAGAGAGAGATGAGAGAGAGAGAGAGGCTGTACAGACAGCACACACACACACACCACCCCCTCCTCTTTTTACATATACCTAAGGGGGAGTACGCTTGCAGGCAGCTTTGAACAGCCAGACCACACTGATGACAGCTAAAAGGATGGGGAGACAGTGGAGGTAGGTAGAACTGATGGGGGGTGGGGGGGGGGGGGTAGGTGATAAAGGAGAGGAGTAAGCATCAAGAGAGAGAGGACAGGGGGGGGGGGGGGGGGGTCGGGAAAGGGCGGAGACGAGTAAGCGGCAACAGGGGGGGGGGAGGGGGGGGAGGGAGCCATTCCCATCTCCACTTGTTCTTCCCCCTTTTCTCAACAGTAGCGAGATTTGAATCCCCTTCTTGTAAGAACGGCATGACAAAACTTTACGTTGCCTAACTGGAAAACTTTTTTCTACCAACACAATGGCGCGACGTAGGCTTACAAAGATGGCTGGACTGTGTTGTCTTCACCGATAGAGAGCGCTTCCTCATTTCGGTCGTCTGCTTCAGTGCTGCTTCGGTCAAAATACCGCCGATTCAACTGTTCTTCCCCGAAAACCTTTTTTTTTTTTTTTTTTTTTTTTGAATGATGAAACTTGAAAAACGGAATTTCCGTCTGGGACCTTGCGAAAAAACGGATTTCGTCACCCAGACGGAAGAGTGGCACCATGCTGATTTTTCCTTCAGCCTCTTTCTGTGGATGTCCGTTTCGCAGTGGTTTTTCAGCGCAACGAAACCTTTGTTTGAGTACGCGATCTCCTATCGCACAACGTGCAATGGGCCTTGCCAGCACAAGTCAGTTTCCTGAAAAATTCACCATATTGGCACTTGCTCTTTTCATTCCGTCGTCGTCGAAATGACAAAATCGGCATCAAGCCAGTCCCATCTCCATTGGTAGCGGCATCCTTGGTCGAAAAACGGCTTTCCGCGTGAACAACATCGACTTTGCGCCATGATACTCGCTGCTGTAAGTTAACAGGGAAAGTGTACAAAGATGGCGGCGAACCGACGATTTGAATAGGCGACAGCGTAACCGAAAGAAGCGCGCGGATGCGAATTTTTTTTTTCGCGATAAAAACGATTTCGGCGTACGCTCAATCGAAATCGGCGTATGGGGGTCTTATGAATCGGCGATTATACGCCGAAAGGCTTACATGCTAGACCTGGATAGGCGCTTTGTATGGTTTTGAGTACACTAAAGATGGTGATTATAAACGCAAAGTGGATGGCGACACGCAAAAGTTTCCTAAACTAGAACAACTACGCATCTAAGAAGAAATAATGTTGGCCGTATGAATATAAATAGTTCGAAAACTGACCTCAAATGGCACTTAGAACCATATTTAGAATGGGACATAAAATATTGAATTCATAAGCCCATTTACATTTTTAGCGTTCAAAAAAGTTTCAGAAAAGCATTCAAACTCTGGCCCTTTACATGTAAGTCTTATGACCAGAGGACAATAGTCGGAAAGAGATTGAAATAACGCCGTATTGGAAAAAAACAGTACATCCTCCACAGAAGAGAACGGTTTTTAAAGGAAGCTTCTACAAAATTACAGTTCTTTCCACACAGGAAATTAGGAGACACGTTCACAATGATATTGAAAATTTCTGTCTTAAAGATGTGGAGAGGGATGGGGTTGTGGGTGTTAGTGACGTCCTTTTAAAAGAGAATTAATATTAGCTGGCAAAACTTAGAGTTTAACGTCTTAAGTTACCATCGTGTTCTTCACAATGGTGAGGATATTAAGGCCATAACAAAGCAACAAAATCAATATTAGCTTAAATAGAAACAATCTTACAGAACTGAATTGGATTAATCTTACACATTTAGGCCTCATAGGGTTTTATTATACTGAACAAGTTTTAACGGAGAGTATGATAAAAATAATAACTGGATTAGATTAAAATTATGTTATAAAACTATGGAGCAGACGACTTTGGTGTCAATGCCGATGTTAAACTTTATGATAAAATCCCCTCATTGTTCATTGATTTGTGGACAGACTGGTTGTGGAAAAACAATATTTATCCTCGACCTATTACAAACAGTTTATCGTTATAAATTTTGATTCATTATAGTAATTTTCTGCCCCACACTTAAATGGAACAAAGCATATAATAATAGAAGGTTTATATGGACGGATGATGACATATATTTGATTGATCCCAGCAATAAGCTAAGTGAGTGTTTAGAACACTTTATAAATTGAGGGAACGCAGACACTATTTATTATAGATGACTGTTCGGCAGAAAGAGACATAGTTAAAAGAGAAACACTTTGTCAAAACTGGCTTTCAGTGGAAGACATGCTGGGATAAGTGTATGGATTTTATGTCAGAAATTAACTCCGTTTTAAAAGACTTTAGAGAACAGTTAAAGACTGTAGTTTTATTCCACATGAAAGACAGAGACACATTTGATGAATGTATGCGCGAAAATGATGTTATTGAAAATGATCAGGAAAAAACATAGGATTAAGCAAAACTAAAATCTGAAAAGTTTAGGTAAATTAGTATTGAAAACGGATAATCCTACACAGTATGTTTGTTTGTAGATAATCGTTATTTTTTTGGTTATGGAAGTCTTACTTGTCAGAGAACTAATAAACACGGGGTCTAGAGTCAACCGCCCGAAACTAGCGGTGAGGGCGGTTGGGCTAGACCCGTGTTTATTAGTTCTCTATAGGGATCACTGAAAACCACTTCAAACCAGATATGCAAACCACAAACAGTCATTTAATAAGAAAAATATAAAACCAAACAGAACTGAGCAAATATCTGGAAACTAAGACGCAAAAACAAGCTACAATATATCCTGGAAAATCATAAAAAGAGCATCACCTACAGCAATGTTTTCAAAAAGGTGCAACCTATGTTTAACTGAAAAATGGTTATACTATGCAAACCACACTTAGCAACTTTAAACACCAAACAGAAATAGTAAACAACTGCAGGCATAAATGGAAATCGTTGTTAGTGAACACACCCAAAACAAAACCTGAAAGCCCCCAAAAAACACGTGCAGCCAACCCGCACGTGCATAACAACCGCAAACGGAGCCCACATGCTATATAACATCGGCGGTGGGCAAACCAAAAACCATCCTGATGACAGCGCAACACGTTTGAAACAAATTTGTAGATAGTTTTAAGATTCCTCTTTTAACTTGTTTTAACTAATGTTGCTCCCCAAGGGGTTGAGCACTTAAAAAATTGTTTTAGGCATTTTAAATATACTGATCTATATATATATGTATGTATATAAACCATACTATATCATCTTAACCTTCCCTATGAACTCAAAACTGTCATCCACTGAATTCAAAATAAGAAAAACAATCAAGAAAACAAAACAAAAAATAAGGATGGTCAACAACTTTACAAATGCCTGTTCTAGAACATTCGCATTCTCTGTTGAATCAAATCAAAAGAAATTAATGAACAGTTTTGGAACAATCAATGTACCTCTATTGCAACAAGGCTGGCCTCTCCTGTCACTAATTCTATCTGCCATTAGATTAAGAGCTTTGTGCTGGGTTCAGTATTATCTTTTGTCAGATTTTCTGTTTTCCTTTCCCTTCTCAGAGTACTGTCATCCCTGTAAGTTAAACAGAATTTCATGATGACAGAAACTTTTTCATACTCTGCAAAACATCCTTCTGTATCCCAGTGACAGACCAACACTGAAACATCAAAGACTTTCATCTTTATTCAAATTCAGCGCAAATTGAAACTTTTTTTCTCATATAAATCTGAACTGAACTTAATGAAATATTATCTCATGATTCATTAAACACGAGGCATTTGGGTAGAAATAAACATGCTTTGATCAAAACAAAATGGATTCTCCCTTCAAAAAAACAAAAAAACCCAAACACAAAAACAAACAGGATTTTCTCCATCACCAGATTAACTACAACATTTATAACAAGAAATCTTTTGAATCAAACACAAGATTGACCAAAGATATGAAATCAGAAGTTCTGGCCACCATGTCTTCCGCTGACACTAAGCAGCATGACACAGCCATGAACAAAACAATCATTAAAATAAATTAAATATTCCCTCTCATTAAACTAGCAATAATAAATTTCAAAAGTTTTTAATGCAATAACATGAATTTCGTTGCTTTCAAATAATCCAACACTGCACAGTTCCACTGAACAAATTAATTTGAAGTGGTCATTGTTATATATGCAAAGAATAATATTGCAGGTAAATTATATACAAATTTCTACAAAGAACGGCAACTAATACAAGCAAAGGGTTGTTTTGAAATCACTTCTTTTTTATCTGAATATTATGTACAATTTAGTCCTTTATGCAGAAGCGTTTTTGAAGCCACTTTCTTTTTGTCTGAATATTATGTACAATGTTACAATACAAATTCCACTGAATCATAAAATCTGAAGTGAAAAGAAAAATACTTTGAAATTTTAGTATATGTGCATCATCAACAGGCAAAAAAGAAAAACTCATCCTGATTAAGCTATTCTGCCAAATAGACAGGAAAATATGTACATGTATATTATACGATTTTTTACCCAAACACTACAAACACAAAAAAGGTGATGAAGCCTTTTAACTGTTGTATAAGATAACAGCGCCACTCTGACTTCTTAGAACTGACAGGAAAAAATGAATACTCCCACCTTCTGTGCCAGTTTGTACAATCTGACATCATATTTTCCTCACAACTGTAAGAACAAAAACTTGAATTAAAAACTGAAATATGATTATCCACTTATACAACGTGGTTTGATAGTTTTTAGTGACAACAAATCTTACTGCATGGAGCAAAATTCACAAGAACAAAAAATTAAAATTAACAAATACCTGGTGCCAGTTTGTGGTCGATAATGACTTGGGGTGAAACTTATATTCTGTGTGTTTCCACCATATTGGACAAACAACTAACCAATCTCATTTGAGAAGTACTGGTTTGAAATGTCTTTCGCCTTAACTCTAAATTTCATTACAGCCAAACAGACCTTCTTCAAGGCTATAAGCAGAACCTTTCACTGCTTTTCTGTACAGAATTCGTACCCACAAATGTGGCTGATGTGAACAAGTACCACAGAACATAGCAGCTCAATGGAATTAAAGTTTTTGCTCTTCTCTGAATAAAAAAGGGCATGTTGAAAAAAGAAAATCAATGACAGTCGCTGCTGACACTGTACAGACAAGCACTTTTTAGTTGAAATTGAAGGAACTGAAAGTTTCTTTTGAAGTTAAGCTAAATACAGATCATCCAAACAATATAATTAGAACCAATCAGTTCATTTATACAGATACACTGATACATCTGTTTCTGGGTTAAAAAACAAACAAAATAAAACCACAAAAAACCTACACAACTTACGTCACAACAGATTCCTGGGTATGAAATTTTGGTTGCGTTCTCTGCAGTCAATTACAATCCTTTAAAGGGAAAAAAATTTTGAACAGAATTTGCTGGATTCAACTCTCTTGTTGCCATAGATTCAAATTGTGTGTGTGTGTGTGTGTGTGTGTGTGTGTGTGTGTGTGAGTGTCTGTGTGTGCGAGTGTATGTGTTTAGGTATGGTGTGTTCACATAATGTGTGTGTGTGCACACGTGAAAATGTAAGAGAGAGCCAGAGACAGAGAGAGATTTGCCACTGTTTACCTACTCTACACAACCTCAGATACTAAAATATCACGTTCTTTTTTCTTTTCCTTCCAATGTATGTACGTTAGATTCTTCATCAACAAAATCGAAACAACACCTTTCTTCTCTGAAATTTGTTTAAATACATATACTGATCACAAAAAATGAGATATCATCTTGTCTGAAAAAAAAAATCACTGATAAAAATTTTCTGATTAGCTTTTTGATCAGAACCAGAAGCAATCATGTTAAAACTCTTTTAGTGATACATCTGACTAGCCATAAGTCGTTTACCACATCATGGAAATCAAGGTTTCTGATTGAAGGTCTACAGCTGGGAGGCAGTGGCACGTCCTTCACCAGCAAGGGGCTTGTTCCTCTCTTCCCAGATGGACACGCCATCGCAGGTACACAGTCGCTTAGAGTTCTGGAACAGTCCTGAGGAGCGCGCGATGATGCCACAGACCAATCTGTCAACAGTTTGACCCATTCTGTTCTTGTTACAAAAATATAACTATGTGGCTCAGATTATGCAACATCTTAACAAACAAAACAAAAATAATTTGCAAAACGTTAGTCAAAGTTAGAGTACTAAAAGTTACTTTACCATTTTGATTTTTTTTTTCCTGCCAGCTACCCTGAAAAACTTTTACTGTTCAGTTTTCCAGTTTGAAAAGCATAATCCTTATGGCAAGAAATGAAAGGAACATCATATCACATCTTTTATGATCGTATATGTGTACAGCCACAAACTTGGATACATCAATAGCTTGCCCAGTCTAAAGGTGAAAAATAAATCTTGTTAACACTTCCATTACATACAGGCTTGTCAAGAAATATGTCAAGAAACTAAAAAGCGTGATAATAACTTTTTTGCTTTGAGCATTCATTATTAAGGAAACGGTTAAGAAAACAAAGGGTTTTAACCACCATTTTGTTACTTGCTAAGCCCAACCAGTTCTTGTTAGGTTTCTCGTCTTTGCTGAAAGCCTTGAACACCTCAATTTTATTAACAAAGTAAGAATGTTTCAAAGTTTGTTCTCTGAGGTCAATAAAAAGTACCTAATCGCATGGATAAAGTTCTCGGGTAGAATTTAAAAACACACACACACACGCATATACACACACACACACATATTCAATGGTTAGTAGATAACTGTTAATACAACACAGATACAAAGGACCTGTTACTGAAAACTTGCTATGCCTTTTCATGACCATCAACTCTGAACTTCCTGCTGGTGTCCTGTGAGGTTCGGGCAGAAAATGGGTAAAACATAGTTATGTTGATTCACAAAACTACAGTACCTTTATCATGGAATGGCACAGAACCACAGCACCTTTATTTAGGAACAGGTTGTTAAGAAAATTAGCGGCATTGCTGGCAAGACTTTGTTCTCAACTCATGCCCCAAAACATGTTGTAAGACAACTTGGAACACAATGGTCATAGCACCAGCCAACTTACAACTTGGAACAGCATGTGTTGTTCAAATTCTGAAACAAGTCCAGTTCTTTTCAGCTACACCCATGTATTTATTGTTATCTCCCTTGTACAGCTTTTTAAAAGCATCAAATGTGGCACCTCCAAGTTAGACTTTGAAGATGGTTACCTTTACTGGTAATCTGTGTTTTCCTCCAGGTTGTCCAGACAGGGTTGAATTTTTTTTTGTACAGAAATGGGTTAAATGTGATGCTGTCACTGTTCTTAAGATAATGTTCTTGACCATGATTTTTCTTTATCCATTCATTAATTATAATGAAGAAAAATTGCAGGTTTGTCTTATAAAGATGAAAAACGTGTGACTGCAGGTTATCAACAGTCATTTTTTATTTTTTTTTATTTTTCATTTGCTAGTAACATTAAGACAAATTACAGGTGTTTTTGATAATGATGGGAAAAAGTGTGACTATGAGTCTTAAAAACTGCCCACAGACATTTATAAATATACAAGCAGAATGGAAAAATCATCACATGTATGCAGCTTATTTTCAGTAAAAATGTACAAATACATTCAGAGGTGTGAAATTATCACAGGACCACTACAACTGACACTGGATCAGTATCAACAAACTACAGGGTGTGGAGAATTAAACCTCAGGCAAATTAGGCCCCCCCAAATTATTAGAAGGTGCTGATTTGTCATTACAAAAACAAACAAACAAACCACTTGATCGCTCTCTCTGAAAACATTTGTATCACTGGATTAAAATTTCTCCCATTCAAAGTCAACAGAATAAGTTAATGATACAATGTCATCCGGACAGTTCACGCTGGTCGTTAGAATAAAGTCTGAATGCTCAATCTGCACTGATTTATTATTTACACTAAGGAACAAATCGTCATCAATTCATACTTTCAATGCCAAAACCACAGAAAAAAAAGAAGTTAAAAAAGTGTGAAGAAAATCAATGAAAGATAATAAAATACCTGCACTATAGTGAAAGCTTCCTTTCAATGCAGCAGGGATTTTGCTTCCTTAACAAGGTAACCAAAGATAGCAATGCCAGCAGTGTAGTATCATGCAGTTCAGGATTTTGAGGTTTGTGATGCAGTGTGGCACTGGACATTGGGAGTTATAGGCCCAAACTCTCAAAAAAACAGACTAAAGAAGCATGACTTTTCAGTCCAGTTTGTTTTTATAATTTTAAACCAAATTTTAGTCAAATAATATGAGACCTCACTTAAGTGGCAAAAGAGGATGGCACAAAGGCTTCTTTCAGTCAAGTTATTCATTTGCAGAACTCATGGCATTGACACTACAAGCAGTACCATATCGAGTTCAGTTTTCTAAAATACAAATTTGTAATTTCAAGATCTGACCTTTCAGCTATCATGAAATTAACTATTTTCAGCATGCATATTTCATCATGAATTATTCAACAATGCTGCATTTCTAGTTTTTGGAATCAATGTAACACTTTGAGGGCCCAGAAGCCTGGCTGTGCTTGTATTTTTTTTCTTAAAAAAAGCAAGCTGGAATACCACACTCCACATGGCTAGTGGGCCTGCCTTTCAGTGTCTTGCTTTGAGAAATTGACAACACTATAGTTCATCATGGACTGTGCACATAATTGCACATATTGTGCTTGTTTTGTTTAACAGATTTTTTTTTTTTCAAAACAAAAAGCTATGGCTACCAGCCACTGTGGCGAAGTGCTTTGCATCGCAGACTCCCGGCTGGAATGTCATAGGTTCGATTTCCACAACAGCCATTTATTTGCAGCATTTTTCTGCCGCGACAGGTTCGGAGTGGACTTTGGTATAAGTTTCAACAGGACAGACTGAGACCATACAGTTGAGTTCATCCATTTCATAGACGCATCTGTGACAATGCAGCTAAAATTTCATGACCAACACTGCATGCATGTGAACTCTCGGGCATGGTTGATGCTGGGATATAAAATGAATAAAATCAAAAGTAAGTGCTGAGTACAGCCCTGTCATGGGGTCTCACACCTACATGAAAATCCATAGCATCATCTTCATCCTCTTCATCGATCAGCATTCAGAAAAAAAAAAGTCTCAATTTCTGTGACCCTTCATGCCAGGGCTCCCAATGATGCACATATGTGCGTCCATGACGCACTATGAGCGAAAAGGACGCACTAACAAAACGTATAGCGAGTCCTGCGTGATGCACTACAAAATCAGGCAAACCCCAAAACGTGCCGCAGTCAGTGATCAAAGCTGAGCACACCACAAGCTTCGCGCGCGATTGCCTGCAGTCAAATTCAGGACAGCGTGTGCCCGCGAAAGTACAGTAAGCCGAGAAGCTGCGTAAACACTGATAGGCTCGCCTTGTGGCCGACGTCACTGAACGGTTACTCAAGTCGACCGGCTGACTTATTCAGACTGTGGCGCCCGCCGCCACTAATTAACCAATTCAATGACTCACAAGTTGTAACAATCGCATGCACAAGCCTACGCGAACGAAGCAGAAAGGAAGTTCACGGCTATCGCATCTCGCAAATATGTTGTTGCTTCAGTGGTTGGGCGCTCCTAAAAAACACAAAGAAACATCTTCTGAAGATGCTACAGACAGTGAATCGTCGATTCCTAAAGAAATATCTACAGCAACACCACCTAACAAGAAATGCCGTACGTATAATTCAGCCTGGGAGAAAAAGTTCAGCTGGCTGGAGTACGAAGATGGCAAATGTTCAGATTATCAAGCCGATAATTAAAAAAGCAAGTAATACTACATTTTCTGTATTGGTTAATTTTGTTCATGGGGACTCTCTATACCCCCTCTGGGACCCTCTATAGCATCAGTGAAGGAGTCCCTGGGACCCTCTGTCTGTCAGTACAAATGGTAGCACTGCATGCCCTGCTCTCATGGTTTCGATTACCTCCCCATATCTATGCCCTTGGTTGGTTCTGTCAGGGTCACCAGTATCAGTAAAGTCATAGAGACCATCACTGGACGGACATGATGGTACCCTCTGGAGGGAGAGCTCGTTCATGCTTACTCTGCGACCAAGCAATCATTGTCATCAGTAGGGGGGCGCAGTAGGTGCTGTCCTGCTTACAAAGAATCAGAAAAGGCACCAATAAGCACCAGCAGAGAGACTTGTTAGCTTTACAGTGTCTCCTCTGATGGGCTTCCACATGACTTGACACCGACTGCTCCCTGTGGATTGATGATGCCAGGGATGTAGCAGGACAGGCTGCGGACAGGGGAGCTACATGGAGCAGTGTGGGTACAATGCCACTGAAGTGGTATGAAAAATGAGATTGCACACACACACACACACACACAGAGAAGAAAATAATAGCTCTAACATTATTCCTAACAGTAAAAATATAACCTTTCAAATTTTCACCCTGAATTTAATTCTTACATTTTCACCATGAATTTCAGTATCACGCAACATCAGCTGAATCACTTTGGGAATAAAACTGGGGGGGGGAATCTCAAACTTAAGTCTATGCAATCTTGCAGCAGCATACATTAAAAAAAAAAATTAAACTTAAGTCTATGCAATTTTGCAGCAGCATACATAAAAAAAAAATTGTACTAATAGAAATACTACGGTAATAATAATAGTAATAATGTTAATAATAATAATAATGATAATTATAAAAGCATTCAATGGAATTTAACCTGTTGTCCATGCTGGGGCGAGGTCCTTGATGGACGATGACTGATCGACCAATCAGATCCCAAACCTTCAAGTCATCGTTGTCAAAGCGGAATGTGGCACGTCCATCACTGCCCACATCCAGTTCCGACAGCATTCCTTTGGCCTGTGACATTTATTCAGCAAGCTGTAGTGAATATGGTCATTACCCTGTGACCTGTTTTCTTGAAAAATGAAAGGTACTGTCATTTGACAGTAACTGGTAGTTACTGTCATTTGACTGAAAATGAGTGTCCGCAATCTGACAGACACTGAAAATGCATTGCAATTAGACAGAAAAGGAATGGTGTTGCTATCTGACAGAGAATTAAAGATACTGTGACTTGACAGAAGCATACAGATGTAGTGATTTGACAGAAAATGAGTGGTACTGTCACTTAACAGAAATTGATTAACCCGTTCACTGCCTGAAAATGTTACAAACAAAGGCTTTCCCAGTACCAGGGAAATCTAATGATTTGGGGGTAATAATTAACAAAAAATTCTAGCTCAGAAACTACAAAAGATATAAAAATGAAATAAATATGATTTTTGAAGGAAATTGAATGGAGATTTTAAATCTGAGTTTCTTTTGCTTTAATTTTGATAATAAAAAACATTTAGGCATTTAGATTTGGATAGTTTTTTTGCACGATCAAAACATATGTATTTACCACCACAGCTTCACATCCAAGGAAGAACACAAAGCAAAAAAGTTGAAAATAAAGTTTGTATTGTCACACTACACCTGTAAATGAAAGTAAAACAGTTCAGAAGTCTATCAAGATGCTCACACTCTATGCAGACAGGTCAGTCCACGACCACGCCCCCCTCTCTCCACCACGCCCCCTTGCTGGACTTCAACCCTCTCTTTCACTCCTCCTCTTCCCTACCTTTCCCTCTGCCAAGCCGCGAGCAGGCCGCGCTCCCCTCTCGCGCTGACTATCACATCACTGGCCACTGGCACACAGTGCAGAGTACACACTAGACTGGCTCGTTCGACGCTGGCAAGCCATCAGCTGAACACACACTGAGGTCACACAGCCCGACTCAATAACTGACGAATATGGTCGGCATTTTGCCATTCCATCACTATCACAGTCAACTCGGCGAAAATATCTTGGCGTTACCATCAGTCACGATCTCAGCTGGGATGAGCATATCAATAACATCTGTTCGAAGGCCAACAAGACCCTCGGCTTCCTTCGCCGCAACCTTCGAATCAGTGCCATCCAGCTGAAAGAAACGGCGTACAAGTCCTTCGTGAGGCCCATACTGGAGTACGCCTGCACAGTGTGGGATCCACACACAAAACAAAATATCAGCAGGATTGAGGCAGTACAGAGTAGAGCAGCCCGGTTTGTTCTCAGAAGATACCACAACACTTCAAGTGTAAAATCTATGATAGACAAACTGGGCTGGGATCCACTCCAGCAACGCAGGAAGACCTCCCGCCTCACCATGTTGTACAAAATCTTGCATGAGGAGGTCTGGGTGGACGCTGCCAAACTGAAACCTGCACCACCAAGACAAAGAAGAGGACACTCCCAGCAACTGACCCAGATCTATTGCCGCACCCAATACCGACAACAGGCATTCTTTCCCAATACCATCAGCGACTGGAATGACCTGACTGAGGCAGTAGTATCAGCCAAAACCCTCGACACATTCGTGTCAAGGATCCGATCAAATTAGAGTAGGAATCAGAGTAGGGATACAGGGATAGGTGTTTTTTGTTTTGTTTTTTTGTTTTGTTTGTTTTTTAAGTGGGCTTGGCTGCACCTTATGTGTAGTCAGGGCTGGCTTACCCCCGAGGGGGGACAGGGTGACCGTGGTAGCCTGCCAGCAGATCCACGCATAGCTAGTTAGCTTTATTCAATTTACTGTCTGTTGTGTAGTGAGAGTGTGAATGAGCTTTTTTTTTTTTTTTTGCGTCAACCCCAAAGCGGCAGAGTAATCAACCTGATGATTGTGGACGCTCAACGGATGATGATGATCATCATCATCATCATCATCTCACCTTCATGCTCGAGTAAGTCGTTGAATAAAAGATTATTGTCTTTGTCAAAAATGATTAGCAGAGCCTGCTCAGCTGTGTAAATACGTTGATTTAGTCGCTACACTTGTCGAAGGTTGCGCCGCCAAGCGAGACGAAGTGCTGGCTGATCATCCAGTCAGTGATGAGAATAAATGGTCTTTCCTATCACGTGTGGTCATTTGCATATCATTTTAATACTACAGACATATAAGGCTTACTACGCACACTCTACTTAAGTCCGTTAATAGAAATAGTAACGAATGAAAATTCAAGAATAAATGCATGACATCAGTGGAAGGCCCATAGGCACTGGGAAAGCATTTTTACTTCAGCGTCAGCTGACGGCTTAAAGGCACTCTTCGGGTTAAGGTGCTGAAATCTGGAGGAAATTGAAATGTATTACGATTTGATAGAAACTGAAATCCGTTTCGATAGAAACTGAAAGGTACTGCTATCTGACAGAAACAGAAATCTGTTTCGATAGAAACTGAAAGGTACTGCTATTTGACAGAAACTGAAATCTGTTTCGATAGAAACTGAAAGGTACTGCTATTTGACAGAAACTGAAATCTGTTTCGATAGAAACTGAAAGGTACTGCTATTTGACAGAAACAGAAATCTGTTTCGATAGAAACTGAAAGGTACTGCTATTTGACAGAAACTGAAATCTGTTTCGATAGAAACTGAAAGGTACTGCTATTTGACAGAAACTGAAATCTGTTTCGATAGAAACTGAAAGGTACTGCTATTTGACAGAAACTGAAATCTGTTTCGATAGAAACTGAAAGGTACTGCTATTTGACAGAAACTGAAATCTGTTTCGATAGAAACTGAAAGGTACTGCTATTTGACAGAAACTGAAATCTGTTTCGATAGAAACTGAAAGGTACTGCTATTTGACAGAAACTCGCATACTCCTCCCTTCACAACCACAGACACACACATGCGCCAACACATCCAGCTCACATCTAACCCTCCTTCCTTCCACCCAAGTTGCTCTTACTCTGTTTCTCTCCCTGACCAAATCTGCTCTCTGCCTTTTAAGACTACTCACTTTTCCTTCCCTTTTTATACACTGCCATTCGAACGCTGACTGCTATCAGTGGATTGTTGTTTTGTGCAGTTTTATCTGCTGTTTGTAATGACTGAAGAAAATGTATTTGTGACAGTGACAAAACGTCATGGTGGCATTCCCTTGTGTGTTTGATTGGAGAAATAAACTGTCCAAAACATCCCCCCCCCCCCCCCCCTTTGTTTGGGTGTATTTTTGTTGCTTGTATCTTAAAGAGATAATTGCCACCATATCAGGGAGATATACTGGATTGTGTCGATGAAACTGATTTTTATTTGAAAAAAACAGACGAAATCCGCCATGCCGAAATGGGACATCCGCCAATATACCGCAAACAACATGTCCCTACAGCCCTTGCAGAATCGTAGCGAACACTTGAACACATGAAATGATAAAACTAAATTTTCGTTGACGTTTTTGTCCTGAAACCACATTCACTTGCTCTCTAGTGAAGTCCGAGTCGAATCCAAAAGAATACTGGGTCGGATGTGGTTCGTCATGTCCTGGAGACATGCCCTATTATCATCTCACTACTGCTTTCTGTTTTACCGGGTCCGATCCAACGTTTCGTATTCTTCAAACCGAGGTGTGTCATTGACACAGTAAATCCACTGATTTAGCGGTTTGGTCAGCTATTTTTCAAAAACAGAACAAATTTACCGTGCACTGGGTTCATGTCCGATCGACATCACCGACCTTTTGGGGATAAAAATATACTGCACTGCTCGTTCCAGCCATTTGCAATTTGTATCCGTTCGCTGGGTCACGTGTTTTTCAACGGACACGAAACCAGGAGCAGACGCTGTCAGAAAGACGAAGAATCAGTAAACGTTTATTCATGTCCACCAATGTTTACCTCGACACAACTGACTCTTAAAATCACACATGAGCAAAATATAATGAGAAACATTTCTGATTGGCCTTGTGGTGACCGCTAACTGCCTTTAAGATATGTGCGAAACACTGCTGAACACGAAAGTGCCAACCGTTACGTAGGTGGCTTCGTTTCCCCATCACTTCATTTGAATTTCCGTCAATTCCGCTGTTACTACTGTCCCCACCGAGGAAATGCCAGAAATCACATCTGACACTTACGTTTTACGTGTAAGAAAGTAAAACCGATCACAAGCGATACAAATTAGATTTGGTTATACTTATGCTTTATGGCGGGGCGGACCGTGATAGAGGGGGCGTCTCAATGGTCAGCTACTTTAATATTGTAAACTCACTGTCCGTTGTGATATTTTCCTAAAGTTCTAGCGTTGTGTTGTACAAAATTTATCATTTCATAACAGATGTATCATATAATGCATAAAGTTGAATGAAAAGTAAGAGTTTGATGTAAGTTAACTGCTATTACTGTTAGAATGACTGATCAAGTGTAAAAACACAGTTTTAATTTGAAATCAGATTCAAGGCATTCTGTGTTGTTATCATTATCATTATCTTTTTTTAATATCTCATTCAACTGAAACTCCTGGAGTAATATTTCAGTCCATCCATAAGCCACTCCCACCCCCACCACAGAAACACACACACACACACACACACACACACACACACACACACATCCTAATTTAATGTCCCGTCACACAAATTGGTGATTGAAGACATTTTGAAATGACCTTTTTTTTGTTGAGATGTCATCATGAGAGAGAGAGAGAGAGAGAGAGAGAGAGAGAGAGAGAGAGAGAGAGAGAGAGAGAGAGAGAGAGAGAGAGAGAGATCACCTAGTGAAATAAAAGAAATGAAGAGAATCCGCAAAGGGGGATGAAAAGAGAATTAAATGTTATAAGGAGAAAGCAGAAAAGAAACAAACATGTAATAAAAAAATGGAAAGAATCCGCAAAGGGGGATGGGAAGAGAATTAAATGTTATAAGGAGAAAGCAGAAAAGAAACAAAAATATAGCCTAACTGAATGATCTGTCACGCTTAAAGATAAAACTAAAAAAATAACGATTTATTATGCTGAGTGATATATTTGACTACATATATGTACATTACACGATACAGTTCCTGTGAAGCTGTCTTCTCCAATTTGCTTTGTAAACCTTGTAAACTTTTTTGTCAGTGTCAGCCAGACTGTAGCATTGTGCAAAGCTTTCTTGATTGTTTATGAACTGATCTGTTTAAAATTCAACATCAAGTTGTTCCAATGAACACTTATGGTTTTCCTCAAGGCCTGCAGTGGCTCATTATACCAAAACACCTGTATAAGGAATTCTCCCTTCTATTTTTCATATTTGATTGACTTAAAAATGAATGACTAAGTATGGCCTGACCATCCTGTTTGCTTTTGAAACTGGTCTTATTCATGTTTTTATTGCATTTATGCTTACTGTTGTAAAAAAATAAGATCCACTATTCTTTTTATGTCCATACAGAAAAGTGTTACAACTGACCCTTGTCCATTGTTTCAAGAATTAAATGAACAAAAGATACACTGACTATTTGTGCATGCTTACTTTTTCTTTGAAATGAGCAGGCTGACTTGTTTTATGTTCCTTAGCAGCTGTAGTGGATGTTTACATAATACACCACAATGTACAAACATGAGTTGGTGTCAGACGTGATGACGGACATGAAAACTCTACCTCATTCTCCACTTACAAACTGACAGAACTGCTGACTTTAAACATCATCTTAGTAATATCATCCAGCATTCCAGAAAGCCCCAGTTTCACAACCCTTGGTCTGGCATTACTGTACTGTTGCAGACATTTTCATGTCCAGCAACACAACTGACTTATCACTGGGTGATCTGATATTTTCCATGTCATCAGAAAAAAGTATAATACAAGTTATCTTTTTCATTCTATTTTCATGCATGCGAAAGGTGTAACTTTCAAGAATTACAGAAATTTTCACCTGTTTCCAGTTTTGAAATTCTATGACCCGAGTCCCATTTTTTGCACGACCTTTTGTCACTGTCACATTTGTCAATAATTTGATTTGTACTGTAAATATGTGTTACTTTACACACTGTATTTTGTGTTTATTTACAATTTGCCACTACACTGATTTGATAGAAACAGCACAGCACTATTCTTCGACAGCAACTGTAAAGTAAGGCTTTTTGCTAACAACTGAGTGGTAATTTATGCCAACTGATAGAAACCGAAAGGTAAAGCACAGTGATCACAACTGAGAGGTGATGCCAAATGATTGAAACTGGAAGCTACCGCAGTTGATAAATTCTTAAACCTACTTTGACTTGAATAAAACTGAAACGTACTGATCTGAATGAAACAGAATGGCACTGTGATAACACACACTGAAAGTAACTGTAATTTGATAGAACCTGATTGTACTGCAGTTTGATAGAAACTGTAAGGTACTGTGATCTGCTAAAAAGAGAGTCCTCTGTTGCCCGGCAATGCAAAACTGCTATGGATAAGATATATACAGGGACATCCATGGGACAAATACAAGATCTACTAAGTGGGTCATAAAAATGCTCACCTCTTCAAAATCAACTATCTGTTGCACATTTTTTTTAAATTGTGAGATTTGGTAGTCAAGGGGTTAATACAATATTTTCTAAATTGGTCATGGTCATGCCTACCTCATCAAAAGTCGATCATGTACTTTGTATATAAGGTGTTAACTGTAAAGCCAGAAAGTCAAGACTTCAGGATTATATTCCTCCAAATAACATGAGGTAATAATACAGAACTAGGCAACACACTTGATAGCATCAAATGAACACTCTGTTAAAGTGTACTTGCAACAATCAGTACTACCAGCATCTGCCATTTCTTCCACACCCTCTCTATTCCTTCCTCCCTCCCTCCCAATCCCCCCCTTTCCCAATTCTCAAGCCTATACTGTACTTATATATTTCCGGTCTTTTTCAAAATAGACAGACCTCCTCACTATATCATTTTCTAACTAAAATATGCAACCTAACTTATTTACCTGCAATCATTTAAACACAAAAACATAACATTCATTGTTCAGTTTTTTTTCCCCTTTTTAAAAAAAAAAAAGAAAAAAAAAGTTTCAGGATCTAAAGATGGGTGATTCATTATCTATCTCATGGGTAAAAAATGGTCAAGTCAGGAAACATTATAACTAGGTAAACATGAAATGAACAAGAGAAAAGAGAGAAATACACAGCTGGAGAGACAGACCAACAGACAAACTTACTTTTTCAGTCAGACCAGCTCCAAGAACATCCCCACAGCTGTGTGAAAAAGAGACCACACTGATCAGCTATATGGGTTCAAATCAATCATTCAAATAAAGAATATGTCAATATACTGCAATTTTGCAATCGGAAAACCCACCCACCCCACTGATCCCCTAAAACAGCACACACCATGAACACATCTCTACACCCAACGTATCCAGAAATTATATCCATCTTGTAAAAAGTGCAGCCAAAGAGAATAATGGCTGGATGCGCAGAGAGAGAGAGAGAGAGAGAGAGAGAGAGAGAGAGAGAGAGAGAGAGAGAGAGTGAGATGAAGGGAGAGTGAGAGAGACAGTGGGAGAGAGAGATAAAGGAAGAGAGACAGAAAGAGAGAGAGCGAGAGAGAGATAAGATAAGATAATGTTGCTTATAGCCCAGCCGACCGCAAAGGGCCACATCAGGGCTGTGAGAGAGAGAGAGAGAAAGAAAATCTATGTGGAGAATAGAACAAAAGTACACGAGGGCACAAGTAGTAGTACGTGTTGTTTTTTTCTAACCCCATAAGGAGCAAGGAGCAGGAAATGACGGATCATGTAGCCCGATACTCAACTGGTCACATCCTAGGGTCAACCCTGATTGGTCACGTAGCCTGATGATGAATTTGTCACTTCCAAGGGTCATTCATGACTGAGCAAATGATTAACATTGACTGAGCAATGTGTGTCACGACCACACTTAAGGCCAGTGAACAACTACACCCCACGCTCATGTCGGTCACCAAAACGAATGGGTACGGAAACGCCATTGTCTTGAATTAATCTTTAACGCTTTGGTTAAAAAAAACTCACTCAATGACTTTATAACGAAGAAGGTGGCAGGATGGATAAGATGCTCATCTGCTGAATTAATGTAATAATCAATAACAAAAATAAAATAAAATAAGCAGAGCAAAAAACAAAAGTTGTACACTTTTTTTTCATTTTTTTGATTGCTCACATCTTTTTGGTGGTTTTCTTTTTTTTGGGAGGCACACTTTTTCAACTGTTCTTTAATCAACTCGCTTTTTTCTAGCACAGACTGAAACTCCTCCTCCGTTAAGGCGATTCCCTTTTTGGTGGGAATGTATTTTGTTTTCTTTTCAGAGTCCAGCATTTCTTCGTCACTGTCATCCTTCTCCAGCACGTTGTACTGCCGAATATGAATCAGTGGTACATCTTTCCAAACATTACACATCATATATGTATATCTCTTCCCGATCGGCAGCAGCTGATCTCTGTTATCTTGGTATATGATTATGGAGGAGGAGGTGGCCATGGCAGATCACTTGACGTTTTCTTTTCTTTTTCTTTTGGCGATGAGAAAGATGAGACCTCCGGTTCTTGGATTGTTTCAATGTTTGTTGGACCAACGAGGTGCCTGGCAACTGAATCATTTGTTAATGATGAAAGCATTTTGAACTCCAAAAGGAGACTCAAGTCTACACATAACTGTTCTTTGTTAATACGATCAAATGCCTCTTTAAAATACAGAAGAAAAGTTCTTTCTTCTTCAGCCATCACGCAAGAGTGTCCTTCCTGATTGCCCAAGTCCATTTGACAACCCTCACACCTCTCTAAAGTTACCTCCCATAGTGTGTAATTTTATTATTTTTATGCTTTTTTACAGATTACTTGGTAGAAATGTAAATACTTTTCCCCCATTTTTTTCTCAGGAGTCAAAGAGTTAGATAACACAAAGTTGTTGCTTTTTCTTTTCCAGACGATCATGTACGGCGATGGAACGGCTGAATGCCCCATCACCATTGAGTGACGGGAACCCATGTATGACCAGGGAGCACAGAGTCTTTCTTTTTAATAAGTATTTCCCATTTTAGTAATCTTTTTTCTTATACTATAGAATCCTACTTTCAGAATCGATTCTGTAACATTACAGTAAATCATCATAGTTATTTTCTTTTTAATAATTTTGTATGTTTCAGATCAAGATGATTGTTAACGAAAGAAAAAGGGCGTTCGTGAGGTTTTTTTAATATCTTATTCAGACTGGATTTTTTTTTTTCGTAATCTTTATGCGTATGTGTCTGCCTGTGAGGTAGAGCGTGATTGATCTTCATGTTTGTGTGTATGATTGTGTATACACACACACGTCTTACATCCATCATACACATTCACCTGACACTCACGCTTAAAAACATACGGTACTGATTCAGACCAATTTACAAAAATCAAACAAGTATGCTTCATGAATGAAATTTGCTACAACAAAACATTATCCAAATTATCAGATGTGTTCATGTGATTTAAAAACATTACACTCCAGATTAGACTGTCTTTGTATACACTTTATGGACCCCAAACATTTACATGTGACAGCGTTACTTTCTCACACCACCACATTTCTGAGTGACATTTTTAAAACAACATATCAAGTCCACAACATTGTAGATCACTTCACATTCAACATCACACTCCAGATTACAAAACTGTCTTTTCGGATTGCGCTCACACTATGGAATCCAAACATGTCATATAGACTCCAAACATTCACATTGACTGTGTTACACACTTTTTCACACCACAACGCTTCTGAGTGACACTTTTTAAAACAACATATGAAGTCTACAACGTTGTAGACCATTTCACATTCAACATCACACTCCAGATTACAAAACTGTCTTTTCCAATTGCGCTCACATTATGGAATCCAAACATGTCCATGTTTTTTTTTCTTCCCCTGATCAACACAGTGGGGGAAAAAATAGATCAACGTTCCAACACATTGTTCTTCTTTTTCCTCTCACCATAACGCTTCTGGCTCCCCTTTTTTACATTTCTTTAACATTTTTTGTATCTGTTCATATTTGTCCATTAATTCGTTGAATTCCTCCTTGGTCATTGCAATGCCTTTCTTAGTTGGGAAAAGGCGTTCGTCGTCGTCCTCCTCACTGTCATCGGCTGCACGTGAATACCGTCGGATGTGAATCAGCGGGGCGTTGTTCCAGAATGAACATGTTACAAAGGTGAAAAGGGAGCCTAGTGGTAGCAGCTAATCACCATTGACGACGTTCTTAAAGATGTGGAGGAAGATGCCATGACGATACAGGTATACTACGTTTCCTTTTTTGTAGAAGATACTTCCTCAATTTACGTCTCGCTGTCGTCAAAAGGGGGCCCCACAAGATGCCTGGCAACATCAGTAGAGGAGTGTTCAGAGATCATATTAAACTCCAACACCTGCGCTAAGTCCCTTAATAACTGGGTGTTGTTCAGTGCGTCATAGGCTTTTTGGAAATAGAAAAAAACTGATTCCTCTTTGCTCATTATGAGACAAGAATGACCCATCTGATTTGCATAGTTATTCCGACACCCTTCACACTCCTCTTTAACTATCTCAAAAATCAATTTATTCAATTGGAGTTTATATTTTCGCACAAAGGCGTTCATTTTACACACACAAAAAAAAGAGCTCTTACCTCAATGAAAACTTGGTCGTATCGAGTTGTGTAGAACCAGTTTGTAGTCTAACTTACATAGATAAAAAAAACCCACTGTCATCTTACACCACCATGAATGCGCAATATTCCTGGTGTGATAGTTTGAAATTATCAGTCACGAAAGATGACAATATGAGCTATTTCAACTAACATTAACTGGTGGCAGGTTCAAGCATGGTCAGTACAGTGAGAGGGTGGGGTGTAGTCGTCCACTGGCCTTAAGTGTGGCCATGACACACATTGCTCGGTCAATGTTAGTCATTCAGTCACAAATGACCCTAGGATGCGGCCAATTGATCATCAGGCTATGTGACCAATCAGGGTTGACCTTAGGATGTGACCACTTGATTATCAAGCTACATGATCCGTGCAGAACGTCATTAATCAGGGTCACCTAGGAAGTGACCAACTGATCATCAGGCTACGTGATCCGTGCGGAACATGACCAATTATGATGTCATTTCCTGCTCCTTGCTCCTTATGGTGTAAAAAAACAACAACACGTACTACTACTGGCACAAGTTACTGAAGAGGAACAAGGTTGTGGAAACAACAGACCAAATGGCTATCTGAAATTGGAAAATGATGGGAGACAGGGCAAAGAAGTCATGAACAAAGAGGGAAACTGACAGGTGAAGTCAGGAAAAAAAAAGAAAAAAGAAGAAACTCGCACACACAAAGAATGACAACAAACGATCAACTAATGGAAAGAGATTTTTGAATTTCAAAAAAGATGAGAAAGCAACTGTGTGCAAAAGAGAAAACAGGTCAGCCATTAATTTTACACAGGATTTCAGATAACACATTATTTCAAAAGTTAAAAACAAAAAAATCAAAAACAGTAACTTCGTCTGTTGTTGAAAAAGTCTTACAAAGAATAACAAAAAATAACCCAAAGAAACAAAAGCTTATTTTCATTACTGAAAAGATGAGTACAGACCCTTCATCCACAACAATGCTTTGCAAAGAGACATAACTGATGGCATACCCAACGCAACTGTCTGATCAGTGCGCTTATCCTTTGCTGTGCATGGCTACAATCAACAATGTGATTTGTTTGCCACAGAGGGGTGGGGTGGTGCTAAGGTCCTACCACTTCAGAAGATATACGTCCAGTTACTCATGACAGAAAAGAAGCCTAACAACAGCAGCTGGATACTGAAATTAAAAAAAAGACCCACCTAAGTATGGAGCTGCTGGATTGCTGCTATTGTTCAAGCTTTAACCAGGGCATGACCTGTCCTACCACTCCTCAGGGCCAAGCCAAGCCAACACCCACTAACCCCTCCTGCCATTCTCCCAACCTCCCACCCACCACTCCTCAGGGCCAAGCCAAGCCAACACCCACTAACCCCTCCTGCCATTCTCCCAACCTCCCACCCACCACTCCTCCCTCTATTGTCCCCTCAAAAAAGAAAAAGAAGAAAAACAGAACAACAAATCCCCCAAACACCAACTTACACCCCCCCCCCCCCCACATGCATATCGATCCAACTAACACCCCTGGGCAGTTTTGTTTACAGCTCAGAACCTTGAGGTTTGTAATAGTGTGAAAGAAACAGGTGGATATAATAAAGAAAGAAAAAAAAAAACCCCAGTGTATTTTCATTAAAAAAAAACCCAATGATACACTTTCAGTCATTTATAACCAATGAGTTTACTAACATACCAATATACCAAAAATGTGAGTCAAAAGTACAAGAAATTGATTAAAGATCGTCTCAAGTATGTACATGAGATCTGGCTTTTTCATCATTAGTAAAAGTACTAAAACACATTCCAATCTGATATTCTTGCATCATCTTGAGTGATTAAATAACAAAAATCTTATTTCTATGTAACTGTGAATGAACCTTCCATGTCCTTTTACTCAATGATACCGTGCTATGTGACAGCACATGCATTGCACTATCAGGGTTGCCACGGTTTCAGTGTAACATTTTGACATTTTAAGAGTAGTATTCCAGTTTTAAGCATAGCACTCATATGCCATGTGACAGCGAGATTCAACAGCACTTCAGTCCAAGTCCCCTTTAAGCACAACATGCTGGCTAACTTTGAAGACAGAAATCTTGCTATTCATCAGGCGATTCTTCTTCTTCTTCTGCGTACGCAGGCTGATACTCCTGCGGACACTCTCTATATGGACAGGCAAGTATTAATCCTATCTACCCAACAAAGGGAGTGGAGTTTTGTGTGCATGACTAATCTTTATCCCACCATTAAGGCAGCCATACTCCATCTTCGGTGAAGGTGTATGCTATGTGTAACATGTCGTCCATACCAACAGCGAAACTGGACTTCACTTCCGAAAGTTGGTGATGGGATTTTACGCGTGTGCAAGATGTTATGCGTGTGTTCACACACGGAACCTCGGTTTATAGTCTCATTCGAAGGACTGTATGGGAAATGGAGTCAGAACTAATGTTAACTCCAAGGGAAAAATCCCCCTGTACCGAAACGGCCTGGCAGAGATTCGAACCCACAACCCTTGGATTATGAGTCCAGCGCTCTACCAACTGAGCTATTCTGGCCCCCATCAGGTAATTCTGACTTGACCTAAAAAAATTAAAATGGCCGACAACAAAACCAACTGAAAAGGCAGCAAAATCAGGACTGTCTTTAACAATGTTTCCAATACCTTTTCTTCCTCTCCTTACTGAACTTGGCCATTTTTTGACAAAATGTCTACAGTATGAAGATCTCTGTCGACTCAGATCTATTTTAAGCTGCTGCTAAGTCTGTGAATTACTTATGTTTTTTTAAAATATTTTTTATGGCATTTCATCATAGCAGGACAGCACTGTCAACGAAACTGCAGCATGCTACACCAAAAGTGCAGCACTTGGCATCTTTGAATGTATTTGCTGGGCCAAGACAGTATATAATCTACTTTGTCAGTTGCGCCATGGCAAACACAAATTAATTCTAAATGAAAATGTAAGGGCTCTATTTAAATGGGAGTCACAAAACATTTCCATCTGAAGGAAGCATACAACAGTGGCACTGTTATTTCCTGAGTTTCCTATCAGAGACATACTTCTGTAAGAAATAGATTTAGAAGTAGATTTGGAAATAGAAGTTATTCGCATGTGAACCCATTTCACAAAATACTATACAGTCTGGCCAAATGTACTTCTTGCAGTTTGCATCAGCAGCCAATCAATGGTGCTGCTGGTAGAGACGTGACAATGCATTGCATGACAATTAAATAGCAGAGGAGAACAGGACCAGCCCTCTTAAACTTCTTAACATAACAAAACTTTTGTTTTGGACATACATAGGCATCCTTCAGTCTCGGAAGACTATGGAGTTGCGCTCTAGGTGTCTATTCTGGTACAGCGACGGGTGTGGCTGGCCAGTCCGATGCGGGAATGACAGTCCCTGTGGCAGAGGGCACAGATGAAGTCTGACGCTGGTCTGTCTGCCTGGGCTGCAGCCTTTCTTCTCATTCTCTTTTCCCCATGCTGCTGAGCGAATGTCTCTTCGAACTTGGAGAGACTTTTCTGCACAGTCTGTCTCCAGGCTGACCGTTTGAGGGCTGTTGCTTCCCAGTTGTTCTGGTCGATGTTCAAGGCTTTTAGGTCCCTCTTGCACACATCTTTGAATCGCAGCTGTGGTCTGCCTGTGGGACGTTTTCCCTGCACAAGCTCTCCATAGAGGAGGTCTTTAGGGATCCGTCCGTTTTGGACACATGTATTCTATTTCTACTAAATCTGTGGGGGAGCAGTTTTGAAGATTGAAAGAAAAAGGTAAAAAAATTTTTTTTTAAATCAAGCAAAAAGATCTTACAGATAGTTAATTTCATATACAAAATGAGAAGCTGGTAGTACTTTACAACAGCTAGAATGTGAAACACTTGGTCATTGGTACTGATTATGTGACACAATTCATTCTGTTAATTGTCAAGTCTTTTTATAGGTATCCATGCTTGGATCAGCTCGATGATGGCGATTAAACACAGCCAAATTCTCACCTGACACAACCCTGGGAAACATCTCCAGTCTCGTGAACGCACAAGGCATGGCGACCAGGCGGCAAACCATCCACTGTCCCTTCAAAGATGCACTTGTCCTTGGACACTTGGGCCATTCGCACCACACCCTGCGCCTCCCAACTGCCAATGCTCAGCGCCGCCACAGCTGCACCCCACTGGTTCTCTGAGTTGTAAAACAGTCAACGAACAACATGATCATGTCTCTCTGCAATATCAGCAATGTGACTGAAATGGGCACAAAGATGCTTATAAATCAAGATGAGATAGGTTTGCCGTGGTTATCTGCTTTATGGCACTGTCATTTTTATTTATAACTTTGAACCCCAGAAAAGGTCCTTCAAAAGACCCAGAATGATAATCTTTGGGTCGTCTGTCACCAAGTCCAAAGACTATCATAACTGTGTTTATTGGAATCCCTGAAAAAAAGAAAATCCAGTGGTAATGTTTACTTACCACACATGGGTTAACACCAGAGGTGAGAATTGACTTGGTTAGCACTAGGGGTGGGAACTGACTTGGTTAAAACCTGGGGTGGACATTGACTTAGTTAACACCAGGGTGGGAATTGACTTGGTTAACACCAGGGGTGTGAACCCGACTAGGTTAAACCTAGGGGTGGGAATTGACTTGGTTAACACCAGGGTGGGAACTGACTTGGTTAACACCAAGGGTAAGAACTGACTTGGTTAACACCAGGGGTGGGAACTGACTTGGTTAACACTAGGGGGTGGGAATTGACTATGTTAACAACACCACGGGTGGGAACTGACTTGGTTAACACCAGGGGTGGAACGGACTAGGTTAACAACACCAGGGGTGGGAATTGACTTGGTTAACACCAGGGGGTGGGGAATTGACTTGGTTAACACCAGGGGGTGGGGAATTGACTTGGTTAACACCAGGGTGGGAATTGACATGGTTAACACCAGGGTGGGCATTGACTTGGTGAACACCAGGGGTAGGAAATGACTTGGTTAAAATCAGGGTTAACACCAGGGGTGGGAATTGGCTTGGTTAATACCAGGGGTGGGAATTGGCTTGGTTAACACCAGGGGTGGGAACTGACTTGGTTAAAACCAGGGTTAACACCAGGTGGGAATTGATTTGGTTAACACCAGGGTGGGAATTGACTTGGTTAACACCAGGGGTGGGAATTGACTTGGTTAAAACCAGGGTTAACACCAGGGGTGGGAATTGGCTTGGTTAGCACTGGGGGTGGGAACTGACTTGGTTAACACCAGAGGTGGGAATTGACTTGGTTAGCACTAGGAGTGGGAATTGACTTGGTTAGCACTAGGGTGGGAAATGACTTGGTTAGCACTAGGGGGGAACTGACTTGGTTAACACTAGGGGTAGGAATTGACTTGGACACAAAATTCTGAAAGCTAGGAAGGTCCATGAGCATTCTCTGACAGAAATTCACCCTCCTGCCTTCCCAGCTCAAAACTGACACAGTTTGGAGCTTTCATGAAGTTATTTTTAGGATTTTTTTTTTTACAGTTGTTTCACATTAAAATGACCTTGTTATATGAGAGAGATAATGCTGCTTATAGCCCAGCTGATCGCAAAGGGCCATATCAGGGCTCTCACCATGTTGCTGACAACCCCCAAATACCTTGATATACTATATATAATTCATGTTTATACACAACACTAGCCAGGGCACACATGTTTACTCAGTTTTGTACATGTTTTTAATCTGAAGTGATCTATACACTTTGCCAGTCCCAGCTTGCGTATAAAACATCTTTGTCACACAAACTAGACCCACACTTAAAGCCACTCCACTGACAGTGACTTTCTGAGAACAACTGCTGACATGCTCTTTTGAAGTTGCAGTGGCTGAGACCATACCCTCCCATCTCCCTTAGGTGGCCCATCAATTGTCATAAAAAAGGTCTCCATGATTCACAACACATACTAACAAAACCCTTGGCAAAACTACTCAAGCTTGCTGCAGAAGGAAAACCTTATTGTGCTCTCCACAAGACTCTCTGCCCTTTCTCAGTCTTATTTTGTGCACTTGCTGAGTTAAAGTCAGTGTTGTGCTGAGTAATTTTTGCCCCAGTACATATCGCATGACTTTAGGTGGATGGGAGCACCAAACAAACACAGCCAGTTTGTTTTTGTGGCATCCCGTCAGCCTTAACCACTGACAACCCCTTCCCTCTCTCTTTTTTCCTCTTTAACTCTTTTTTTCCCCCCGTGAAGATGGGATATTATTTTTTGCAGTCGGTCATTTCCCACATCTGTATTACACAGGTTCAACAAGGCTGACATCATTATAGTTAAGTTACCAAGTTTGAAATAATCACCAGCCGCCGTGGCGAAGTGGTTAGCATCGCGGACTCCCGGCTGGGAGGTCGTGGGTTCGAATCCCATCAGAAGTCATGTGGGTTTTTCTGCCCCGACCGGCTCCTACCCAGAGTTGAGTTTGCTGCGGACTCAGTTGGGAAGACTGGGACCACACAGTCGAGTTTCATCCACTTAATGGATGCGTTTCTGAGAGTGTTGCTCAAATTTCCTGACCAACACTGCAGGTGCCTGTTATCTCTCGGGCCTGGTTGACGCCAGGATATATTATGAAAGGAAGCGTTGAGTACAGCCCTGTCATGTAGTCTCAGACTGAAATGGAAATCCGTAGCATCATCTTAATCATCCTCATTCTCATCGATCAGCATAAAAAAAAAGGTCTCAAATTCTGTGGCCCTTCATGCCCTGCTCTCATGGTGACCTCAGTTTCGATGTCCTCTCCACGTCTGTGGCCTTGGTTTGGTTCCGTCGGGGTCACCGGTATCGGCGAGTCCATGGGGCTGTCGTTGGACGGACGTGGTGGCGCCCTCCGGAGGGGGAGCTCACTCACGCCGGCTCCGCGACTAAGCAATTATTGTCGTCAGTAGGGGGCTTAGTAGGTGGTGTCCTGCGTATGTTAGATCAGAACAGGCGCCACTGAACACCACCGAAGTGACTCGGCAGCAGTGCAGTGTCTCCTCCGGTGGGTTGCCTCTTGACGACTTGACATTGACTGCTCCCTGTGGATTGCCGGTGCCGTGGCTGTGGCGGGGCCGACCGGGCTGTGGCTGTGGACGGGGTGTCGGAATGAGCAGCGTGGGTGCACTGCCTCTGAGGTGGCGCAGAGGTTGGGACAGCAAAAAAAAAAAAAAAAAAAAAAAAAAAAAAGAAGTTTGAAATAATCAACAGGTGCCCTCACACATGCACACATACACACACCTACACCCACACAAATAGACTGCACTAACATTGCAATTGCTTAACAGTCCTAAAAGATGACTAACTCATGGAACTGCCCAGTTTTTGACTGCACTGTGAGCTAGAACCCTAAACACAGTTCTTCATTAACTATGTTTTATGTTCCATCAATCAAGGAGCCAATCATTTATTGTCTTGTATTTTCCACCCATTAATTAACCAATTAGCAACAATCTGATCTATATAGTCAGAAACAAAACATGACTAGTGGTTGTCACCACACCCTACGCATTACAACCAGTTTTGCTTTCCTCCCTTGGAAAGCTCTCTGACCTATTACAGTCCAAAACAAAACACGACTAGTGGCTGTCACTACTTATGCATAGTAACAAAAACATTTTTTTGTTTTTGTCCCTTGGAAAATTCCTATTCTTTGGGCAGACCTTCCAATACCTAAATGGCTTGTCAGTATCTTTTGCAACTGTTCTCAGTATTTTCAAGCAGTTGCCAGTATTTTCATCGCATGCATGGCATAATCATGTTAGATATTTATTATATTATTTAAATGAGAAAAAAAAAACTATAAACATAACCCCTGCATATAGTATAATGTAATGTAATAATGTAATAATTGCCTGGAAACATAGCTCTGAACAAGGGCCCAGCATGGTCGGAAGCACTCAGTGGAATGTTGTGCTCCACGAGGAAGTGAGTGAACAGGATTTCAGCACGAATCACATCCTGCTCATCACATTTGTCTTTGGAAGAGACAGAGTCGAAAAAATTGGTAACTTTGGACGATTGCACCAGAGCTGCTCCTTTTTTCGTATGTCTTGCCGACTTCACGTGCCTGCCAACATCGCTGGCGCCTCTGGCACTAATTACAAAGTCGAAATCGCACACCGTGCATCTGGCAAAAATTGATCCAACTTTGGATTCCACTATGCACGGGTACGTCTTAGTGTACGACTTCAGGAAGTGCTGATCTCGTTTCTGTTGCTTTTTTCCTCCACTGCCTGATGCCGTTGACTCCTCGATTTTCCGCTTTTGCAAAGTTTTCTCCATTTTTCCCCCCTCGATTAAACTTGGACAATCTCTGGATAGTAGAACTTTCAACCGGAAAGCAGAAGCAACTCAAAAGTTTCGTTGATTGGACAAAAGTTGGAATAGCTTAACGCAACAGCTAACGCGATTGGTCGATGGTCGATGTTGAGGCAGGCAGAGGCTAAAAATAGCCATTCCATTGCCATGTTCGTCGCAGTGTCTGTGTAGTCGAAACACACGACTGAGCCATTCCATTGCGATGTTCGTCGCACACAAGCCAAGCCTTCCCTTCCCTTCTCTCTCTCTCTGTCTCTCTCGACCAGTGTCTGTGTAGTCGAAACACACGACTGGAACGGTTTTATTATGCCATTCTCGAGCTTATTTTTGGGAGATTTTATCTCCGTATTGATTTACAGTCGATCGTATTTTCTGTATTTTTCTTCTTCTCCGTACGAAAATACGGTGGGAACGGGACGGTTGGAAGGTCTGTTTGGGGGACAACAAACGATACGGCTCCTGCCCCGCACTCCAATCCCCTCCCTTGCCTGCCCTCTTCACCCCCCACCCCACCCCCTCCTCCTCGAAAGAGATTAAAAAAAAGTAATCATAAATGTTGCTTGTGGGAATGAAAATTACTTAATTTGATTTGGCAAGAAACCTTTACATTGATTCATTCTAAATGCAGAACATACTTTTATGCAATGTATATCACACACACTATTTGTACAATATTTACACACTCACACATATAATCATACAATGCGTATGTTTAAAACAGGTCAAATGTGTGGTACTGGCAATCCATGTATTGCCTTATCACTTCGGGCAACACACTATAAACTCACCAGAAAATGAACTGCCAAAAAAAAAAAAACGAAAAAAGTGTTCAGTTTGTATATACTGTCTCAGCCACCATCTAAATAAAACTCATATGCTAAAAAATCGAAAAATGCCTTTCTGACAAGCTGTTACACCACACCGTTCAGCTCAGCTTGAAACCTCTACATGCCTTTTCAATGAGTAAATATTGGGGCAGCTGTCAAAATGTTCCTACTGTTGGAGAAAAATGAGCTGGCATATGTGGAAGCTGTGCCCACACCATTACACTGGAAAAGAGCTTGGTTGAGATCTACAGTTTGGGAAGAGTTGGGTGGGGGTGAGGACAGGTGGATACATGTGTTAAAGAGAGAGAAGGAGACCATTTCCCATAAGATAAGATCATGTTGCTTATAGCCCAGCCGACCGCAAAGGGCCACATCAGGGCTGTCACCACGTTAAAATCAACTCACCAGTCATTTAAAAAAAACAAAAAAAACCAACTTTCACACATCTCGTTAAATGACATCGTCTACAAACGCACCAGAAACTTTGTTAAAAATCTTTCTGCCGTAAAATCTTAAATCAGATGAAAAATGTTAATCTCTCTCAAAAACTCAAGGATCACGTCAGGCGGGACATCCCTGAACAGGATCTTCATGGACTCCGCTGTAAAATGTTTGTGTCTCACATCGTGCAAGTCCCAACACTCTAAAAGAACATGTTTCATTGTGAGTGGCGCATGACATGGAATGCACCACGGAGCTTCTTCACTCTTTAAAAGGTAACAATGGGTAAAATACGAATGGCCGGTGTGTAGCCGGCACAGAACCGTTTCCTCTTTACGACCTCCCGACGTGGATGGGAGGAAGTCCTTAAGGTTTGGACGGATCTGAAAGAGTTTGTTATTCGTCTGTGTGTTCCAATCCTCTTGCCAGAGGTCTCTCACATAATCATTAATTTTGGGTTTCACATCTGAGCAGGGGATATAAGTGTTGGACAGTTTCTCTCTTGTGGCGTTCTTGGCTAAACGATCAACCATTTCGTTCCCGCCGATGCCAACATGACCTGGAACCCAAGCAAGAGTAATGTTGTAACCGTCTGCCTTCAACTTGCTAAAAAGTTCAAAAAAAAGTAAAAGTTCTGGATGCTGAAGGTTGCGGCCAGCTATGGCCTCCAAAGCTGACAGCGAATCCGACAGAACCAGAAAGTCCCTCTTTGAAGAATGTGAGATTATCTTCAAAGCCAGAACCAGAGCAGTAAGTTCAGCAGAATAGACAGAAGCATCTGAATGTATATGTTCCAACAGTATCTGAGAAGGAGCCCCAGGGCAGTAGGCTGCACAGGCCACTCCATCCTCAGACTTGGAACCGTCAGTGAAAACTTTTTGATAGGATGGGAATTTGGAACAGAGGTCAGCATACAATGCCTTGTACGCCAGAGAGCTGGTAGACTCTTTGCGAAAAGCTGCAAGATCGAAGCAAATCTCTGGTGTGAAAAAGGTCCACGGAGGTTGATCCGGAAACTTGGAAAAATCGAAACTACTCCCAGGTCTAGACCTGCATTCCGCACGTGAGGCAGCATACGAAGACCAAACGGCGGAATACATTTAGGGTTGTTTTCAAACTTACTTTGGAACGGAGGGTCAAAGACACAGTCATAGGCAGGATTCTGCGGTTCTGAGAACAGTCGGATATAATAATTCAAAGACAGTTTCAGCCTGCGGTTGGACAGTTAAGGTTCACCCGCCTCTGCGTACAGGCTGTACACAGGGGTGGTGCGGAACGCTTCAAGACAGAGACGAAGCCCTTGATGGTGGATAGAGTCCAAGAGTTTGAGGTAAGACGATCTTGCGGAGCCGTACACAGCACAACCGTAGTCCAGTTTGGAACGGACCAGGGCTCTGTAGAGGTGCAACAAAGTTTTCTTATCAGCGCCCCAGTCGGTGTGCGCTACGACCCGCAGAATATTCAGTGCTTTCTGGCAAGAAGTTTTGAGGTTTTTTGATGTGGCTGAGAAAGTTGAGTTTTTGGTCAAAAATAACTCCCAGGAATTTGGCTTCCTTTACAGCTGGAATGGGAGATTTCCCTACTTGAAGTTCAGGATCTGGAAAAAACTGACGGAAATTATGGAAGTGAATACACTGCGTCTTTGTTGGAGAAAAGGTGAAACCGTTTTCATCTGCCCATCGATGGATTTTATCCACGCAAAGCTGGAGCCTGCGCTGGACACTCGGGTACAGGCTTCCAGTTGCGTAGACAGCGAAATCATCCACAAACAATGAGCAGTCTGAACCCTGCTGAACTGATTGAACAATTTTAAATTAATCTTGATGCTAAAGAGGGCAGGAGACAGTATGCTCCCCCCCGGGGAACACCCAACTCCTGCTCGTGGACATCAGAGAGAGTGGTGCCAACCCGGACCTGAAACTGTCGTTCTGCCAAAAAATTTTGAATAAAAAGGGGAAGATGACCTCGAAAACCCAGATCGTGGAGATCATGAGTATCCCCGACTTCCAGGTGGTATCGTAGGCCTTCTCCAAGTCAAAGAAAATTGCCACTGCATGCTGTTTGTTCAGAAAGGCGTTCCGAAGTGTAGATTCCAGACGAATCAAAGGGTCAACAGTAGTCCGATGTTTGCGGAAACCACACTGCTCTTTCGCCAAAAGGCCATCGGTTTCCAGTTTCCACATGAGCCTAGCATTGACCATTTTCTCCATCAATTTACAGACACAGCTGGTCAAAGCTATGGGACGGTAATTTGATGGATTAGAAAGATCTTTTCCGGGTTTGGGGATGGGAATAAATGAGGGCTTTTCGCCAAGAGGGCGGAAAGAAACCTGTGTCCACACATGGTTGTATACCTGTAACAGTATCTTCAGACCTTCTTGCGGAAGATGTTTCAACAGTTGATAATGGATTTCATCTAGACCTGGAGAGGAATCGCTGCAGAGAGTAAGGCAGATTTCAGCTCGTTTAACGTGAAAGGAAGATTGTAGTCTTCCATGTTGTCTGACGAAAAGTTGCAGGGTGATTTTTCTTTAAGGGCTTTGTTTTTTGACAAAAGTGGCTGATTTGTTAGAAGAAGAGGAAATTCTTTTCAATGGTTGAAGCCAGCAGATTAGCAACTGCTTTCTTCTCTGTTATTAAAGAATCCGAAAACTTGAGATGGTTCACAGTGGGACAGGTGTTCTTCCCTTTGATTTTCTTAATGATGTTCCACACTTTCTTCTTAGAAGTTTTCGATGTCAGCCTGGAGCAGAAACTTCTCCGGGACCGACGTTTACTGATTTTAAAAGTGTGTCTCGATTTGGCACGGAGTTTCTGATGGGCTCGAGCGTTGGGACCCGAAGGTTGTTGATACACCTGACGCTGAGCCCGTTTTTCGGACTTTGGAAATTTGTTGGCAGTCTGAATCAAACCAGGGTGTTTTTGGCATTTAAATTTTTATCGGAAGACACTGGAATACAAGCTTTAGCACACTTGATCACAGTGTTAGTCAGTGATTCTGCTGGGTCTGGACTCTTAAAAAAATCAGTGTCCTGGAATTCCTTAGAAACAGTGGCTGCAAATAGATCCCATTTGCTTTCTTATAATTTAGATGTGTGGGGAACAGAGACGTGTTCAGTTATGACAGGTTGTAGAAGGACAGGGAAATGGTCACTTCCGTGCAGATCGTCATGGACAGACCACTCATAGTCCAGGACCAGCGAGGGGTCACAAACCGACAAATCTAAACACGAAAGTGAACCTGTGGAAGAGTGGAGATAAGTTGCAGATCCGTCGTTCAGACAACACAATCCAAATCGGAAAGGACATCCTCAATTAGCAGACCTCTGGATGACGTACTGGCACTACCCCAAAGAGGATTGTGACCGTTAAAGTCACCCAACAGCAAAAAAGGTCGAGGAAGTTCTTCTATCAGACTGACAAGGTCCTGACGACAAACCGGGACAGAAAGTGGGAGATAAAGGGAACAGATTGTCACAGTCTTGTGGAGAGTGACTCTCGCAGCTACAGCCTGAAGGGAGGTAGACAGAGTGACAGGACTATACAACAAAGTTTTGTGTAGGAAAAGGGGCAACACCGCCCGACAGTCCCAACGTGGATGGTTGTGCAGGTTTCGAAAGAATATTAAAGCCAGAAAGAGTAAAGGTCTTCTGGCTTTGAATTTGAGTTTCTTGAAGAGCTATGACGGAAGGTTTTAGAGACTGACACAGAAGCTGCAGCTCCTCAAAAACTGGAATTTAGACCACGGATATTCCAATGGAATATTGTATTATCCATGGTGCAGAGGGTGAAAAGGAGAGAGATCAGGTCATCTCCTCCTCAACGTCTGCGTCCAATGGAGAGAATTTATTAATTAGTTTAACTGGACTGTGTTGGTCTTTAGACCTGCTGGCAGACTTGGCCCGCAGGTGGACAAAGGCCTGGAGTTAGGAGATGGTGGAGGTCTGGATTGGGAGATGGTGGTTTCTTCTTCATCTCCACCATCTCCACGTTGGGTGGAACTCCCTTGCCCGCACGGGCACTGGACAGAGGGGTTCGAGGCGGGATTGCTGGTTTTTAATCTGCCCAGCAGCAGATGTTGTAGACTGCTGGGCAGTCTGAGGGGTGGCGGATTTTTTGCCTCCCCCAGGGGCAGTCACTTTGGGTTGAAAGGTGGTGGACCTGCTTCACCAGAGTTGGACTATTTCTACCTTGCAATGTCTTGGAAAACGTAAAGTCATCAGTCTGACAGCAGACTGACCGAGTGGGGAACTGTCGAACCGTCTTTACGGCCGAAGCATATGAAGCTGTTGGAGTCTTGACTGCCCATCAACCTGCTTGCGGGCTTCAAAAAAGAGATCTTCTTTTCCGTTTTAATGCGTTGGATTGTGGATTCTTGAATCCAAAGAGGACAGTTTCTGGAAGAGGAGGGATGGTCGCCACCGCAGTTAGCACAATGTGCCGGATCCTTGCACGGCCCATCGTGGGTCGCCTTGCAGCAACCACCGCCACCTCCTGCCATGAACAGCGGGCTCTGACATGGCCAAACTTCTGGCATCTGAAACACCTCAACGGGGACGGCACATATAGCTGAACACGAACATTCAGGTAACCGACTTTGATGACCGGAGGCAAACAGGTTGCAGAATGTCAGAAAGAGTGTTGGTGGCCACTCTCCTGAACCTTTCTTTACCGACACCCTGCGCACCTCCGTCACACCCTGGACGCCAGTTCTGTTTTGATCTCTGCTTCCGAGACACCTGCTAACTCTCGACAGCGAATCACACCTTTTGACGAATTCAACTGTTTATGGGGAGTCACCCTGATCTCCCTATCCACTAGTTTTGTTGCTTTCAACAGCTGTTCAGATTGTTTCTGTGATCGACATTGAATAAGAAACGAACCATTCCTCAAACCTTTTTATGACCTAGGTTCACCTGCTATACCATGAAAGCCCTTTTTGGATAGCAAAGGGCTCAGAGCTGAAAGGGGTCTTTCCTGCTCTGTCCCTTCCACCACGAGCCAGGAAGCCCAGAAACCTTTCCTCTGTCTTACCTCACTGTCAGAATCACTGTCCGTTTCAAATTCCCCTGAAATAGGGGATACTGCCTTCCTCTTCCGTTTGGGGGGGAATATTTTTGGAAAAAGCCATATTTATTTTATTGTGATTCATCCCTCCCTTACCCACCCACCTTGGAGTCCAACTAAGGGGCCAGGGCCAAGAAACCAATGTCTTGACCCCTTCCAGGCTTCGGGAGAGACATACGACAAACAGAAACCACCAACCCTATCCCCCCCGATCATGCTCAACTCCCGGGAACAGAGAGCTGAGCACTGCAGGGTTTACTTGGCCAGCAGGGAAACTGCCTGTCTTGACCCAGCCCCAAGATGGGGAGCCGATTAGTACACCCGGGCCAAAGTGTACTCCCTGTCTAGGAGAGGTCCGAGCCAAAGTGATGTGTTGAGAGCGCTGGCCCTCTCAATCACCAGGATCTCATTCCCCTCCAACCAGGTCGCACCGCACGGCAAACGCGGCGGATCTTAAGGAGACCACAGAGAGAAAAGAGCGTGGAAAAGAAACTTGAAGGGGAGACGAAGATAGAAAAGAGCCAAATAAGGAGGCAGAAAACAAGAAAAGGAGAAAGGCGGGTTACTCTTAGTCAGGATCCTCACCCTTAGCCTATCTGACATGGGAAAACCCTACCAGGGGCATCAACTCCTTACCACGTTATGCTTAGGCCAGACAGCATCTTGGCTTTTCGGACCTAGAAGCAGTTTGAAAAAAAACCCAGCCTATTTCCAAGTATTGATGCCCCGCCAGCAAAGCCTAAGGGATCACTGGACCGCGCAAGCCCTCCGACCACGACAAGGTCGCAACCCCGGAGGGGACCATTTCCCATACTACATTGTAAAAAATGAAAAAGATAAAAATATAAAAACAAGACAACTCCCCCTCCTCCAATTTTTGTGTGAATTGTTCATCAGTTTTTCCCCCACAACATTTTATAATTACTAAAAACATTGTGATCTCCACTCATTCCAGTTTTTGTCATTCATCTAATATAATTCTTAGCGCACACACACACACACACACCATATCCGTTTACAGACTTTCCAGTATGAACTCAATGGTGAGGGGCAGCCTCCACTGACTCTGTCTCATGGAGTTTGTACACAAATTCTTTCACAAATCTTATTGGAAAAATTCATATGTGTAGCTAATACCTTGTTTTTGTTTGCAGTCACTTTTTTCCTCTGCAACTAGTTTCAATCTCTCTCATTAAGATCACAGACACTGTGGCATACTACCTAGTAAAAACATTTATTCTAGGTTGTGCACCTGTCTGCCTGACAAGTTACACAAATATGTGCACCGCTTACAATGGTTAAGGTAATACATGAATTGCCTGACTGCAAGGACTGCTTGTAAACTATGCAACACACACTTCCACAGTTCCAGTGAGAACCTACCGTCTGACCCACCCATCCCCAACAGCACTGCCAGCCTTCCTGTTGATTCAATGAGGGATTTGACTTCTTCTGAAGGGAGAGTACTTTCCACAATCACCTGGCCTATGGCCAGATTCACCTCTTTCAGCTCAGTTTCTGCACACAAATTCATGAATTCTCATGATAAGGCAACACACACAGACACAGACACACACACACACACACACGCACACAGTTTCAGTTTCATCAAGGAGGCGTCACGGTGTGCGGACTAGTCCATATACGCTACACCACATCCGCTAAGTTTTGAGACCACACTACGCATGATTTGAAGCTGATGGATAAATGAATTAACAACAAAGATGAGACACTTATTGAAGAAGAGGGTCTCGTGGCTACTACTCAGCGGATGTCTGACCTACGCATTTACCTAGAGTGCCTACCTACCATTTTGTGTGTGTGTGTGTGTGTGTGTGTGTGTGTGTGTGTGTGTGTGTGTGTGTGTGTGTGTGTGTGTACACGTGTGTGTACACAGAGACAGATAGGTTCAGACAGATAAATAGATAGATAGACAGATGGATAGGTAGATGAATTATACACAGTTTGTTTTTCAGGATGAATCTTTCTGTGAAATGTAACTACACAGATGGATAGACACAATTTGTTTTTCAGGATGAGTCTTTCTGTGAAATTTAACTCACTCCAGAATGAATTCTTAATTTGACAGCAAAAATGAACTATCAATACAGTTGGGACACTTGGCTCTGTAAAGAAGCAAACCGAAACCCCTAAAGTCCCCAACAAACAGCAATCCAGGCTTCCAGCAGGCTGCCATAGCAACAGTTAACATGATTCTTCAGGTTACTTTCAATATATGCATAGGTCCCAATCATGTCTTTATATAACAACGTCTACAAGTCTGTTATATATGATTTCTGTTGTTTGTTTGTTTTTCTTGTTTGTTCCATATGCAGATTTTAAATGAACATATACACACAACCCCAACACCCACCTGGGTTTTCATTCAGAGCTTTACTGACTGCATCTACACAGGCCTGGCATGTCATTTGGACAGCAAACTCCAACTGAAATCATGAAGAAATTAAATCAAACAGCAGCACACTCCAACTGAAACTGCAATAAAGTTACTGCAAACCAACAAAAAAAAAATTTGATTAAAAAAAACAAAAACAAAACAAAACAAAAAAAACCAGCCACCAGAGTGTAGTGATCAGCATCACGGATTAAGGACTGGGAAGTTGAGGGTTCGATTCCCACTACAGCCATAAATTTGCATGTGGGATCTTTTTCATCATAACCAGTAATTACCTACACCTGAATTTGCTACAGGCCAAAATGGGATTATTGAAAGAACACGGCTGAGTTTCAATGACTTTAATGCGTCTCAGAATGTTGCTCAAAATTTCCTGAACAACCTTGCAGGTGTCTGGGCCTCTTGCACCTTTTAGGCCAGACTGACTTGGATATATATTGTAAAAAGAAGCATAGATTACAGCCCTGTGATATAGTCTCTGAACAGAATGGAACTCTACAGCAGCAACATCTCAGTTATCCTCACTGTTCAGCGGGGAAAAAAGTCTCCAAGTCTGTGTCCCTTCATGCGCTGCTCTTGTGGTGATCTTAGTTTCAATTTCTCCCGTCTCATGCCTATACCCTTTGTGAGCTCTTGTCAAGGTCATTGGTACCGATAGGTTCATGAAGGACTGTCACTGGACAGACATGGTGGCGCCTCCGAAAGGGGAAAGGGGGGGGGGGGGGTTACGTACGCTGGCTCTGTGACTAATCAATTACAGTCATCAGTGGGGAGCTAAGTAAGTGGTGTCCTACGTATGTTGGATCAGAACAGGCATTACTGAAATTCACCGTGTGATGCAGCAGCCATGCAGTGTCTCTTTTGGTGAGCTGCCTCTTGACAACTTCATACTGACTGCTCTCAACGGCTTGCCAGAGCTGGGGCTGCAACAAGACAAAAAGTCGTGAATGGAGCGCTGAGATGAGCAGTGTGGGTGTAATGCCACCGACTTGCCATGGAAGATGACTCAGCAACAGACAATATAAAACAGGCACACACACACACAAAAAAAAAAAAAGCAACGAAACGGAGCGAATTACAGCAAACTCACGCATGTGCCACACACACACACTCTGATTGGATCATGGAACAGTTCAGCTCTGCCCAGACCTCCTAAGATAAATTAATCAACCACACTCTAGCCATGTGCACAAAGGCTTTGTCAGCCCATATTTTAAAACTGAGCAATTGAGATATTGTTTCTAAGTGACTGAATAAAACTAGTCCTCCCCCACCCTTTAAAAAACAACAAAAGATACAAAACTGAAAATACAAACAAAAACTACAGTGTCAGAACCACTGAAGATTTCACTGGGGCAGTCACCGGTTCCTTGCAAAAAATAATGAAATGATTCACTTATTCATAAGCTAGTTCCACCCAAACCCATCCCTATTTTTTTTTAGTATAAATCATATGGCAAGTACACCATTTGAAAGACAACCCTTTTAATCATGTATGTTCATTTCATTAGAAAATGAAATGTTTACCAGACATGCTGTTGTCTTATCTTCTGTACTTTTTCTTGTTGAATCTCTCACCTTTTCATTTCTCCCTTGTCACCTCAACATGTGTCTGGAAGTTAATCAGTGAAACTCATCAATGAGACTACCAATGGGAGGTCATTTACTTTCAGGTTTCATGTCCACACCCAGCAAAGCCATGCAAAGGTGATAACACAAATGGTAGTCAGGGATTTGACAGTAAAAATTGGGATGCTTCTTCCTGCCAATCCAGGATGTTACAATCTTTGGTGCATGGGCAAAACTAATGGCTGAACAAACAAACAAACACACAAACAAAAAATCTTTCTGACCTCTAGCCATTAAAAAAGACATTTAACTTGTTTATGTCAATCATGGAGTGGGTATTACATGGAAAGAAAATAAATGAGAAACTAGACTGCTTAAATAAACTTCCGTCTTTGTCTTTCATTTGTGTCCTTTTATTCAAAGAGCATACTAATAATCGGGCCATATGATTCGCCAAATGCTATGACCGTCCTTGCAACTGATAAAAAGAGCTATTTGAATAGACCTGTTCCAGAAAAAAAAAATCAGAAAAGATTACGCCTGTCTTTCCACTTCAAACAGTTACCTTTTCTTTTCTCAGTTTTACGGGTCAAGCAAATTAATCTAGAGAATCAATATTCAATTTGAAATGCACATCAGGGTAACAATCAGGATATTGACTGTCTGTATTAAAGGTGCACTGTTTCACACTCTTGTTTGGGCATTTTCTCTGTATGGTTGAACTGCTTGGGTGACTGATGGGCGAAAATTGCTTTGGGTATGCTCATGATCGGCATCTGTAAATTAATGAAAACAGCCTGGTCATGTTACTGAATGCGAGCTCTGAAACAGATTTCCTCCCTTATAGATGAAAGGAAATCTTAATGAGGCACGGAACAGTAAACAGTCAACTCCTGCTCCCATGATGAAATAAAATACACCTATGATTCCATATGAATGCTGGCTACGACACCAAATCACCTAACAGAAATGACAACGCAGCACACGCGGAACAAACATGGAGATATCCCCTTGTCTGATTTGATGTCTCCTTGTGTAACGGACCGTATTTCATCCGGTCCCAAATTTTGGGGACACGCTGACCAGAACAGGTAAACCTGTAAAACCGGTTGGCCTGTTTACCTGACTGCTACTCACCTGCGTTTTGTGTAAGTCAGATGAGCAAGCATTTCCCTTCAGTCTCTGCAGCGCTACCGGCCGAGCAATACTTCCAGAGAGCCGAAGGGAGACTGAAGGAAGGTTTTTGCTGGCAGTCTGGTATGTGTTGATAATTGAATTAAAGTTGGGATTTGAATTCATGAAGTTGGTTTTTTTCCCTACATGTGGCTGGAAACTTCACAGTTCTTGGTAAATGTCTAAAATATTTGTTCCTTTGGTATATCTTATGATTTGATGATACAAAGAGTGACAGTAGGAAGCTGTAGGTAGTAAATGCGAGTTGTGAGAAGAATGAAGAGAGTAGAAAAAAAAAGAATCTGTATACTGATACGTGATCAGGAGAAGAAAAAAAATCTAGTTAAATCACTGTATTACTGGAAAAAAAGTGTTGTTTATATTTTCCCCTAAACTATCGTAATGATGCGAGTGTGGTGGGCTTTGGAAATGAGCAATGAAAATTATTGTCCATAAATTGTCTGAAAATCTAGTCTGATTCTTGTTGTTAAAAGATAAAATGGGACGAATGGAAATAGTTCCTTGATATGTAATTGGACACATCTAGTGATGATGATGAACATTCTTTTTTTTAAAATTGGAAACGAAATGAGGCAGGGAACAGTAAACAATAAACAGTAAACAAGTGGGGTAACGTTTGCTCCCATAAGAAAACCTAACACAGAGTAACTTTTATTCAAGACTGGCACAGCCTTTTAAATTTGAATAAAGTCAGACAAATACATAGACGAACAATCTAATAGTGGGGGAAAAACAAGCGCAGGCCAACAACTGAACTGTCTTCATAGTAATGACCTGGCAAAGATTTGGACTTAAGGAGGATGGGGGGTGGGGGGGGGGGGGGGGTTGAAGATGGAGAAACTGGGAACATGACATTAAGAAAATATATTACAAATATGAAAACTCTTCACTAGCTGCATAAGGGAACCATCGCAATCCCTTTTGAAGGCAGATATATTTGTATTGCCTGCTCCGAGGCCTTTCGTTCGCTGGGTCGGAACTCATCAGTGAGACACGGCTGGTTGTGTCTGCACTCTTGGCGTCAAATAGACACACCACAGTCCATAATACTGTGGTGTTCTCACCACCAAGGGTGCATAAAAGAATCCAATAGCACCCCCAAAGCAGCCAGCGAAGGGTAGTAAATGAAACCAAACGAAAGTGTGGGAGGAAAAACATTGCTGAAAAACTAAAGACATTATGCAAATAGTATAAAATGCAGGGGACAATCTTTGAGCCTACGCTTGAGGATCCACCCAAATATGCAAGGGAGATCAAAAGACAAACACACAGACTGACAGAAACAAATACAAGTATCCTCAATTTAATCAAAACAAGGAAATGAAATGAGGCAGGGGACAGTAAAAATAAACAGTAAACAAGTGGGGTAACATTTGCTCTCATAAGAAAACCTAACACAGAGTAACTTTTATTCATGACTGGCGCAGCCTTTTAAACTTGAATAAAGTCAGACAAATACATAGACGAACAATCTAATAGTGGGGGGAAAAACAAGTGCAGGCCAACAACTGAACTGTCTTCATAGTAATGACTTGGCAAAGATTTGGACTTAAGGAGGAGGGGGGGGGGGAGTTTGAAGATGGAGAAACTGGGAACATGACATTAAGAAAATATATTACAGATATGAAAACTCTTCACTAGCTGCATAAGGGAACCATTGCAATCCCTTTTGAAGGCAGATATATTTGTATTGCCTGCTCCGAGGCCTTTCGTCCGCTGAGTCGGAACTCATCAGGGAGACACGGCTGGTTGTGTCTGCGTTCTTGGCATCAAATAGAGACACACCACAGTCCATAATACTGTGGTGTTCTCACCAACATGGTGCAAAAAAGAATCCAATAGCACCCCCAAAGCAGCGAGCGAAGGGTAGTAAATGAAACCAAACGAAAGTGTGGGGAGGAAAAAAGTTGCTGAAAAACTAAAGACTAAATGAAAAACTAAATGAAACCAAACTAAATGAAAAACTAAATGAAACGAAACGAAAGTGTGGGGAGGAAAAAAGTTGCTGAAAAACTAAGTCCAAATCTTTGCCAAGTCATTACTATGAAGACAGTTCAGTTGTTGGCCTGCGCTTGTTTTTCCCCCCACTATTAGATTGTTCGTCTATGTATTCGTCTGACTTTATTCAAGTTTAAAAGGCTATGCCAGTCGTGAATAAAAGTTACTCTGTGTTAGGTTTTCTTATGGGAGCAAATGTTACCCCACTTGTTTACTGTTTATTGTTTACTGTTCCCTGCCTCATTTCATTTCCAATTTTGTTTTGATTAAATTGAGGTTACTTGTATTTGTTTCTGTCCGTCTATGTGTTTGTCTTTTGATCTCCCTTGCATCTTTGGGTGGATCCTCAAGCGTAGGCTCAAAGATTGTCCCCTACATTTTATACTATTTGCATAATGTCTTTAGTTTTTCAGCAACTTTTTTTCTCCCCACACTTTCGTTTGGTTTCATTTACTACCCTTCGTTGGCTGCTTTGGGGGTGCTATTGGATTCTTTTTTGCACCCTTGGTGGTGAGAACACCACAGTATTATGGACTGTGGTGTGTCTCTATTTGACGCCAAGAGTGCAGACACAACCAGCCGTGTCTCCCTGATGAGTTCCAACCCAGCGGACGAAAGGCCTCGGAGCAGGCAATACAAATATATCTGCCTTCAAAAGGGATTGCGATGGTTCCCTTATGCAGCTAGTGAAGAGTTTTCATATTTGTAATATATTTTCTTAATGTCATGTTCCCAGTTTCTCCATCTTCAAACTTCCCCCCCCCCCCTTTTTTTTTTTTAAATAAAAAGGGACGAACAGAAATCGTTCCTTGAAATGTAATTTGATATGTCTAGTGATGATATGATATGATAAAATCATTCTTTTCTTGATAAAATCGGACAAACGGAATTCGTTCCTTCATATATGTAATAATTGTATTCTTGATATTTTGAAAAAGGGTTCCATGTGGAAATCCTTTCTTTGTAAACAATCATGGAGTTAATCAAAGAAAAATGTTCTATTGTAATGCACCCACCATATTGAAACTTTGTAGATTCTGTTATGGGTATTTTTCCCAAAGTTCCTGTGAAATGTATGTATTATGTGAAGAGTGACTGTTACTAGTGTTAGTTACAAACAAGAACGATAAATGTGTTGGAAGTAGGCTAGATAATCATGGTAGCTATCAGTTCCCCGAGGCATCGGTGAAGCCCCATGTCCAACCTGGAACTGACTGCCATCTGGGTGTGGGGTGCAGCCTGTGCCCAGCCCCTCTCTCTACCATGCCAAGGTATGGAGTGGCTGACTGAGTGTCAGTAGACATCATGTGTGCACTGACAACCGGTGTGGGGTGCAGCACAAGCCCAGCCGCAGTCTCCGCCCCATGGGGGCGTTGAGAGGCTGTCCGTGCAGTCAGCAATGAGCTGGAGTGAGAAAGGGGTTCAGAGTTCGTCGGGGCGACGATTTGTGTGTTTTTTTCTGCTGTGTGGGAGTCCCTGGACCACGAACCAACCTCCATGAGCAGTTTTGTTTGCATCGTGTCGACGCATGTTCTGTTGTGTGAGTTCCTGGAAGGACTCCATGAACTGCTCTCGTGAGTGACTTTGACCTGTGTGAGAACTGTGTGTCTAGCCTCTAGGGCCAGACGCAGCCACATGCATAGACTGTCCGTGTCGACACTGCTGTGAGTGCCAGCCTGGCCTGGGTGAAAGAAATGTGTTATTGTGACAAGATAGTACCTAGTGTTGTTGTACAACTTGTTGCCTGGCTATCTATGTTCGTGTGGTGTGGGTGTGTGTTGGGAAAAGTCGTGCACGAATCCAAACTTCTTCAGGTGAGAGTCAGACAGCAAAACACGCACCGCACACCATCCATAACACCTTGTCAAAGCTTTATGTCCCCTTACAGATTTCCAAACATCTATTCACTTGTTTACTGTCCATGAGAATGGGCAGCTGGGGACCTTGACTAAATCTGATCAGTGACGTTTATGTCATCATCAGAGTCAGACTCACTAATACCACCTCATTAACTATAGGCTCCCTTTTTAATGAAACATACAGATTAAATTTTAATACGTCATGGTCACTTTTGCCTACTGGTGGCAAGTGTTCTATGTTTGAAATTAAGTTATCTTCGTTGACTAGAACCCAGTCATCCATGGTAGGATTCTGTCCTTGTCTTCTTCTAGTTGGTTCCAGAAGATAATGTTGCTTATAGCCCAGCCGACCACAAAGAGCCACATCAGGGCTGTTGGTTCCAGAACCTTTTGTAATAGGAACGCATCACGCACATTCTCTATTATCTCATTGCTTTTAACTCCTCTCCACTCTCCATTCCAACCAATATTAGGATAGTTGAAATCACCAACAATGCAAATTTTATCATATTTTGAACTTTTTCAGATTTAAGGATCTTAAATAACTTGTTGTCATTTTCTGTTGTACTTACATTCGGGCTTCTATATGCAACCGATCAATACTTTCTCTCCTTTTGATCCGTTAAAGGTACACCACACACTTTCACTAAAATTCTCCTTATTTAAGTCCTCACACTGACACGCATTTAAACTCTTCTCAATATATGTGTATTGCAGCACCTTTTTCAAGATTTTTACACACAAACATATCAAAATTGGGAAAATAACATTCTTTTATATTGAAATTCTTAATATTCTTTGGCTTGATTTCAGTCAAAGCAATCATGCTAGGTTTAAAATCTTCTATAATACTCAAAAACTCATCTTTTTTGTTCAACAAACTATCTACATTAGAGTAAAGAAAAATGCACTCTTCCTGAGCTGTATGAGAACTTACACATTATGTACACCGTTGCTTTTGCCGGTTCATTTGGTCTTTTCGGTACCCCTGACCTTCCTCCTCCCTCTGCTCTAGGCTTGGGGTTCACCTTCACAATCTGTCCGTTTCTAATAGCTATGTTCTCTTCTCCCTGTTCCTTTCTAGCCTTCAGTTCTGGTCTCAGTTCTTTGTATTGCTGTCTCTGTTTGGGTGTGTAATCCTGGTTGATATATACTTTTTTTGCCTGGTCCTGTACTCCCAGTCCAGCATTAAGCTCCGGAGACTTCTTCATCACTTCCTTTTTCTTCTCCTCATTTGTCATCGTGATCCTTAGCATCCTTGGTTTATTTCCTCCAACAGGCCCCAGCCTTACAGGCTCCTTCACTTCAGTATCTTCTATCTCAGTCAATTTTCTCAAGACCGTTTTGGCAGAAGCCAGGTCTTCCTTTTTTCTTTCCTCTGCGGTCTCTGCCCTGCTTTCCTGCACTCCTACCATGATGATGTTCATTTTTCTCTTTTCCCGTTTGCACCTCTCCTCCACGGCCTCTTCAACCTTCTTGCCGACCACCTCGTCGATCTTCTTTTCCAGACTTTCACCTCCCAATCCTCTTTCCAGGTCTTTCACCTTGTTTGTCAGTTCACCCACCATTTCCAGGAGTCTGTCCAGCTGGGCATCCGAGCGAGATTGAAAAACCTCGGATTGCTTCTCCATGCAATGGTCACAGACGTACTGGACATTTCGGGTTTCCAGAGTGGTGTACATATCATCCTTCAACTTTGCACACTGCTGGTGCGTCCACTGCTTGCAGGCAAAGCATTCAATGTCCCTTGGCCCTTCACATGGGGTGTCACACACAGTGCATTGCCATGTGCCTAACTCCTCTATTTTGCTTTTTCCTTTTCCACTTGCGAAAGAGCGAGATGAACTACCGCCTCTGCCTCCCCTGTTCCTACTTTGGCTCATTTTTACCTTTGGCTTTAAGTATTTCGTGTGAAGTTCGTCAGTGGGTGAGTTGTCAACACCGATGTCAGTGATAACACTCGGAATAATTCAAGAAATTTCTAGACGTCACTATTTCCAACGGACAAAATATTGTCCGTTCTTTTTGGCATCAATACATGTGCACACACTAAGCCAAAATTAAGGACTCTTCAGTCGACGACGTCAAAAATTTTCCTATCAATTTTGTGGAGCTCAGAAACACGCCACCATCTTGGTGCATGCGCAGACCCTTGTCACCTAGGCCTACATCTTTTTTCTCTGCCTCTGGTATATTGTCAGTCCGTTCCTTGTGAAGACATTACAAAAAAAGGAATTTAGAATATCTGCTTTGCCTTTATCATCTGATACACAGTTGCCATGATCATCCAACAAGTCTCCAATACCCTTACTAACTTTGGTTTTTGACTTGTCATATATAAATGTCCACCTTCAACCAGTTGAAGATTCTCACACTAAAGATTAGTAACGAAAATAAATCACCTTTAGCAATGATAGGACAACCGGCCAACAAAAACAATGTAAGAAAATCACAAATAAATATGGATGCACGAACTCAGAACCGTTGAAACTGGGTAACTCGCGTAATTCACTCATTTGGTCTTGAATTGCAGAAAACTCTAAAGAGAAGGCCGCAATATTTAAAACAAGATGTAATAACAAGACAGTACATGCGCATAGACTATCCGACGTGGCCGTCGCACTGACCCGTGCGAACTGACAGTATCATATCATATGGGTCAGTATTTGAACAAGCAAAACAAACATGGGCTTCGCATTCTCAAAACAACTTGTGCGTTGTAGGCCTACGCCTGAGTGCATAAATTCTGGCGCCCCTGATCTGATTCAGAAAGCAGTACAATTATTGCAACTAGATTTGTGAATACATTTCAAGGGTAATTTTCAAGTAAAAACAAAGCTTTACTGGTTTTACTGAGTGTAGAAGACCAAACACTAACAAGCTACAATCAAAACTTGTCCTCGAAGCTTACCTTCGTAGGAGTCGCCATGCTTTTTCCACAAATGTGTAAACGTCATCAATTTATGAACACAATAGGCCTAGCCTAGTCTAAGCCATAAAGAAAGTTTGCGAACCGCGGGACGAACAGCCTCAGAGTGATAGCCTAGCCCGCTGGATTCTTCTTCTTCTTCTTCCAGACTATTGTGCGGTAAGCCAGCTTTTAAATTTGTGCACGTATTTATGTGTTCCTAAGGAAGAAAGATAACTGGATCGGGGCTGTGATATTGAGTTTCGCTGGGGATTCGTACAGCGACGCATGCATCCTTCCTCACCGGAAAGAAACGTTATGTAGGCCTACACAGTGTTCAAGTATTCAGCGTAAGTTTACCTGGATGGACATCTGTCTGGCTTATAAAATCGATTCTAAAGGCAAACACAGCACGTGGCTGTAACAATCGTGTATTTGTAATAGGCATGGGGATTCATATAGAAAAATGCTGGTGACTTGATTTTGTACTTCTTCTCCTGTTCACGACCAACATCATTATGCGGATGACTCTGTCGTATACTTGGGGTTTGCGAAGATTTGCGCTGTGTTTGTCAGACATAATTTTGATTTCAGCTTAAGGGTGGGTGGGGAGGAGGTAGTGGTGATGAGTAGGAAGTGGGGGGGGGGGGGGGGGGGGTGGAGGGATGGGGGTGTGCAGAGGGAGGCGAGGAGAGGGGGTGGGGGTGGGGGCTGGGATGTTGTCGTTGGTATTGAGAGGCGAGTCTGGACCTGAAGCGGTCCAGGGTCTCCGCCGTCACCACAACCTCTGGTAATGAGTTCCACTCTGGGATGGTCCTTGGGAAGAATGACATTTGACGGTAGTCTGTCCTGCATTGTGGGATGTCGTAGCTGCAGCTTTTGTTTTTTCTTGAACTTCTTCTGGTCTGGAATTTCCCAGGCAGGTATTTGGAATTGATGTCAACAAGACTGTGGTGGAATTTATACATCATTTCCAGTAGAGAACTATAAAAGGCGGATTCTGGCTCAGCCATCCCTCAACCAGTTTCGCGGATGGCTGACCCCAGAATCCGCCTTTTATAGTTCTCTGACAAGTAAGACTTTAATAACCAAAAAAATAACGATTTTTTACAAACAAACATACTGTGTAGGGTTATCCGTTTTCAATACTAATTTACTAAACTTTTCAGATTTTAGTTTTTGCTACTGTTCTCTAAAGTCTTTTAAAACCGAGTTATATTTTTGACAAAAAATCCACACACTTATTCCAGCATGTCTTGTTTACTGACTGTGTCTCTGTCACTGGTAATATGAGAAAGGTAAATGACGGGGGCTACACCCCTAATTGCTGGTGCTCACAGTAAGAACGTGTAAAGGGAGGAGATAATAGCGCTTGCGTCCCACGCGCACCTCAATCAACTAGGCCAAGTAATCACATAGGGTTGTTTGACCTAGCGGTACTTCGCCATTTCACATTGGAAGCCTGCGCTGTACAGACGTGTTTGAGTGACTGCGCTGTTAGACGTGTGAGGGAAGTGATTTTACCAGAAATATTTATGTCTCAAGACAGCATTTCTTCAGAATTAGAGAGAGAACTTCTGGAATCGCAAGTTGCTCATCAAAATCTATTAGATTTCTCAACACAGCCATCAACTTTAATTCTACCTGACATGGATCAAGCTTCTACTTTTCAACAAGCTCAAAATCTCCCCTTACCACGCCAACACCAACGGAATTGTGGACAGAAGAAGAAAAGAATGCTTTACATGAAAATATAAGATACTTTGAAAAAATGATTGAAGTAGCCGTAAAGCAGAGAGAGAAGGTCCACAAAAACTACCAAAAGATTGGAATGACGCGGTTCTAAAACAGAAACAGCTATATATATAACCACCTATCTGTCAAGTTTTCTGAACTACTGTGACGGGCTTCTAAAAATAGTAACGGTTACGCGTAACCGCCTGGCTAGCAGCGAAGGCTGGGCTGTTGAGGCCACAGGGACGGCCTAACAGCGTGCAGGCCTGCGTGGCGGGTTTGGACTACTGACGATAGTATGACTGCTTCTAAAAATAGTAACGGTTACACGTAACCGCTTGGCAAACATTTCTCCTGAAAACCTGCTTCAACGCCCTACACACCTCCTTTTTAGGCTGCCTTTTCAGCGGCCGCTGGGTGTACTTTATACAATTGTCTTGTTTTATTCAATCAGGCTTTTGTTAAATGCACCTGGTGGCTGCTTTGAACTTGCGACAAAAGAGCCAATGAATCACAAAAACGCAAGCACCGTCTTGCACCAAGTGGTTACACATGACGAATAATAAAGCTCTGTGTACACCACACACACTCCCTCCCCTTCTCACGCCCACACATGCACGCACTCCTCTGCTGTAGCCGAGCTTTGAAACACTTGACACCTTCACCCTAAGTCACCCCAAGTTCTTAATTAAGTTCTTAATCAAGTCACCCCAAGTTTTTAATAAAGTTCTTAATTAAGTTCTTAATCAAGTTCTTAATCAAGTTCTTACTCAAGTCACCTCAAGTTCTTAAGTAAGTCGCCTCAAGTTCTTAATCAAGTTCTTGATCAAGTCACCTCAAGTTCTTAACTTAAGTCACCTCAAGATTGTAATTAAGTCATCCCCTAAGTGCAACCAAGTTCTTATTCAAGTCAACTTATAATTATTTATTAAGTTCTTAAGTATTATTGCATCTGAAATGGATCAAAATGATCTTTTGTTGTTGGCGGTTTTGGCATGCTTTTTTGTTCGGCTTCCGTATTTAGTGGTTGAGATTGTTTGGACTGCTTGGTTTTTGTTGTCTTTGTTTATATATTTTATAACCGTAATAACCACCCCAACAGCAATGCTGCCAAAAATGACAATTGCTTTAAGAAAATCCATGAAGACTTTGGTGGTGTAGGCAACCCTGTTGTTGTAGGCCTTGAATCAACTTGTTCTGGTGTTTTTATAGCTGGCATTGAAACAACTGGCTGCGGCTCTAGCACTTTTTCATTCTGTGATTGTAACTGTAATTTTTTTTGTTTGTTCCACTCTGCTAATCTTTTTCCTGCTGCAACGCGTCCAGGCTTTTTACTGGTTGCTTTCTCCACCGGATTCAATGTTTTCTGATTCTGCTGATTTTCTGGCTCGGTCATTTTGAAGGAAACAAAATCTATATGATTAAAAGTAATTAATCCCATGATTAGCGGCGACAATAATGTTCCAAATCTGTAATATAGATCACATCCTAGAGACTCTAATGACTTTGTTAAAACTGGATCCTGCGTTAAATCATACATAAAGTCTTGTTCAGAATCAATAGGCGCAAATCTACTAACTAGTTTAGTGTACAAACTAAGAACTGTTTGTCCTACACTTTTTACCATTCTTGATCCCAGTTGCGCTTCATACCTGTTATGATACTTTACAATGTCTTGTGGCGACATCTGTTGAATTTGTTCTATGCTGAATTCATTGCCGAGGAACTGTTTTGTTTTCCCACATGCTGCCAAAGAATACAACCTTTCCTTTTTGGACATAATAGCTTGGTCATCAACTTGATCATTCATAAGTTCAGGAAGGTTTAGGCTGCCCTGTAGCTGTAGTAGATCATCGCCGTTCATGTTTTTTATTAATTATAATTATTTTATTTTTTAAAAATGAGCACCGAAAAAACTGTTACCAACCTTGTATACCATTCTGCTGTTATTGGGGGCCTAAGTGTAGGATACACAATGCTTGGTAAAAGCCTGTTAAAAATAAAACCAGCAGATCTTGGCAAGCTAGCTTTGAGGATTCAGCAAAGCTAATTGCTGTTATTGCAGCTTCATTTGCTACGAAATATTTTTAGTTAAGCAAGGAATAATTCCAGACAGTAATATGTAAAATTTAAAAAAATATAAAAATGGCTTCACTCGTAATGATGATTGGTGGCGCTGTGGTTAATGCGCTTGCTTTTAGCGGAAGTAATTACGCGTTTAGTAAACTGCGGGATGACGGCGAGAGAAAAAGACATAACAAAGCTATGGAGCAACTAGCCGCAGCACAAGATCACTATGAAAAGCAGAGAATTGAGCAGTTAGATTTTATTAACGACAAACTGAAAAAACAGGGACATGCAGCTTACACATTTAAAGACGTTGACCAAGCAGTTAAAAGAATATTATCTTGTAACAGGCAAACCAATCGAGACATTGCCCCCACCAAAATTCAGCGACTTTTATCAACCATCAGAAAAAAAAAAAGATGCAAGAAATCGTGTTTATTGTCTTTGGCATGACCGTCGTGTATTTTGTTGCGCATAATATTGGCTGAATAAAATGAACAAAATTTATTATTCGCCAAAAGGATATTGGAAGGGAATCACGGCAATAAAAAAGCTAAGCCAAGCAGCGGGAGTCAGTGAACAAACAGCAAAGGAATGGTTATCTAAACAAGCGATTTGGCAAATTTATTTACCAGCGCCTAAACGAATACAGAGACCACACTTTGTCAACACAATACCGAACGACACCCATCAAATGGACCTTCTATATTTACCTCATGATACGTTTAGACGAAAAAGATTTAAGTACGCACTCACAGTCATTGATATAGCTTCAAGATACAAAGATGCGGAACCATTAACACAAAAGAGTGCTTCTGCTGTTGCTGTTGCTATACAACTGATATACCAACGAGGCCCGCTAACTTATCCTCGCATGATTCAAGTTGATGATGGAAAAGAATTTAAAGGCCAAGTGAATCAATTATTGTTAAAACATAGAGTTACCATTAAAAGAGGCATTCCGGGAGTTCACAGATCACAGGCTTTGGTTGAAAACTTTAACAAACAGTTATCTGAAAGGCTTTTCTCCTACCAGTATCACAGAGAGCTGATTGACAATTCTCGCAACACAGAATGGGTTAGAAGACTGCCCTCAGTTTTGCGCGCAATGAATAATGAAGAATTTAAATTAACGGGTCTAAAGCCAGTACAAGCAATCAAAAAACAAACAATAAATGCTGTTGAAGGAGAGTCTTCATCCAGCAAACTATTACCATTTGGTTTGAAAGTAAGGTACCTTTATTTGCCGGAGAAGCAGAAGGGGACACTCGCATCAGGGCAACCGATCCAGTTTGGAGTGTTGATCCATATGAAATAAAAAGAATTGTAAAAATGAATCCGCCCGTGATTATTTACGAGAAACTGACACAACAAAACAACCAGCCCCCCAAAGATCTTTTGTGAAAGAAGAACTGCAGATAATTCCGCCAGACACAGTTCCGCTTTAACTGATTTACGTAAATATATTTGAGTTTAAAATGGAGAAGGAAGCTCAGAATGAAGCAAGAATGATAAATGAAAAGACCTTGGAATTAATACGAGAATCATATGATACGAATTCTGCAATTAAAGAAACAATTGTGAGGATTCGCCAACACATGCTAAAACATCCAGATCACCTACAGCCCAAAATCCCAAATTTAACTATCAAAAATGGGATAAAGAATATCTTGAAATAATAAAAAAAATTCGAGCACATCAAGCAAACATGAGAAAAAATTTGGACGAATTGGAAGATGATATGATTGATTTTCTAGATAAATTTGAGGAAAAATATGAACCCGAGGGCAAAGAAGATATATAATTATGCCGTTCTCCAGTGCCCAATTGCATATGAAAACTCTGGATTAACAAACACACGTTTAGTGTTTGTTCTATCTAATGACTTCTTTGTTACAACAGTTGTGTTGATCTCATGTAGATTAGATCGTAGTTTTACGTTGTCATGACAAAAAGTCTTATTGTCAAACAATGCTTCTTTGTAGTTGTCATGGGATATGTTTGACTGCACAACACTGCGTGATATCCCCTTTGCTTTTTTGATGGTTTTTTCTTGACACGAAATACTGTACATTTTTGACCTTAACCCAACAAACTCCTTGATCACCTTTCCAGATAATTCATCCTTCATCTTTCCTAAAACCTTCTTGTTAGTAATTGAATGCAAAGGCGAATCTTTAGGATAATCAGATGTGTCGTACCATCCCGCATGCCCTTTAGCTACTTCTAATTCTATGTCTTTATAGATGTCTTCAGTGGGGATATCTATAACAAAACTATCTGTATCTGTGTAAAGTACTCTGGACTCAGGATACAAGGGCTTAAAGTAGTCATAAAGAAATTCTAACATCAAAAGCTTTGATAATTCTAAAACAGTAAACCCAATAAAAACAGGTTTGTCCAATTTGACTTTCTTTTTTTTCATCATTATGCCAAAAAGCTAATCATGAAATCTTCTAAAGTCCTGATAATTAGGTTTTGAAGTCAGCTTAATTGCTTCGTTCTCTTTGGTAACCAATCTGACATCTTTGCGCTTGTGCGGATTTTCCATAGTCTTTCCGAAACAGCTGTTGTTCATCAGCTTGAAAAAGTCTTTTTCTGAAGCATCTGTGGATTTAGTTCTGAGATCAGTGTTCTTCATTATGTATGGTTTCATGAACTGTTCTTGATCAAAAGCAATTATACGATGAACAGCTGTCAACTTCAAACCATGTCTTAAATAAAATTGTAGAAGTCTGTAATGACAGACATAATTTTTTTTGCCTCGAAGATTAGGCACAAGTTTAGGCGGTTCTGTTTTCGCCATCTTTAGACTTTCTGCTGCTAATGGATAGTCATTATGCATGTCATGGAGTTCCTGAGGATATTCTAAGTCAACTTCTAGAATGAAACCACGCTGTTGATCTGGCGTTAAACTGCTCAACCACTTTAATGCCCTTTGAATATTTTTCAGATTGTCGCCTGTGTACATTTTAAAGTTGCGTAATGGAAGTGATTGCGCCATAGCCCAACCATACAGATTGTTTTCATCTAAATACATGAGATAGTTAGACCTTTTACTTGGATCATAGTCGTCTAAGTATTTGTTGTTTGCTTTACAGTAATGGTGCGACGCCATACTAATTCCTCCACGCAATCCGTTTTCAATCATCTGAAGCATTGGCAGGTCAGACAATAAATCAATCTGTACTCCAGTAAACTTTAAGAAAGCGTCCCAGCTCATCCCGGGTGCAGAAATATAATGCGCGGGATCCAGGCTATAATGTTTCATGCAGGTCTTTCTGTAATTTTCAAAGACGTCCGCCAACAAACATACATCAGCCATCAAGTATGAATCATGATAGTCTCCCATTGTTTTACACTCTAACTTCTGCCACGCATCTTGAGCATGCTGGTAATCGGAATCACTGATTTCCTTTCCTCTAAGACTAGAAAAGAACGCGCCCTTAGGAGGAAGTGTGTCTTCATCAAACCTTTCCCAACTGTGCATGTATTCATAAGGGTAAACACCCTTTCTAACAAGTGTCGGGTCAAAATATTCTTCTGTTATTGGGCAGGACTTTAAGGACATAGCCAGTGACTAACGAACCCATCATGTGCTGCATAGAGTCATAAAAAGACATGTTATTTAAAGTGAAACACATGTACTTTTCTGATGACTGTGCAATGCATGACACCCTAAAGGCGTCGGTTACTGCTTGCATTATAAGGTGAGAGTCGTAACCTCGCAAGTTGTGAAAGAATATATATAGGCAGCTTCCATGTCTTTGGTTCAAACTTTAGTTGAAGATTGCATTTACTGTGTGCTGCTCCTCTGAACTTTCCGCCAATGTGATCATGGTCTCTTACTGTTGGATTGGCTTCATCTGATGAGAGGCCTAAACCACAAATCCAACAATGTGTGGCTGAGTCATACTGCTGTTGATCTTCAGGAGTATCTTGTTTTCAGATAAGTTTAGATTATTAGAACAGGCGTTACGCAATTGCTGCATGCGTTTTAAGAAGTATTTTGCAGCATCTGGTCCTCTATACAATTCTGGTTTTGAATGGGCACCATCCGACCTGACAACAATGAAGGCAAATGAACAAATCTGATGATTACTCATTAAGACAGTTTTCGGAAGTTTCTGTGGGGTTGGCCCTTCATAAGGAACAATAAGCGACTCGAAGTCTGCGTAAACAACATATGGAGAATTTTGCAGCCGTTTCCAGTTCTTAAAACTAACTTTAGATCCAGGCGGGGGCGCAATTAGTTCTGTATTACAGTCTACAGAACTTTTACAATGTTTTATATGTTCAAGCACGGCTGGAACGGATGGAATTCTTGTTAAACATTTTCTACAGAATTCTTGTTTATTTTTATGCTTTGAAGTATGCCGCAATAGTCTACTCATTGTGCGTATCAATGTGTAATGTGGCAGCCCTGCTGGTGAAAACATCAGTAGTAAGTCAACATGGCTTTTGCCTGGCTCGCCAATCGTTGGGCTGTTTTTAGACACTTTAATGGGCAGTAGATTTGTTTCCTCATCCCATGTGTAGATATTGACAGTTATTGGCTTGTTTTGTTCTTCAAACTGATCAATTTTGTCCACGCTAACAGGAAAGGATATTCCATCGAAGTTGAGTTCATTGGTGTAAGGTTCATAGTTAGATACTCTCTCTGCGTTTTTACGGACGTAATGCAGCCTTGCAAGAACACACCACATGAAACATTTGTTGTCTGAATTCTTTATGTTTAGAACTGCTCTTTTTGCTACTAATGCTGGTGGCAGCGGAATGTAAGCCTTGCCTACAATCGGCGCATACTTAGCCTGTTTTAATCTGATCTCTAGGACTTCGCCCTCTGACCAACCAGAGCCTCTCATTTTGGCTTCTTCAGCGGCCACATCAAACTGTGTAAGCAGTTCGTCTGCCCAACCAGGCGTTAAGTCATTATGAGAAAGAATAGTCTGTTGTTTAGTTGAGACCCAGACTTCTAGATTTTCTTCATTTATTGTTATATAGTCGATTAAAACAGCTAACATTATTTTAACTGGCGGGTCTATTGTTAGTTTACTTGGAACTTGAGAAATTGCATGTACAACGCTTGCCTGTACGTTTGCAGGATCAATGACTTCTAAATCAATATCATTCAGTGCTCTTGACAAACGCTCTTCCTTAAGCATTCCTTCAAACAATTCGTCTGGACCTTCATATATCTTATCCATGCTGAGTTTCTTTTCTAACTCAAAATATTTATTTAAATTAAAAAAAAATACGACATCGTCTCCCAAAGTCGTCTTAATCAGAATCAACATCAACGGTTTTTTTTGTGTTTGGACTCATAAACAAAAGTATAAACGCCCTTTGGGGTTGTTAATGTGAGCTGTTTAGAACAGAGTTTAATGTTTCGTTTACTTTTTTTAAACATTCCTTTTTTATCTGCTCGGTGTCTGGCTGTTGAGAAAAACTTGCCCTTGCCTTTTTTTGAAGATCAAACTTTTGTCTTTTATAGTCATCAAAATCGGCCTGTAAACGACTAAATTCTTCATCCGTGATGTTTGAGTCAACTAGTGCTTTATTTATTGTCAGTTTGAACGAACTAAGTTTAGCTGTTATTAGTTGAACCATAGCTGTGTGCTTTTGGAGTTTAGTTTTTAATTTTTTGCTAGCAGCACTTACAGCTAATGAACTGTCAGGCCAAGAGTTAAAGACAAACCGCCTAGAGGTAAAGCTACCGGTGCACCTACGCCTGTTGCTAAGAGACCTACACTTGTTCCTGCTGATAGAGCACTAAAAGTCGATGTTCCAGTATTAACATATGTAACAGCATTAAAGGCAGCAGAATACCTTCGTTTGGTTTTGCTGTATTTTGAAAGGTCTTGCTCTAGTTTTTGTTGCATTTGTGTAATGTTTGTTAATCTGAAGGTTTTTATGTCGGGGGTTTCTACTATCCCTTCTTTTGGCGACTCTGGTGCTGTAGGCACATTTGGATAATGCTTAACAGACATGCTTTTTATAAAATAAAAATAATTTAGTATTGTATATCTTTTAATCTGTTATCTTGAATATTCAGCTGCGCATCATATATTAAAAACAAATGTACATTAAGTGGTTTATCGCCATCTTTTTCTTTATCAATTTGAATGTTTATTACGTCTTTAACCGTTCTCCCACTTCCATGCAACTGATTATCCTCTGTCGATCTTAGGTCAATCCATAAACCGTATTTTGTTGTTAAATAATCATCAAGCCTAACACTGTGAAGGTGTAGATCTTTAGACACAAGGTCTACTGTTGGACTTCTACACCTCCCACCCCCAAACAATTTTCTTATTTCGTCAAAATGCTGATAAGGTCGAAGCCCGCTAGCGTAGATTTGGTTAGGACTACCCTCAGTCGAACATTGTACTTTCGTTATTTTAGGATTAATAAACTTTTCACTTCCTCTTTTGAATGGTTCTTCATCTTCACACAGCAATAAAATACCTTTAAGTGATCTTGCTGCGGCACTAAAACTAAAATTCCATATAGTGTCATTCTTGCTTCTGGGGTATGTTGTATGATGAATCACTCTTTCGTAAATATTGCTAATTTTGACTGATATTGTTGCTCAATCAGCCTTGCTAAATTAGGGTTGCTAACAACGTCAAACTCTAACGAGATGTCAGAAATGCTGTACTTTGCTTCGGTGTCTGATGATCTGATAACAGTTTTATTCATTAAAAGTTAGTTCATGACAATCTGTCTTTTAATGCTCCTTGAAAGTATGGCGCATGCGCTTTTAACAACTCAAAATCTAAGGGAATAGAAAGCGATTTCCATACGCAAAATTTACAGCTACATACTTGTTACCGTCTTTAGCATCTCCAGCAAGTATTCTGTGTTTTAGTGCTTCATTATTATCTATTCCTTGAACGCAAGATCAGCCCTTTCATTCCCGGTTAGCCATAAATCAGAATAGATTAAAAATATGTCTGCATTGTGTAAAGAAAATATTTCTTGCCCCTCAAGTTTTATAGAAATTTTCTTAACGATGCCCGTCCCAGATTCTGGACAACTGTCCGTTTGGGTCTGTTGCAGATTCGAGTTCTATTTTGAAAGTAAGTGCGCAGAGCCTGGCACAATCACTTCATCTGCTCCTAGGTCTGAAATTTGACAGTAAGAATTTGATCTGCATCAATAGTAGATGGATTATTTGGAACAGTAATATTCCGTTTATTTCCCTTCACGCCAAAGGGCTCTTTCAGTCTCTATGCGGGTCAAGAATTGAACCATATGCTTGTGACATTTTTTATAAAACAAAATAAAAAGTTAATTATTTAAGAAACATGGCAGGAATTGAAGGTGAAGAAGATTATGATGTTTTTGATCCTGGAGACGACATGAGTGAAATGATCCCTTTGACACAGCATCGCTCAGCGCTCTCATTGCGGCGTGAATTAACAGAAATTAAGGTTAGATCATTGTACCAAAGTTTAGGTCAAGAACCTCCCGAATTTATGCCCCTAATGATTTTGAAGTAACAGATGATGGCCATTTGTATGTGAAAAACAATCAAGGACAACTTGTTCAGCTTACAACTAAACCAGACTCATCAAAGTTTTTAAAAAAGAGTACAATTAAACAAAGGCTCAGTGTGAGCGAACAAAATCGTCTTGGCATTTCTAAACCAAAATTAAATAGGGGTGCAGTTGCTAAACTTCAAAACACACTACAGAACTCCAACAGCTAACCAAATACAAAACATGGAACTTAAAGAATTAAATCAATCAGCAGACGAAATAATAGAAGCAGAAACCAGTTTTTCAGAAGAAACAGCATTAAAAACTATACACGACCCCCCGCTACCCATGCGAGAAATAACGGCCCTTGATCATGCTTTGAGAAGCATCAGAGCGAATTAACAAACAATTTAGCAAAACTGGGTGAACTAGATGAGCATATAAAAGAGAAAAAGAAAAACTCGTTGAGGCTGATGACGCCAACTTAGGGCATGATATAAAGAAAGAATAACCCAAGACTAAAAGATCTGAACAAGAAAGATCAGCTAGACTAGAAGTGTTGTCTACTAACCGAGAACAATACGAACTCAAGTGAGCAGAATAAGAGAAACTATCCAAAGAATTTTATATGAAAACACAACGCTAGCAGAACGAATACGAACACTGTTTAGAGAGCAAGGAGTCACATTAGCAAGCGTTATAACGGCCTTAGGATTTGCAATAAGTACACTGGTGATGGCTATTACAGGCGGCGGTGGTCAAAGCCCAGTGCCTCCACCCCCATCGCCTCCATCACCGCCTGATAAATCATGAGTAAAAAAACAGCTTGATCATCTTGCGGGTTTATTAAAAAAATTAGCCATTTAAAGCCATGGACGCTTTACCAGGTATATTAGGGGGTGTTGTTAGCTGGCTTTTGTCTACTGCAAGCAAAGTAGTTGGCTTTATGGCGAGCACTTATGGACATTAGTTCTCTTAATAGTTGGGTTAATTTTTAGTAAATAAAGAAGGAGTAATCCTAGGCCAGTTAATCCAAAAACAAGTGCTGTCTTTTCATATTCATGGTCATTATTTTTTTTTTACTTCGTGTTCTTCAACGGCCTTCGGGCTTTGGACCACGGGGATTGGATGACTTATTCTTTGGGGTCGACTTGTTTGTTTACTGCTCCCTCCGGGGGTTGCGACCTTGTCGTGGTCGGAGGCTTGCGCGGTCCAGTGATCCCTTAGGCTTTGCTGGCGGGGGCATCAATACTTGAAGATAGGCTAGTTTTTTTTCAAACTGCTTCTAGGTCCGAGAAGCCAAGATGCTGTCTGGCCTAAGCGTAACGTGGTAAGGAGTTGATGCCCTGGTAGGGCTTCCCATGTCAGATAGGCTAAGGGTGAGGATCCTGACTAAGAGTAACCCGCCTTTCTCCTTTTCTTGTTTCTGCCTTCCTTATTTGGCCCTTTTCTATCTTCGTCTCCCCTTCAAGTCTTCTTTTCCACACTCCTTTTCTCTCTGTGGTCTCCTTAAGATCCGCCGCGTTTGCCGTGCGGTGCGACCTGTGTCGGAGGGGAATGAGATCCTGGTGATTGAGAGGGCCAGCGCTCTCAACACATCACTTTGGCTCGGACCTCTCCTAGACAGGGAGTACACTTTGGCCCGGGTGTACTAATCGGCTCCCCTTCTTGGGGCTGGGTCAAGACAGACAGTCCCCCTGCTGGCCAAGTAAACCCCTGCAGTGCTCAGCATCTCTGTTCCCGGAGTTGAGCATGATCAGGGGGGATAGGGGTAGTAGTGTTCTGTTTGTCGTATGTCTCTCCCGAAGCCTGGAAGGGGTCAAGACAGTGATTCTTGGCCCTGGCCCCTTAGTTGGACTCCAAGGTGGGTGGGTAAGGGAGGGATGAATCAAATAAACACAATATGGCTTTTTCCAAAAACATTCCCCCCAAAAGGAAGAGGAAGGCAGCATCCCCTATTTCAGGGGATTGTCAAACAGACAGTGATTCCGATACAGAGGTAAGACAGAGGACAGGTTTCTGGGCTTCCTGGCTCGTGATGGAGGGGACGGAGCAGGAAAGACCCCTTTCAGCTCTGAGCCCTTTTGCCATACAAAAGGGCTTTCAAGGTATAGCAGGTGACCCTCGGTCCATCAAGAGGTTGAGGAATGGCTCGTTTCTTATTCAATGTAAATCACAAAAGCAATCTGAACAGCTGCTAAAGGCAACAAAACTAGTGGACAGGGAGATCAAGGTGACTCCCCACAAACAATTGAATTCATCGAAAGGCGTGATTCGCTGCCGGGATTTATCTGGTGTCTCAGAGGCACAGATCAAATCGGAGCTGGCGTCCCAGGGTGTGACGGAGGTACGCAGGGTGACAGTAAAGAAGGGTGCAGAAAGAGTGGCCACCAACACCCTCTTTCTGACATTCTGCAACCCTGTGCTGCCTCCGGTCATCAAAGTAGGCTACCTGAATGTTCGTGTTCAGCTGTATGTGCCGTCCCGTTGAGATGCTTCAGGTGCCAGAGGTTTGGCCATGTCAGGGACCGCTGTTCTGGGCAGGAGGTGTGTGGTATTTGCTGCAAGGCAACCCATGATGGGCCGTGTCATGATCCGGCACATTGTGCTAACTGCGGTGGTGACCATCCTCCTCTTCACGAAACTGTCCTCTTTGGATTCAAGAATCTGCTATACAACGCATCAAAACGGAAAAGAAGATCTCGTTTTTGAAGCCCGGAAACAGGTTGTGGGCAGTCAGACGCCGACAGCTTCTTCCTATGCTTCGGCTGTAAGAAAGTTCCCACAGTCCTACTCGGTCAGTCTGCTGCCAGACTGATGAATTCATGTTTTCAAAGACATTGCAAGTAAGATCTGTCAATTCTGGTGGTAGCAAGTCCACCACCTCCCAACCCAAAGTGAATGCCCCTGGTGGAGGCAAAAATCCGCCACCCCTCAGACTGCCCAGCAGTCTACAACATCTGCTGCTGGGCAGATTAAAAAACCAGCAATCCCGCCTCGAACTCCTCTGTCCAGTGCCCGTGCGGGCAAGGGAGTTCAACCCAGTGTAGAGATGGTGGAGATGAGGAAGAAACCTCCACATCCCCCAAAACCCAGACCTTCTTCACCTGTTGGCAAGTCTGCCAGCAGGTCTGAAGACCAGCATAGTCCAGTAAACTAAAAAATAAATTCACTCCATTGGAAGCAGAAGTTGATGTGGAGATGACCTAATCTCTCTCCTTTTCGCCCTCTGCACCATGGATAGTACAATATTCCATTGGAATATCCGTGGACTAAATTCCAACTTCGAGGAGCTGCAGGTTTTGTGCCAATCTATAAAACCTTCCATCGTGGCTCTTCAGGAAACTAAAATTCAAAGCCAGAAGACCTTTACTCTTTCTGGCTTTAATATTCTTTCAAAACCTGCACAACCATCCACGTTGGGACTGTCGGGCGGTGGTTGCCCTTCTCCTACATAAAACTCTGTTGTATAGTCCTGTCGCTCTGTCTACCTCCCTTCAGGCTGTAGCTGCGAGAGTCACCCTCCACAAGACTGTGACAATATGTTCCCTTTATCTCCCACCTTCTGTCCCGGTTGTCGTCAGGACCTTGTCAGTCTGATAGGAGAACTTCCTCGACCTTTTTTGCTGTTGTGTGACTTTAACGGTCACAATCCTCTTTGGGGTAGTGTCAGTACGTCATCCAGAGGTCTGCTAATTGAGGATGTCCTTTCGGATTTGAATTTGTGTTGTCTGAACGACGGATCTGCAACTTACCTCCACTCTTCCACAGGTTCACTTTCGTGTTTAGATTTGTCGGTTTGTGACCCCTCGCTGGTCCTGGACTATGAGTGGTCTGTCCATGACGATCTACACGGAAGTGACCATTTCCCTGTCCTTCTACAACCCGTCATAACTGAAAACGTCTCTGTCTCTCAACATCTAAATTATAAGAAAGCAAACTTGGATCTATTTGCAGCCACTATTTCTAAAGAATTCCAGGACACTGATTTTCTTCAGAGTCCGGACCCAGCAGAATCACTGACTAACACTGTGATCAAGTGTGCTAAAGCTTGTATTCCAGTGTCTTCCGATAAACTTCAAATGCCAAAAAAAACCCTGGTTTGATTCCGACTGCCAACAAATTTCCAAAGTTCGAAAACGGGCTCAGCGTCAGGTGTACCAACGACCTTCGGGTCCCAACGCTCGAGCCCATCAAAAACTCCGTGCCAAATCGAGACACACTTTTAAAATCAGTAAACGTCGGTCCTGGAGAAGTTTCTGCTCCAGACTGACATTGAAAACTTCCAAGAAAAAAGCGTGGAACATCATTAAGAAAATCAAAGGGAAGAACACCTGTCCCACTGTGAACCATCTCAAGTTTTCGGACTCTTTAATAACAGACAAAAAGCAGTTGCTATCTGCTTGCTTCAACCATTGAAAAGAATTCCTCCTCTTCTAACAAATCAGCCACTTTTGTCAAAAACAAAGCCATAAAGAAAAATCGCCCTGTAACTTTTTGTCAAACAACATGGAAGACTACAATCTTCCTTTCACGTTAAACGAATTGAAATCTGCCTTACTGTCTTGCAACGATTCCTCTCCAGGTATAGATGAAATCCATTATCAACTGTTGAAACATCTTCCGCAAATAGGTCTGAACATCCTGTTACAGGTATACAACCATGTGTGGACTACAGGTTGCTTTCCACCCTCTTGGCGAAAAGCCCTCATTATTCCAATCCCCAAAACCCGGAAAAGATCTTTCTAATCCATCAAACTACCATCCCATAGCTTTGACCAGCTGTGTATGTAAATTGATGGAGAAAATGGTCAATGCTAGGCTCATGTGGAAACTCGAAACGATGGCCTTTTGGCGAAAGAACAGTGTGGTTTCCGCAAACATCGGACTACAGTTGACCATTTGATTCGTCTGGAATTTACCCTTCGGAACGCCTTTCTGAACAAACAGCATGCAGTGGCAATTTTCTTTGATTTGGAGAAGGCCTACGATACCACCTGGAAGTCGGGGATACTTCATGATCTCCATGATCTGGGTTTTCGAGGTCATCTTCCCCTTTTCGTTCAAATTTTTTGGCAGAACGACAGTTTCAGGTCCGGGTTGGCACCACTCTCTCTGATGTCCACGAGCAGGAGTTGGGTGTTCCACAGAGGAGCATACTGTCTCCTGCCCTCTTTAGTATTAAAATCAACAACATTGTTCAATCAGTTCAGCAGGGTTCAGACTGCTCATTGTTTGTGGATGATTTTGCTGTCTACGCAACTGGAAGCCCGTACCCCAGTGTCCAGCGCAGGCTCCAGCTTTGCGTAGATAAAATCCATCGGTGGGCGGATGAAAACGGTTTCACCTTTTCTCCAACAAAGACGCAGTGTATTCACTTCCATAATTTCCGTCAGTTTTTTCCAGATCCTGAACTTCAAGTAGGGAAATCTCCCATTCCAGCTGTTAAAGAGGCCAAATTCTGGGAGTCATTTTTGACCAAAAACTTAACTTTCTCAGCCATATTAAAAACCTCAAAACTGCTTGCCAGAAAGCACTGAATATTCTGCGGGTCGTAGCGCACACCGACTGGGGCGCTGATAAGAAAACTTTGTTGCACCCCTACAGAGCCCTGGTCCGTTCCAAACTGGACTACGGTTGTGCTGTGTACGGCTCCGCAAGATCATCTTACCTCAGACTCTTGGACCCTATCCACATCAAGGGCTTCGTCTCTGTCTTGGAGCGTTCCGCACCACCCCTGTGTACAGCCTGTACGCAGAGGCGGGTGAACCTTCACTGTCCAACCGCAGGCTGAAACTGTCTTTGAATTATTATATCCGACTGTTCTCAGAACCGCAGAATCCTGCCTATGACTGTGTCTTTGACCCTCCGTTCCAAAGTAAGTTTGAAAACAACCCGAAATGTATTCCGCCGTTTGGTCTTCCGCGTTTGGTTATTATAAACGTAAAGAGGTTGGCGACAGCAAAAAGTTTCCTAAACTGCGTAATGTAGTTCTAAACAAATGATGTAGGTCATTATGAATATAAAATAGTTCGAAAACCTAACAGCAACAAATGGCACTTAGAACCACATTTAGAATGGGACATAAAATTTGAATTCATAAGCCCATTTACATTTTTTGACCGTCAAAAAAGTTTCAGAAAAGCACTCAACTCAGGTCCTTTACATATAAGCCTTACACCAGAGGACAATAGTCGGAAAGAGATCGAAATAAAGCCGTTTGGGAGCAAACAGTACATCCTCCACAGAAAGGAATCAGTTTTGAAAGATGCTTCTACAAAATTACAGTTCATTCCACAAATGAAATTAGGAGACACGTTCACAATGATATTTGAAATTTCTGTCTTAAAAGATGAGGAGAGGGATGGGGTTGTGGGCGTTAGTGACGTCCTTTTAAAAGGAATTCTAATTAGCTGGCAAAACTTAGACGTTGAAAAACTTAAAGTTACTGTCGTCGTTCTTTACAACGGTGGGGAGATTAAGGTCATAAGTGACAAAATCAATATTAGTCTAAATAGAAGCAATCTCAGAGAACTGACTTGGATTAATCTTACACATTTAGATCTTATAGGATTTTATTATACTGAACAAGTTTTGACAGAGAGTATAATAAAAACAATAACTGGATTAGATTAAATTCTGTTATAAAACTATGGAGCAGTTAAACTTTATGATAAAAAAGCCTCATTGTTCATTGATTTGTGGACAGACTGGTTGTGGAAAAACAGTATTTGTCCTAGGCCTATTACAAACAGTTTATCGCTATAATTTTGATCATATTGTGATTTGCTGTCCAACACTTAAATGGAACAAAGCATATCATGATAGAAGGTTTATATGGACAGATGATGACATATATTTAGTTGATCCTAGCAATAAACTGAGTGAGTGTTTAGAACACTTTTATAGACTGTTTGAAGGAACGCAGACACTATTTATTATAGATGACTGTTCGGCAGAAAGAGACATAGTTAAAAAAGAAACACTTTGTCAAAACTGGCTTTCAGTGGAAGACATGCTGGAATAAGTGTGTGGATTTTATGTCAAAAATATAACTCAGTTTTAAAAGACTTTAGAGAACAGTTAAAGACTGTAGTTTTATTTCACATGAAAGACAGTGACGCATTTGAATGTATGCGTGAAAATGATGTTATTGAAAATGATCAGGAAAAACACAGGATTAAGCAAAAACTAAAATCTGAAAAGTTTAGTAAATTAGTATTGAAAATGGATAATCCTACACAGTATGCATGTTTGTAGGGTTTACTAGTTAGAGAACTAATAAATACCTAGCCTAGGGAAACCGCCTGAAACTGGTTGAGGGCGGTTGAGCTAGGCTTGGTATTTATTAGTTCTCTGCATTTCACTTTTCAGGCACCGTCTGGGCTTTTTCATTTCGTGCCTTTTGGATTGCAGAATGCGCCAGCAACTTTTTCAAGAATGATGCGAAGGCTGAACTTAAAGGTCTACTTTAGAGGTTTTCGATAATTGGTCAGCTTATGCAGAAATATGAAATGTTTGATAAATTGGTAAAACAAACATCCGATTCTCTCCCGATCACACGAAATCGATCCGCGAAAGTGGGCATTTTCACCTGTAATCAGGAAAATGGGAGGTAATCAACTAAATCTTGGCATGGCTTAACTACTCTTGGATGTGACGTCACATGATGGACTGGCCGTCAGCCGCGACCTACACAAACCAACGGCGACAGAAAGCGATTCTGATGGTTCTTGCACATCCCGATCGGTATTTAATTTATCATGTAAAAGCAGTGACTATGATTGCGACAGCCAATGTAACTCTGGGGATGTTTCTGCAAGGCCTTTACCTTATCAGTTTGAACGCTAAGTTCTTTTTACCACGTCAGTTCCAGCTGGACCACGGAAACGAGCTATTCAGTTCCAGCTGGACGCCCGAACACATCATTCCGAAGGCGTACGGACTTTACCGAAGTCTCGAGGGAGGCTACCGACTGACTTCTTGATGCGATCACGCGTGGACGGCGAGCGGAGAGTCTCCTTCCTCAAGCCTTAACGTGTTCATTCAATTTAACAAGTGTGATCTGTCCATAGATAAGAACAGAATAAACGTGCGACTATCGTACTCATCTGTATGAGTTTACCACTCCGCCTTCAAAGTTTTCGCGCACAATGCAGACGAAGTTTTTGATCCACTCGAACTGGGTCGGCAATTGTCGGAACAGCTCGTTTCCGTGGTCCAGCTGGAACTGACGTGGTAAAAATAACTTAGTGGCCCGGCATGGTTGCACCAACCGAATCCACTTATTTCGAGTATCTGGATCAGATGGAAATGTGTGCAAAGAATATCCGTCTCCTGCTGAGCTGCTGCACTCGCCTACAGCACAATATCTGCCACCCCCTCGTGACTTTTTAGGCTGTGGGGATCGCAACTCGTGTTGATTTCACTTGGCGTTGGCTTGTTGTGTAGGTCGCGGCTGACGGCCAGTCCAAGTGACGTCACGGTTTTCGGTCTACCGCGGGGTTTGAACAGGTGTGCAAAACTCATTTTTTTATCTATTAAATTCTTCCGGCGACTTTTTTTGAAAAATGAATACCATACTGTAGTTATATGACATGTAGACCTGTTTTTAACAAATTATCGAAAATCTCTAAAGTAGACCTTTAATGAGATTTCTGCAGTCAGTTTTTTTGATGATATTTTGTTAAGAGGGAACTCTTAGAGTGTGCTACTTTCATCGTTGCGCGAATTTTTCTTGCGACTTCAGTCTTTTGGATTCACTGCGCGACCATCAAAAATCATGGCAGAATTCCAGGAACTTGAGTTCCTTGGACATATGATTTCAGTCAGGTCAGTGCATCCAGAGAAAAAGAAAAAGGATAAAAATTTTGGCCATAAAAACTCCTTGTTCAAAAGAGCAGTTTCATTCGCTTCTAGGATTGCTGTCTTACTATAGGCAGTATGTGCCGAACTTTGCAACTTTGACCCCACCTTTGACAGACTTGACGAAGGATCCAAAACGGACTTCAGTGACATGGACTCATGAAACAGTGAATGTCAAACAGCTTTGGAAGCGGTGCAAGGCATTTTGAATGGTTTTCCTGTTTTATTATTACCAGACCTAACAGAAGACTTTGTGTTGAGAACAGATGTGAGTTCCTCAGGAATGGGTGCTGCATTGCTGCAGTTTCAGGAGGAATTGTTGCATCCAGTGCAATTTGCCAGTAAAAAGTTTACACAGTCACAGGCTAAGTACTCTACTATCAAAAGGGAATATCTAGCAATTGTGTGAGCATTGGCAAAGTTTGAACGCTTTCTGTCAGGTCATTTATCCTTCAAACTGATCATCGGTCTTTGACATTTTTAAAGGCATCACAGACAAAAAACAGTCGATTGTTGCAGTGGTCTCTGGTGATTCAAGAGTTCAGTTTCACTTTCAGGGTTGAACCAATTTCTGGTTCCACCAATGTGTTGGCTGACCTTCTTTCTAGACAGTAAAGGGAAGGCAGACGCTGAAAAAAGAGGGGAAAAAAAGGAATACTATGCTGGTAAAGATTGTGAATGCAAAGTTTAAAAACCTAATATGCTGTTGGGTTTTTTTGTTCTGTGATTTAATGTTTGTTACTGACTGCTGATATTGATAGGTCTATGGAACTTTGAAAAGAAAAATGACGTCACACAGTGAGTTACAGTCATTTTTTTAAAGATTTTCAGTCATGGTGATCATGAATTTGGATGTTACTTCTGTGAAAAAAAATTGATGAATCATTATTGAGGATGGATGTGAGCGTTGAAATGATTTTGGGAAAAATGAATGTGATTTTTTTGGTGGAAGGGTGCACTTCTGGTGTAGAGCCACACTGTGTGTGCAGTTGTGTGAAAAATCAAGTCACAGAGTGACATCAAACAAGTAAACGAGATTTTGATTGGATAGGATGCTGAGGTTTGGACTATGACTATGAGTGAAACTCACTTTGGTGTCAATCACTGAATCAGTGAATCAGACACAGGGATGGCTTGAAGGAAGACAGACACAAAGATTTTGATTGTTAACCCTTATGGGGTTAGTCTTGTGGGATTTTGATTCACTGTGACCAGTGATTGGTCTGTAGCATTGCCTGATAGGCATAACAACCCTTGGGGGGTTGGTATAATAGCACTTGTGTCCTGTAACCTGTGAGAGGTCGAGAGAACAGTATTTTACCAATCCTGGCTCACTTGCTACTCCACCACGTTTTTGGGCGAAAGTGCCCTAAAAGCCGCCTATTCCTGTTCTCTGACAAGTAACCAAAAAATAACGACCCTACAAACAAACATACTGTGCAGGGTTATCCGTTTTCAATACTAATTTACTAAACTTTTCAGATTTTAGTTTTTGTTTAATCCTATGTTTTTCCTGGTCATTTTCAATAACATCATTTTCGCGCAAACATTCTTCAAATGAGTCTCTGTCTTTCATGTGAAATAAAACTACAGTCTTTAACTGTTCTCTAAAGTCTTTTAAAACCGAGTTATATTTTTGACATAAAATCCACACACTTATCCCAGCATCCCTTCCACTGAAAGCTAGTTTTGACAAAGTGTTTTTTTTTAAAAACATGTCTCTTTCTGCCAACAGTATCTATAAAAAAATAGTTTGCGTTCCTTTCAACAGTTTAAAAGTTCTAAAACTCCTAAGTTTATTGCTGGGATTAATAAATATATGTCATCATTGTCCATAAAACCTTCTATCATGATTGTTTTTTTCCTTTAAGTGTTGGAAGAAAACCACAATTGATTAAAAATTTTAACGTAAAAGTTTGAATAGGTCGAGGACAAATATTGTTTTCCCCAACCCGTCTGTCCCCAAACAATGAACAAGAGGGGTTTTTGTCATAAAGTTTAAATGCTCCTGTTTTTTACTAGAATTTAATCTAATCCCCTTTTTGTTTTTTATGCCCCTGTCAAAACCCTTTTTCGTATAAAAAATCTTAAGGCCCAAAAGTGAAGATTAAACCAATTCAGTGCGTAAGATTGTTTCTATTAGTAATATTTATTTTTTTGCTTTTTGTTAGACTTATATCTCCCATTTTGAAGAATGACAACGTAACTTTAGTGCAAGTCTAAATTTTTCCAGTAATTAGAATTCCCTTTTAAAAGGCGTCACTAACGCCACAACCCCCTCCCCTTTCCTTTTCTTTTTTAAAACAGAAAAATTTTAAAAAATTATTTGAAGGTCTCCTAAATTTTATTTGGGAAAAGAACTGTAATTTTTTTTTGAAGCATCTTTTAAAACCGCTTCTCTTCTGTGGAGGATGTACTGTTTTTTCCCATACGGCTTTATTTCAATCTCTTTCCGACTATTGTCATCTGGCTAAGACTTACATGTAAAGGGCCAGAGTTGAATGCTTTTCTGAAACTTTTTTGACGGCTAAAATATGTAAATGGGCTTATGAATTCAAATTTTATGTCCCATTCTAAATATGGTTCTAAGTGCCATTTGAGGTCAGGTTTTCGAACTATTTTATATTCATACTGACCAACATTATTTGCTTCTAGATTGCGCAGCTGTTCTAGTTTAGGAAACTTTTTGTTGTCGCCAACCTCTTTGCGTTTATAATCACCATCTTTAGTGTACTCAAAACCATACAAAGTGCCTATCTCACCATTCTGTTCAAAGTCCGCAACGTCTGCAAGGTCTTTTAATTCTAAAGTTATACACCTCACAGGCGCTAATGTAACTCCTGGTTCTTCTGGCCCACGCGACATTATTTTTTAGTAACGCATTATTTTATTTCCAAAACAATGTGCAGGTTATCACATTTTACAACTTTCCCTGTTTTGTCTTTGATTTTTATATTAAATGATCCAACCCTCCCGCAAACTAATCTTTTAAACTGTAAATTAGGGAATTGTATAATTTTATAATCGCAATATGCAGCTTTCCCTGATGGAAGAGCTCTTAAAACAGTTGAGGGCCTTCCATCATATAAGTTTTCATCAGTGCTTAGCTCATCCAAATGAACATAGAGTAATGAATGTAATGCAAGATCGAGCGGATTTTCCCCCCCATAAGTAGTTTTGTCTGGTGTAACTCTAAATCTATGATTGTCAGCTGCAAAGCCTAACATTTTAGCTAGCTCTTTATCAAAATAGTAACCTCCTTCTTCTTCAGGCTTGAATGTTAACATTGTTTTTAGATTTGCATTGTTAAGTTTGAGAGTAATGTCAAAGTTACTCATTGCTTCTTTTAGTGAGCAAAACCCGTAATAACCATCAGGTATTGTTAACTCGCTAACTTTGGTCCCTGTTTTGTCAACTTTTAGAACCTATTATTCTCCTTGGCTTCGCTTATATTAAACCATACGACTTTGTAGAATATTTCATGGAGCGCGACCGTTTTGGCCCCGCATTCGTTATCAATAGCATGTTCTAAAAACGAAGGACGGTCTTGGGTTGTTATTGTTACAAACATTTTTTGAACAAATTTAAAAATGAGTGCATTCAAATATACTGATGCAAAATATTCTGTTGGGCCGCACTAACAATCTTAAAAATATAGCAACTGATACTCTTGACATTGCTGTGACCCAGACTGCCTCTTTTCATAAAAAGGTGAGTACTCCATTAAGCAGATATCTTAAACCCCCCTATTGAAAACGACCACATCAAGAAAGCGTGGTTTAGTCATCCGATGCAGTTTTATCAGAACCAGTTAAACTTTGCTGTGTTTTGCGCATCAACTGGGTGTGGAGTGTCGTTATGCCGATCACTTAAATCACCATGATCCTTTGGTGAGGTCAGTGTACAGATTTCATTTTTATTACACCTTCAGACGTATTTTGACTGAACTGCGAGCACCATTACCAAATGACAAACCATTTAATCCACTTAGCAACATAATAGACATGAAGGCTTTTGAAAGGATCTGTAACGAATTCAATATTAACATCAAGACAGGCTTTTAGACAAAAGTTGGATCATAATCATGGCCTAGGCGACCTTTATTTCGGGGCACGCACAGAAAGTATAACTATGACTGGCATCCTCCTTTCAAACTTTCTTTTCAGGCCCAACTGTTCAGGCCCGGGTCCCTACAGCAAGAGCATAAAACAGCATGGACAACATTTATCTTAGACACTTCTAAGGGCCTAACTAGGGCGGGAATAGAACGAATAAACGACTCTATTCGTACTTACGTTTGGTGTTTGCTAGGGTCGCAAGCACAGGCAAGATCAAGCATAACTGATCCTTCTACTGGCTTTGACGCGCAAAAACAATACTTAGCAAATTTAGAGGACGCCATTAATTCTACAGTTGATTTACCTTCAAGCATTAAAAGGTACCAAAATGTTTTACAATACGCAAGATCGAAAGTAGACTTTGCTGTTGGCACTGGTTATACATGTTGCCTTCTGACCTTAGACTCCAGGTAGGAATAATAATAAACTATAATAATGAAATTCTTATAGCAGGCAATGAACAGAAGGTTGGGAAAAACGACATAAATTCTGAGCCAGTAATATTACAAGCAGTAAACAAACACCCAGATTAAGTCATCTAATTCCCGAAGTCCAAACCCCCAAAGTCATTGAAGACTCAGCAAAGCTTGCAGACTCTGTTCGCGATGACCATGAATATGAAAAGACAGCGCTTGTTCTTGGATTAACTGGCTAGGATTACTTGGTCTTTATCTTACTAAATATTAACCCAACTATTAAGAGAACTAATGTCCATAAGTGCTCGGCCATAAAGCCAACTACTTTGCTTGCAGTAGACAAAAGCCAGCTAACGATACCGCCTAATATTCCTGGTAAAGCGTCTATAGCTTTACCAGCTAATTTTTTTAATAAATTCGCAAGATGATCAAGCTGTTTTTTTACCCATGATTTATCAGGTGGAGGCGATGGCGGCGGAGGCACTGAACTTTGCTCTCCACCACCGCCTGTAATAGCCATCACCAGTGTACTTATTGCAAATCCTAAGGCCGTTATAACGCTTGCTAATGTGACTCCTGCTCTCTAAACAGCGTTCGTATTCGTTCTGCTAGTGTTGTGTCTTCATATAAAAATTTTTCGATAGTTTCTCTTATTCTATTCACTTGAGTTCGTAATTGGTCCCGGTTAGTAGTCGTCACTTCTAGTCTTGCTGATCTTTCTTGTTCAAGATCTTTTAGTCTTTGTCTTATTCTTTCTTTAATATCAGGCCCTAAGTTGGCGTCATCAGCCTCAACGAGTTTTTCTTTTTCTCTTTTTATATGCTCATCTAGTTCACCTATGTTTTGCTAAATTGTTTGTTAATTCGCCTCTGATCCTTCTTAAAGCATGATCAAGGGCCTCTATTTCTCGCATGGGTAGCGGCGGGTCGTGTATAGTCTTTAACGCTGTTTCTTCTGAAAAACTGGATTCTGCTTCTATTACATTTATTAATTCACCTGCTGATTGATTTAATTCTTTAAGTTCCATGTTTTGCATTTGGTTATCTGTCGGGAGTTCTTGCAGTGTGTTTTGAAGTTTAGCAACTGCATCCCTATCTAATTTTGGTCTAGCAATGCCAAGGCGATTTGATCTTTCACACTGAGTCTTTGTATAATTGTACTCTTGGCTAAAAACTTTGATGGGTCTGGTTTAGTTGTAAGCCGAACAGATTCTCCTTGATCGCTCTTTACAAACAAATGACCATCTTCTAATTCAAAATCATTTGGGTCTATAAATTCGGGAGGTTCTTGACCTAAACTTTTGTAAAATGCTCCGACCGTACTTTCTGTTAATTCACGCCGCATTGAGAGCGCTGAGCGATGCCGTGTCAAAGGGATCATTTCACTCATATCGTCTCCAGGGTCAAAAACATCATAATCTTCTTCATCTTCAATTCCTGCCATGTTTTAAATAATTAACTTTTTATTTTGTTTATAAAAAAATGGCACAAGCATATGGCTCGATTCTTGGCCCGTATAGAAAGCTGAAAGAACCCCTTGGCGTGCAGGGAAATAAACGGAATATTACTGTTCCAAATAATCCATCTACTATTGATGCAGATCAAATTCTTACTGTTAGATTTCCAGACCTAGGAGCGGATGATTTGATCGTGCCAGGCTCTGCACGGCTTACTTTTAAAATAGAACTCGCTTCAACAACAGACCAAACCAGAACAGTTGTCCAGAATTTGGGACGGGCAATCGTTAAGAAAATTTCTGTAAAACTTGAGGGGCAAGAAGTATTTTCTTTAAACAATGCAGACATATTTTTAACCTATTCTGATCTATGGCTAACCGCGAATGAAAGGGAAAGATCTTGCGTTTCAAGGAATTGGCAATGAAGAAGCACTAAAACTTAGAATAGGCGCCGAACTCGCCTCAGGTGCTAAAAGCAGCAAAAAGGCTTTTAGCTGTAAGTTATGCGTATGGTAATCGCTTTTCCATTCCCCTAGATTTTGAGTTGTTTAAAAGCGCATGCCCCATACTTTCAAGGAGCATTAAAAGACAGATTGTCATATGAACTAACTTTTAATGAATACAAACGTGTTATCAAATCAACAGACACCGAAGCAAAGTACAGCATTTCTGACATCTCGTTAGAGTTTGACGTTGTTAGCAACCCTGATTTAGCAAAGCTGATTGGGGATCAATATAAGTCCCAACTATATATATATTACGAAAACGTGCGTCATCATGCAACATATCCCAGAAGCAGGGCAGACACTATATGGAATTTTAGTTTTTAGCGTCTCAGCAAGATCGCTTAAAGGTATTTTATTGCTGTGTGAAGATGAAGAACCATTCAAAAGAGGAAGTGAAAAGTTTTTTAATCCAAAAATAACGAAAGTACAATGTTCGATTGAGGGCAGTCCTAACCAAATCTATGCTAGCGGACTTAGACCTTATCATCATTTTGACGAAATAAGAAAATTGTTTGGGGGTGGGAGGGTAGAAGTTCAACAGCAGACCTTGCGTCTAAAGATCTACACCTCACAGTGTAAGACTTGATGATTATTTAACAACAAAATACGGTTTATGGATTGACCTAAGGTCAACGGAGGATAATCAGTTACATGGAAGCGGGAGAACTCTGAGAGACGTAATAAACATTCAAATTGATAAAGAAGAAGAAAGCCGATAAACCGCTTAATGTACATTTGTTTTTAATATATGATGCGAGGCTGACTATTGAAGGTAGCAGATTACAAGATATACAATACTAAATTATTTTATTTTATAAAAAGCATGTCTGTTCAGGTTTATCCAAATGTGCCTACAGCACCGCCAAAAGAAGAGATAGCAGGCAATTCTGCTGCTGAAGTAAAACCTTCAGATTAACAAACATTACACAAATGCAACAAAAACTAGAGCAGGACCTTTCAAAATACAGCAAAACCAAACGAAGGTATTCTGCTGCCTTTAATGCTGTTACATATGTCAATACTGGAGCATCGACTATAAGCGCTCTATCAGCAGGAACGAGTGTAGGCCTCTTAGCAACAGGCATAGGTGCACCCGCAGCTTTACCTCTAGGCGGGTTGTCTTTAGCTCTCGGTCTGTGTTCATTAGCTGTAAGTGCTGCTAGCAAAAAAATAAAAACTAAACTCCAAAAGCACACAGCTATGGTTCAACTAATAACGGGCTAAACTTAGCTCGTTCAAACTGACAATAAATAAAGCGCTAGCTGACTCAAACATCACGGATGAAGAATTTAATCGTTTACAGGCCGATTTTGATGACTACAAAAGACAAAAGTTTGATCTTCAAAGAAAGGCAAGGACAAGTTTTTCTCAACAGCCAGACGCCGAGCAGATAAAAAAGGAATGCTTAAAAAAAGTAAACGAAACATTAAACTCTGTTCTAAACAGCTCACATTAACAATGCCAAAGGGCGTTTATACTTTAGTTTATGAGTCCAAGCGCAAAAAGACCGTTGATATTGGTTCTGATTAAGTATTTTTTTTTAATTTAAATAAATATTTTGAGTTAGAAAAGAGACTCAACATGGCTAAGATATATGAAGGACAAGACGAATTTTTTGAAGCAATGCAAGAAAATTTGTCAAGACACTGAATGATATTGATTTAGAAGTCATTGATCCAGCAAGCGTACGGGCAAGTGTTGGTCATGCTATTTCTCAAGTTCCAAGTAAACTAACAATAGACCCGCCAGTTAAAGTAATGTTAGCTGTTTTAATTGACTATGTAACAATAAATGAAGAAAATCTAGAAGTCTGGGTCTCGACTAAACAGCAGACTATTCTTTCTCATAATGACTTAACGCCTGGTTGGGCAGACGAACTGCTTGCACAGTTTGACGCTGCTGCTGAAGAAGCCAAAATGAGAGGCTCTGGTTGGTCAGAGGGCGAAGTCCTAGAGATCAGATTAAAACAGTCTAAGTATGCACCGATTGTTGGCAAGTCTCACATTCCACTACCCCAGCATTAGTCGCAAAAAAAGCAGTTCTAAACATAAAGAATACAGACAACAAATGTTTTATGTGGTGTGTTCTTGCAAGGCTGCATACGCCCGCAAAAACGCAGGAGAGAGTGTCTAACTATCGCCCTTACATCAATGATCTTAACTTTAGTGGAATATCCTTTCCCGTTAGCGTGGATTCCATTGATCTGTTTGAAGAACAAAACAAACCCATAACTGTTAATGTCTACACATGGGATGAGGAAACAGATTTGGTGCCAATTAAAGTGTCCAAGAACAGTCCAACGATTGGCGAGCCAGACAAAAATCATGTTGACTTACTACTAATGTTTTCACCAGCGGGGCTGCCACATTACACATTGATACGAACAATGAGTAAACTAATGCAGCATACTTCAAAAGATGGGCACAAACAAGAATTCTGCAGAAAATGTTTAACAAGAATGCCATCTGTTCAAGCCGCGAGCGAACATAAGAAACATTGTATCGGCCCAGTTGACTGTAATACAGAACTAATTACGCCCCCACCCGGATCTAAAGTTAGTTTTAAGAACTGGAAACGGCTGCAACATTCTCCATATGTTGTTTACGCAGACTTTGAGTCGCTTATTGTTCCTTATGAGGGGCCAGCGCCACAAAAACTTCGAAAAACAGTCTTAATGAGTAATCATCAGATTTGTTCATTTGCCTTCATTATTGTCAGGTCGGATGGCGCTCATTCAGCACCAGAATTATATAGAGGACCAGATGCTGCAGAAACATTCTTAAAACGCATGCAGCAAGTGCGTAATGACTGTTCTAATAATCTGAATTATCTGAAATCATAATGACTCCTGAAGATCAACAGCAGTATGACTCAGCCACGCATTGTTGGATTTGCGGTTTAGAGCTAACGCCCAAGAGTGTAAACCCCACAGTAAGAGACCATGATCACATTAGTGGGAAGTTTAGAGGAGCGGCGCATAACAAATGCAATCTTCAACTAAGTTTGAACCAAAGACATGGAAGCTGCCCATCTTCTTTCATAACTTGCGAGGTTACGACTCTCATCTTATATTGCAAGCAGTAACCAGCGCCTTCAGGGTAGCATGCATTGCACAGTCATCAGAAAAGTACATGTGTTTCACTTTAAATAACATGTCTTTCTACGACTCTATGCAACACATGATGGGCTCATTAGAGGCACTGGCTATGTCCTTAAAGTCCTGCCCAATAACGGAAAAATATTTTGACTCAACTCTTGTTAGAAAGGGCGTTTACCCTTATGAGTACATGAACAGTTGGGAAAGGTTTGACGAAGATACACTTCCGCCTAAAGGCGCGTTCTTTTCTAGTCTTAGAGGAAAGGACATCCAGCGACTCCGATTACCGGCATGCTCAAGATGCTTGGCAAAAGTTAGATTGTAAAACGATGGGAGACTATCATGACTCCTATTTAATGGCAGATGTATGTTTGTTGGCGGACGTCTTTGAAAATTATAGGAAGACCTGCATGAAACATTACAGTTTGGATCCCGCGCATTACATTTCTGCGCCCGGGATGAGCTGGGACGCTTTCTTAAAGTTTACTGGAGTACAGATTGATTTATTGTCAGATTTACCAATGATTCAGATGATTGAAAACGGATTGCGTGGAGGAATTAGTATGGCGTCGCATCATTACTGTAAAGCAAACAACAAATACCTAGATGATTATGATCCAAGTAAAAGGTCTAACTATCTTATGTATTAGATGCAAACAATCTGTATGGATGGGGCAATGGCGCAATCACTTCCATTACGCAACTTTAAAATGTACACAGGTACAAATAATATTCAAAAAGCATTAAAGTGGTTGAGTAGTTTAACGCCTGATCAGCAGCATGGTTTCATCTAGAAGTTGACTTAGAATATCCTCATGAACTCCATGACCTGCATAATGACTATCCATTAGCAGCAGAAAGTCTAAAGATGGATCCAAGAGAGCCGCCTAAACTTGTGCCTAATCTTCGGGGCAAAAAAAATTATGTCTGTCATTACAGACTTCTACAATTTTATTTAAAACACGGTTTGAAGTTAACAGCTGTTCATCGCATAATTGCTTTTGATCAAGAACAGTTCATGAAACCATACATCATGAAGAACACTGATCTCAGAACTAAATCCACAGATGCTTCAGAAAAAGACTTTTTCAAGTTGATGAACAACAGCTGTTTTGGAAAGACTATGGAGAATCCGCACAAGCGCAAAGATGTCAGATTGGTCACCAGAGAGAACGAAGCAATTAAGCTGACTTCAAAACCTAATTATCAGGACTTTAGAAGATTTCATAATCAGCTTTTTGGCATAATGATGAAAAAAAAGAAAGTCAAATTGGACAAACCTGTATTTATTGGGTTTACTGTTTTAGAATTATCAAAGCTTTTGATGTTAGAGTTTCTTTATGACTACTTTAAGCCCTCGTATCCTGAGTCCAGAGTGCTTTACACAGATACAGATAGTTTTGTTATAGATATTCCTACTGAGACATCTATAAAGACATGGAACTGGAAGTAGCTAAAGGACATGCGGGATGGTATGACACGTCTGATTACCCTAAAGAGTCGCCTTTACATTCAATTACTAACAAGAAGGTTTTAGGAAAGATGAAGGATGAATTATCTGGAAAGGTGATTAAGGAGTATGTTGGTTTAAGGTCAAAAATGTACAGTATTTCGAGCCAGGAGAAAATCATTAAGAAAGCAAAGGGAATATCTCGCAGCGTTGTGCAGTCAAACATATCACATGACAACTACAAAGAAGCATTGTTTGGCAATAAGACTTTTCATCATGACAACGTAAAACTGCGATCTAATCTACATGAGATCAACACAACTGTTGTAACAAAGAAGTCATTAGATAGAAAAACACAAAACGGGTGTTTGTTAATCCAGAGTTTTCATATGCAATCGGGCACTGGAGAACCGCATAAACAGGGGGTTTATATTTTTCATCAACTTTTATTATAAGATCAATCATAGCTTCATCCAATTCATTTAAATCTTTTCTCATGTTTGCTTGACGAGTTCGAATTTTTTTTATTATTTCAAGATATTCTTTTTCCCAATTTGGGGTTTGAGTTGTAGGTGATCTGGATGATTTAGCATGCATTGATTAATCCTCGAAAATGTTTCCTTAATAGCATTACACGCATGAAATGATTCCCGTATCATTTTCAAGGTCTCTTCCTTTACCATTCTTGTTTCGTTCTGCGCTTCCTTCTGAGCTTCCATTTATAAACTCAAATATATTTACGTAAATTAATTAAAGCGGAACAGTGTCTGGTGGGATTATCTGCAGTTCTTCTTTCACAAAAGATCTTTGAGGAGCTGTTGTTTTGTTGTGTCAGTTTCTCGTAATAATACACGGGCGGATTCATTTTTACAATTCTTTTTATTTCGTACGGGTCAACACTCCAAACTGGATCGGTTGCCCTAATGCGAGTGTCCCCTTCTGCTTCCCCCGGTAAATAAAGGTACCTTACTTTCAATCCAAACGGTAATAGTTTGCCGGATGAAGACTCTCCTTCAACAACATTTATGTTTTTCTTTTGATTGCTTGTACTGGTTTTAAACCCTTTAAATTCTTCATTATTCATTGCGCGCAAAACTGAGGGCAGTCTTCTAACCCATTCTGTGTTGCGAGAATTGTCAATCAGCTCTCTGTGATACTGGTAGGAGAAAAGTCTTTCGGCTAACTGTTTGTTAAAGTTTTCAACTAAAGCCTGTGATCTGTGAACTCCTGGGATGCCTCTTTTAATGGTAACTCTATGTTTTAACAATAATTGATTCACTTGACCTTTAAATTCTTTTCCATCATCGACTTGAATCATGCGAGGGTAAGTTAGTGGACCTCGTTGGTATATCAGTTGTATAGCAACAGCAACAGCAGAAGCACTCTTTTGTGTTAATGGTTCAGCATCTTTATATCTTGAAGCTATGTCAATGACTGTGAGTGCGTACTTAAATCTTTTTCGTCTAATCCTATCAGAGGGTAAAATATAGAAGATCCATTTGATGGGTGTCGTTTGGAGTTGTGTTCACAAAGTGCGGTCTCTGTATTCGTCTAGGCGCTGGTAAATAAATTTGCCAGATTGCTTGTTTAGATAACCATTCCTTTGCTGTTTGTTCACTGACTCCTGCCGCTTGGCTTAGCTTTTGTATTGCTGTGATGCCCTTCCAATATCCTTTGGGTGAATAATAGATTTGTTCATTTTTTATTCAGCCGATATTATGCGCAACAAATACACGACGGTCATACCACGACAATAAACGCGATTTCTTGCATCTTTTGTTTTTCTGATGGTTGATAAAAGTCACTGAATTTTGGTGGGGGCAATGTCTGGACTGGTTTGCCTGTTACTAGATAATATTCTTTTATTGCTTGGTCAACATTTTTAAATGTGTAAGCTGCATGCCCCTGTTCTTTCAGTGTGTCATTAATAAAATCTAACTGCTCAAGTCTCTGCTTTCATAGGCGTCTTGTGCAGCTGCTAGTTGCTCCATAGCTTTGTTATGTCTTTTTCTCTCGCCGTCATCCGCAGTTTACTAAATGCGAAATTACTTCCGCTAAAAGCAAGCGCATTCACCACAGCGCCGCCTATCATTATTGCGAGTGAAGCCATTTTTTATAAATGTATTTTTTTCTTACATATTTATATTGTCTGGAATTATTCCTTGCTTGACTAGAAAATCTTTCGTGGCAACCGAAGCTGCAATGATAGCAATTAGCTTTGCTGAATCCTCAAAGTCTAGTTTGCCAAGATCTGCTGGTTTAATTCTTAACAGGCTTTTACCAAGCATTGAGTATCCTACACTTAGTCCTCCAATAACAGCAGAATGGTATACAAGGTTAGCAACAGTTTTTTCGGTGCTCATTTTTAGAAAATAAAATAATTATAATTTAATAAAAAACATGAACAGTGATGATCTACTACAGCTACAAGGCGGCCTAAACCTTCCTGAACTTATGAATGACCAAGTTAATGATCAAGCTATTATGCCCAAAAAGGAGAGGCTGTATTCTTTGGCAGCATGTGGGAAAACAAAACAGTTCCTCGGAACTGAATTCAGCATAGAACAGATTCAACAGATGTCGCCGCAAGACATTATAAAGTATCATAACAGGTATGAAGCGCAGCTGGGGTCGAGAATGGTAAAAGTGTGGGGCAAACGGCTCTTAGTTTGTACACTAAACTAGTCAGTAGATTTGCTCCCATTGATTCTGAACAAGATCTTACGTATGATTTAACGCAAGATCCAGTTTTAACAAAGACATTAGAGTCTCTAGGGTGTGATTTATATTACAGATTTGGAACATTGTTATCGCCATTAATCATGGGATTAATTACTTTTAATCATATAGATTTTGTTTCCCTTCAAAATGAACGAGCTGGAAATCATCAGAACCAGAATCAGGTGGAGAAAGTAACCAAGCCAGAAAATCAGCAAAAAACACTGAACCAGGTGAGGACCAGTGAAAAGAATCCTCATCCTGGGCGTGTTAAAGCAGGAAAAAAATTAGCAGAGTGGAACAGACAAAAAAAATTAATGTTACAGCATCATGAAAACATAACACCGCCAACGCCAGAACAAGTTGTTTCAATGCCAGCTATAAAAACTCCATGTGATACAAGGGCCCCAAAGTCTTCATGGAATATTGAACTTAAAACTGTTGCCATTTTTGGCGCCATTGCTGCTGTTGGGGGCAGTTATTGCGGCTATAAAATATATAACCGATGGCAACAGAAACGAAAGCAATCAAAAAAATCTGAGCCACTAAATGCAGAAAAAGACACCAGCACGCCAAAACCCGCCAATAACAAAGCATTATTTTGATCCATTTGAAATGTAATAATATTTTAAGAACTTAATTTTAAATTTTTTAAATAAAAATAGATCATGGCGTATTATAAAATGATGAAGTCAATAAATAAAGACATGGAGTCTATAAAAGACATTTCCATAGACCCGAATTGTAATCAATGCGGTTGCTTCGGATGTAAAAACTTCATTAAGATCTATGCAGAGAACGCCGAGCAAGACATCCTCAACGATGACGCGTTTTTTGAGGCGTGTGTGTACTATATTAGACATCTACTATTTAAGATAAAAACATAGAACGTATTTTTTTGATAATTATAAGATAACTAAATAAGAACTTGGTTGTACTTAGAGGATGACTTAGTTATGATCTTAGGTTAACTTGGGGATGACTTAAGGTTGACTTAATCAAGAACTTATTAAGAACTTGAAGTAACTTAATTAAAAACTTAATTAATAACTTGGGTAACTTGATCAAGAACTTAATTAAGGACTTGGGGTGACTTAATTAAGGGCCTGGGGTGACTTAATAAGGACTTGGGGTGACTTAATTAAGGACTTGGGGTGACTTAATTAAGGACTTGGGGTGACTTAATTAAGGACTTGGGGTAGCTTGGGGTGAAGGTGTCAAGTGCCTCAAAGTGGAAGGAGCTGCCAAGAAAAGTGGAACTGGAGGACCACTTGCTTTGTGACTGAACAGGCTGTCCCATGCGCTGAGTAGTAATTCGTTGCCTGGCTAGCCTCCAACGCGTTAGTACACGCCCGCTGTGTGGACAGGCATATCATTTGGCAAATAGTTGGCTTGCCTTCGCTGGCTGACACAACTCTTTAAACATTGCTGTTGTGTGCGCGCTGTTGTGTGTGTAAATTAAATATGCAGCCTACTTGTAATGGCTCAAAGTACTGGACTATCGCAAGAACTGGAGTTTATAACTGTTAGTGACGAGGAGGACATAGAAATTGATGCAGAAGAAGTCACAAACAGTGCTACTGAAAGAAATAATCAATTAATTCAAGCCCAGATAGACTACTATTCTGCTTGTGCTCAGTACTGGAAAAAATTTTCAACGCATTTATAACGCATCTGGTGAGAGAGCAGCAAAAAAAATTTGAAAAAGAAGAAAAGAAAAAATTACCAAAACACCCAGGTCAGTTTCAGCTCAATAAAAAAAGACAAACATATAACAAATCTAAAAGTCTACATTATTTGTCTGGTGAAGATTTATTAAACAGCCTAAAATATCACAAAACAGAAAAACGTTTAAGAAGTGTTGAAAGCGTTATCCCAGTCTTTGATGAACACAAAAACGCTGAAGAAATTGAAAGAATTCTAACTGAAGGCCAAACTGCACTTGGCTTACTAAATAATCGCGGCCTTCAACAGTATCTAGCTTATGGAAAATGGCTGCAAAGGTTGTTTACAATAAAAAGAGGAAATTTCAAGAAATTTGTTACAAGTCATTTGAAGTACTCCCTTCGTTGGATTAATAAACTGAGAAAGACGTCAGAACTCTTTGAAAAATATCCAGAACTCGCAAATCTGACAATTTCTATCACACAAGCCATCGCGTTGACGCCAAAAATACAAGCTGCTCTGAAAACCCACGCCAGTGTAGCAGTCGACTGGATGTGAAGAAGGTATGTAGTATTGTTTGGTTGTTGGCATTAACAGCTAATTGACTGTCTTACTTGTCTTTTCTCTCGAATATTTATTTACCATTTTAACTAATCCGTTTGTTTACCAGCACAGTTAACGCACCCAAACGTACACACACCAACAGAAAAATAACAAGCACATACTGCCAACATAGACGTGAAGAAGGTATGTAGCATTGTTTGGGTCTCGTCGTCATTGACAACTAATTGACTGTTCTGTGTTCTGTGTAAACGAAGCCCTCTTGTCTGCGTCGGTCGTAAGGCCCTAGCATAAATTAAGTGATCAGGTTTCAACCTAATGGCGGGTCTCTGCAGTATTCTGATAGTGCGAAGTCCTTAGGTAGGCCGGGCGTGTTCAGCGACTGATGCTTTTTCCCTACAGTACTCTACGAGGTGCGTTCAGCCACTGCTATGGGAAGAATAATCCTACACAGTATGTTTGTTTGTAGGGCCGTTATTTTTTGGTTACTTGTCAGAGAACAGGAATAGGCGGCTTTTTAGGGCACTTTCGCCCAAAAACGTGGTGGAGTAGCAAGTGAGTCTGAATCGGTGTTTTACTGTTCTCTGGTCGGAAATGTCAAGTGACCTGTGTGGGTCTAGAGTGTAGTCACAGGCAGAAGTGTGGGCATAAGTGTAGTGTCATGTAAATGTGATGGACAGACCTCGAATGATAATCTGATTTGTGAATGTTTCGTGATTGATTCATGTGACAGTCGCGTATATTGTTTAAAAGAAATAATAGAAAAAAATGTATAAGATAATATTAATTTTCTGAGAAAGTTTCGCTTGTTAACCCCAACTGTAGGTAGAGGCAGTTTGGAGAAACAGATGCTTCGTGAGTATCTGTTCGTGTTTATGTATGATTTTGTGTGTGAAAGAGGAAAAAAGAGGAAAAGAGAAAAAGGGTTTAAAAAAATTACAAAAGGAAATCATTCTAAAAATTGATTATGGGGGCTGGGGTTTCTTTCAGAATACCTCAGCGTCCAGTCAATGGTTAGCAGCCTCCCCTGACAAGTCCAAAAGGTGGATTCCTATCTTGGCAACATTTAGTCCTACCTTGACTTGTGCAAAGAATGAAAACTGAAAGGACTGGAATTGTATTGTCCGCTAAGAATGAAAACTGAAAGGACTGGAATTGTATTGTTTGCAAAGAATGAAAACAGAAAGGACTGGAATTGGTACATATTGTTTGCAAAGAATGAAAACTGGAAAGAACGGAATTGTATTGTTTGCAAAGAATGATAACTGAAAGAACTGGATTTGAATTGTTTGCAAAGAATGAAAACTGAAAGGACTGGAATTGTATTGTTTGCAAAGAATGAAAACTGAAAGGACTGGAACTGTATTGTTTGCAAAGAATGAAAACTGAAAGGACTGGAACTGTATTGTTTGCAAAGAATGGAAACTGAAAGGACTGGAATTGTATTGTTTGCAAAGAATGAAAACTGAAAGGACTGGAATTGTATTGTTTGCAAAGAATGAAAACTGGAACGAACGGAATTGTATTGTTGTAAAGTATGTCATTTGAAAGAGATGTATTAAATTATAATATTTGAAAGAGATGTATTAATATTTGTTGTTCATTACCCTTCTTGGTTGTCGGAGCAGGCTGAAATAATTTACACTTACGGAGATCTGAATAAAAAAGATAATCCTCTGTTACTATCATCCTATGCTAAAGACTTGATAGATAGGAAATACGATTCCTATCTACACATTTTCACGGATGGTTCTGTTTTAGATTCTTCCGATGTTGGGGCTTCCTTTGTAATACCAGCGCTCAGCATTAGAAAGAAATACCATATTACGAAAGGATGTTCTATATTTACAGCAGAGTTATTTGCCATTTTGAAAGCACTAGATTTTATACTTGACATGCCTGTTATACATAGACAAATACTTATACTATCGGACTCAAAATCAGCGCTTACGGCAGTAGATAGGGTTAGGGACTTCTCATGCCCTAAAAACGGAGCAGGAGACGGAGATCACGACAGCGCCTAAGGGGCGAATCATATGACAGAGGATGATCGGTGATGGCATCGCGAGATCGATGTGAGTTCCCTAGTATTAAAGACCCTACGGGCGATGACAAAGCATGCACGATGTTTGCATCGTGATGGTGCAATCAGCTGTTAAAAAAATTTAAGAAAAAAATGACAGACTGGTTATAGCGACTCGTTTTTTTTTTTTGGTTAGAAAAAAATGACAGACTGGTTATAGCGACTCAGTTTTTTTTTTTGGTTAGGCCGTCTCCCAAGGGCGACACACACAAAACACATGATGAAAAAAAAAAAAGCAGTCTGCTCCCTTGAAAGGCCCGAAGTGTAACCCGCTACACCCTTACCAGCTGATCATCACTGATTCTCGACATTGCTATTAAAACGCCTTAGGGGCGAAGGATATGACACAAGATGCTCGGTGATGGCATCGTAAAATCGATGTGTGCTCGCTAATAAAGACCCTAAGGGCGATGAAAACGCATGCACGGTAATTTAATACGCCTATCTGTCAACTTATAAAAAGCTGAATGTTTTCTAACCATCGAACTGTATAATCGAATCTGGAAGGCTATATCAACGTATTTGCGTGTCAAAAAAAAAAGAAAATTATGTTGCATCAGAGCATCGTGATATTAGTGTAAAATGACATGTTTTCCCCCGTCCGCTGATCGTTCGAGCTATAAAAACTGACTAAAGTCAAAGCAAAAAGTAATTTTAACTTTAGTCAGTCTAACAGAACGAAGGACCACCAGGAAACACCACGAGGAGGTGGGGGACTGTTTCCCCAAAATAATGGATTAAACAGCACACTCTGATACAAGAAAAAAATAAAACGACTATTAGAACACTCATCAGGACCACAATCACGTTGGAACGCTATCATACAAATACAGGAAAAAAAAAGAAGCTGCCAGGGAGGGGTCAACGAAACAAAGTCTATACAGCGTAGGAAAAGTTGTGACACCGTCAGAAGCGAGAACTCGTTTAATGTAAAAAAAAAAAGGAAAGAGAATTGCGGGTTTGAGCGTACGTAAATATAGATTTTCCGTCTGTTCTGAACCCTATGTTTTTTTCCACTCCCACTCTCTCGCGTTTGAAGAACCTTTTGGTAGGTTTCTTTGGTGAAGGCATCGTGTTTTTTACTCAACCCTTTACAGCTGAATTTGGTTTGTTCTTTCCCAGAACAGAAATAGGTTTTAGAACAGAGCCCCACAAAGAAATCTCCTGTGTATTCGACTTTGAACAAGCCGGGTGTCCGTTTGTCATATTTGGCAATATTTAGGAATATTCTAGAACGACGTCGTCTGATTCACACAGCAGCACACCCACGTCATCCGTTTGATGGAGCACGACCTTCTGAAAAGCTTGATTTCTGTGCGGATCTCGGAATCGTCTCTGCACCTGTCGCTCTGTAAGAGTAACGGCATAACCCTTAACCATTCCGTGTCAAAAACCAGCAATAATTTTGTCTAAAGCTTGCTCCAGACTTGTGTCGATGTCTGACGGGTGGATTTCTGGGCCCCTGCTGTTTCACTCCTACAGATCGGAACGCAAACACCGAAGCGTATCCTGAATATGCGACGTGTCATCATCATCTCGAATCGGCTTGATGTGTTCCTCCTGTGTTGTGTACTATGTTCATCCAATTCGGTGTTAGGTACGGCCAGTTCATTCGCGACACAAGTGGTACCGAGACCAGCTCCAACCTGTTCATGTCGTCCGTTCTGCTGCTCCGATCTCTCTTGATCCCGTCGCTCCTGGCTGGGGGAGGGGGGGGGGGGGGGGGGGGGGGGAGGTGCAAAGGGGTACAGGATTGTATATAATTGGCAGAATTTTTTTTTTCCTCTGTGTGTGCGTGGCGTGCGTGCGTGCGTGCGTGCGTGTGTGTGTGTGTGTGTGTGTTGTGTGTGTGTGTGTGTGTGTGTGTGTGTGTGTGTGAGCGTGGTGTGTGTATGTGCTGTGGGCGTGTGTGTGTGGTGCGTGAGATGTGAGTGTGTGTTGGTTGGTGAGTGAATGCATGTGTGTACGAGTGCTCGAGTATGAATGTGTGTGTGGTGCGTGTGGTGTGTGTGTGTGTGTGTGGGCGCGTGTGTGTGTGCGCGTGTGTGTGTGGGCGTGTGTATACTGTCTGTATGTGCGAGTGTGTAAGTTTGGTATATGTGAGGGTATGGTGTTGTTTGTATTGAGATGTGTGTATTTGTGTATTTATGTAAGTGCGTGGTATGTGCGTGTGTATGTGTGTACGTGTGTGTGTGTGTACGTGTATGTGTGCAGCACAGTATTTTTGTGTGTTAATTATGCTTCTTTGCTTTGAATGAAAAACGTTCATATTCTGTTCATAATGTTTTCTTAAATGTCAGTACAACCTTGAGTTAATCTGACAATAAATTGGTTTCAGTCAGTCAGTCAGTATTAATATTTGTTTACTTTGATTTTAGTGAATATTATATTGGAAGGGATTGTTGTAAAACTTAAAGTCGGCCTGTTAGTGCTCCTTTGTACGAGTGGAGTAGTTCCATGAACCAGTGCGTGTGAACGCGGTGTGTGACAGTTTGCAAACACTGAACAGTGTTTCTTCCTCACCAGCATAAGTCAGCTTTCTTCTTTTGCTTGAAACAACACACTGTCTGGAAATGGTTGGCCTTTCCATACTTTGAGCACATTTTTTCCCATGGCAAGACTTCTTATATCTTGACACGGCTTGAGAATGGCTGCTACCACAGTGAGAACAGGCAGCACTGTTGTGATAAATGCCTGTGCTGTCACTACCTCAATGACTGCCACGTTGGTGAGGAACCCACTGCTGCTGCTGTGAAGAGCCCCACTACCTCGCTGGTCACACAGGGGATGGAAGTAATATTTGTCTTTACCATATCCACATTGTGCACACTGTCACTGTGCTGGGGTTACAATTGCTCTCTTATAGCTTCCTACTGTCTACACAAATCTACTGTTACCTTGAGCTTGAGTTCTGGTGTAATCTGTCATCTGCACTTTTTTTTTTTTTAACAAGTTTGTTGTGTCCCCACCCCCATGCACACACACACACACACGCACACGCACACACACACACACACACACACACACACACACACAATGCGATTGATCGCTGATTGCTTCTTTGTGGATCTGGGAATGATGGATATGCAGACAATTCATGTACCACATGAATGTAGATTTCAGTGTTTTCAGCTTCCTGTTGATTGATCTAGTGGAAAATAGAATTTTCATGGAATACTGGCCTCAGCTGGCTGACCAGTCACTCACTGGGCCGAATCCACTCAGGATGTGGGCATCGGTCAGCTTGCTAGCATACTCCTTCCATCCCTTCTCTCTGCAGGTAGCCTTTGTGACCGCTCAGAGCTGTCCTGCAGGACACATTCCCAAAGGACTTGCAGATAGGGGGAATAAATTCCTACAGGTTTAACTGAGAACCACCTGGCTTACAGGGAAAGTGTGGAGTATCTTTTTCAGCCTACCTCCTGTACTCAACCAGACAGCCTTCCTATCCTCCATCACTCTCTCCATCAAGACTGTCTGAATGGGACTGCATCAAGCTTTGGCGGCCAGTATCAAGCGCCAAACATTGCACAGAAGGTTGCAAAATATAGAATTGTATGCACTAGTCTTTGAATTATTCTTGAAATTGTGTTGTAATTAACCCATTAATCATGATTATCCATATGAATAAGCTGATGCGTATTGTTGGAGGGGTTTGTTCTTGTAGCTGGTTCATGTTCAGCTTGAAGAAAAACCAAGGCATTGACATGTATGTAATATCATTTGTGTGTAAATGATATGTACTGGTGTGTTTCAGGTGTAAGAGATGCCACGTCCACCCAAGCACAGTTGTCGTGGCGTTAAAAAAAGTCAGTGATTATGTTTCATTTTTATAGTTTGATGAGAAATGGATAATCAGTGATATTAGTGTACTTCTTTGTGTCCTTTGAATAACTTGTTTAATGTTTGTGTGTGTGTGTGATTGTACTTTATCTAAGACATGTTTTTATCTGATTTAAGATTTTACGGCAGAAAGATTTTTAACAAACTTTCTGGTGCGTTTGTAGACGATGTCATTTAACAAGATGTGTGAAAGTTTTTTTTTTTGTTTTTTTGTTTTTTTTTTAATGACTGGTGAGTTGATTTTAACATGGTGACAGCCCTGATATGGCCCTTTGCGGTCGGCTGGGCTATAAGCAACATTATCTTATCTTATCTTGTTACCACAGTCATAACACTACATGTATAATAAGAAGCTGTATAGTCAGATTTCAGTTGGCAGTGAAGTTGTTAAGATTTACTGAAAATGAACTATCAAATTCAGTTGAAAACGGCCAATGTGACTTGTCCATGCAGGCTATTGGCCTATTTTAATAGGTGAATACGTTTTTGTTATTGTTGTTTTTGTTAGTATTGAATAGTTTGTGTAAATGAGAATAGGGCAGTTTCTGTCTGTGCAAGTGTTGCAATGTTTTGAAGTTTCTGAGTGGATCCATACTTTCAGTGATTGTGCTTGTGTATGAGTGTCTTTTGCATTTGTTTGGTAGGTGAAAAGCAGAAAGGTTGATATTGGAGCGTATGAGGAGTAGAGGAGACTAAGTTCTGGGTGCTCATATCTCTGTGGGTGTCTAATCACTGTTACTGCAGCTTTGCTGCTGAGAAAGGAATCGGGCATAGGCAGATGTAGTAAACAACCTGGCGTGCTGGTGCTATTGCCAAATCTTTTTGCTTTTGCTATGAAATCATTCAGTCATAATGAGCCCTGAAAGGTCCCTGTGTGCTTAGCTGGGTTATTCTAAAAGTGAAATCATATAATGATGACATATGTATAGTTGTTAAAGAGGTATCTGTCTCTTTCTTGTTTCAGTCTGTTTACCTTTTTGTTTTTCTCTGTCATCTGTTATGCAAGTTTTCTTTTCATGATAATTGATATCAGATTTCCATATTACTGGAAATGTTTTAAAAAAATTCAGCATGCATGCGTCGTAACACAACATGGCAACAGTGTTTACTGTTTGGTCAGGCTATGTTCAAGCTGCATATGCTGGTATACATGTGACCAGTTATCATGAAATAAGTTTGATGTCACAATTTTTATTTTCTTTTTTTTTAATCCATTTACTCTTTTTTTTTTTCTTCGATTTTAATGTTATTCCCTCTCCAGGGCTGGAAATCATTTTCATTGCAGACAGATGGCACCAGACCTATATTCTGATAAAGAATATATATTTTATAATATATATATATATATAATATATATATATATATATATATATATGTATATATATATATATATATATATATATATATATATATATATATATATATATATATATATATATACACGAAAAAACCTGTGGCAGGTTTTCAGATGGCTTAAAGAGAGTTCCCATTGAAACAAAGCATTTAATACCATGTTTATTAATGAAAGAAAGAATAGATTTGCATAGCTTTCTGAAGTTATCATAAGGAACAATGACAATAAATGCAACAGCGACAACAAAGGATCACATTCTCTAGTTTGATAATTAACATCACCAGACTATTCCATTTGGGATGGTTACACAACAATACTTGTGGATACTTATGTTGTCTGAAAATCATACTGCACCAGACTGGTCCATTTGGGATGGTTACACAACAATACTCGTGGATACTTACTGTTGTCTGATGGATACTTACTGTTGTCTGAAAATCATAAGCTGTTAATATGAGCCATACTTCCACCCTCCACCCCCATGCTCCCACCTCCTTCCCATCTTTCACCCAGCCTCCAGTCCTGCCCTCCCCCTCCCCCCCACCCCAGCCTGTCCTCCCTCCTGTTTCCCTTATATACAAGCTGGCTGCTCAGCAGTCAGCTCTGGTTTGGGATGTGGGACGGCAGTGTTTGACAACAACAGAGTAAAGAGCTGCAGCTGCTGCTTTAAAGCTGTGTGTTTCTGTGAGAGGACAGTTATGTCTTAGGTCACATATGAAATATGTTAAATTTGATGGACTTGTTTGGGATACTTTTTGTGGGAAAGTTAACACAATCTACAAGAACAAAAACAAAACAGAAACAAAACAGCACTATGAAAGCTGTGACTCTGTGGGAAATAAACTGTCACAGATGACCTTTGTTACACTTGTGCATTTAGACACACATATCCTGCAAAGAAGTGGACATGAATAAGTCAGTCACACAACACTCAACACTCACACACACGCAAGCGCGGGTGTGAGCGCGCGCGCGCACGCACACACACACACACACACACACACACACACACACACACACACACACACACACACACACACACCACATTCGCACACACACACACATTCGCACACACACTCATGCGCACACACTCATGCGCACACACTCATGCACACACGTACACACGCTCTCTCTCTCTCTCTCTCTCTCTCTCTCTCTCTCTCTCTCTCTCTCTCTCTCTCTCTCTCTCTCCAGCCCTGATGTGGCCCTTTGCGGTCGGCTGGGCTATAAGCAACATTATCTTATCTCTCTCTCTCTCACACACACACACACACACACACCACACACACACCACACACACACACACACACACACACACACACCACACACACACACACTCAAACTCACTCACTCACTCATTCACTCAACAAGGGCAGGTCTATTTTTGTAGGAAGAGTGGAAATGGAGTCAGGCGGTAGTGAGAAACTCCATAGTCTAGATTTATCACAGTGGCAAAGTCCACAGAAAAGTGAAAGGCGAATGCAGTAGATGGGGGGAGGGGGTAGCCATGCATGATGCTATATAATGCACAATCTCAATGACTAGCCATTTCAGAGGAGCATTCACATTATAAAGCTCATTGGGACAGGGGCTGGTTGAAGCGAACAGTTTCCTTATTGATAATATCAGTAATATTTGTTGATGTTCCTTGGGCAGTGCTTATAACTGAATCTTGAGAAGACGCACATTTACAAACAGGCAGACTGCTTATGCAGTAGTCAGTCAAGGCATCAGGTTTCAATTTAAAATTCTTTTCCCCAAACATGGAAAGTAAATTTTTTAAAAAATAAAAATTCTAAGATGTTTTTTAGTTACACTCTCTTTTGCCAGTTTTTTTCATGTGAGCACACACGCTTGCCTGTGTGCATATATGCATGCTCATGCGTTTGAGCGTGCACACTTACGTGTGCGTGTGTGTGAGAGTATTATGTGTGTGTGTGTGTGGTGGGGATTCTAGGAGCTGTTGCAGTAGAAACTGTATTAGTGTATCCCAACAATGTGAGGTTCTTTGGCCTCTGGTGTAGCTCTGTCTTTTCTGTAACTCTCTGGCTGATTTTTGGAACTATTGTTGTCTTCTTTAAAAAAAAAGCAGAAGTGATATCAAGTGAATGTGGCCAGTATAATAGTTTTCCAGGATTAACTTAAGTCACAGTTTCAAGTGACAATTTTTCACCCAAGACCATAGTTCAGACAAATCTTTGTCCCACATTTTGCATACCATTTAGTGACAAGTACACTTAACACACCGTATTGCTATTGAAAACAACAACAACAGACTAAAGCATAATGTATTCACAGTTAGTATGAACGCCGTTTTTTTTTCCCCTTTTTTTTTAATTCATGATTTCATAGTAATAATTATTATCATGATGGTTGTTTTTGTTGCCCCTACTCCTTTTTTAAATGCTGCACAAAGTAGTGCATCAGCACATACTCACAAACACATTTGTGTACACACACACACACACACACACACACACACACACACACACACACACACACACACATACACATGTGACTGTATAAACATAGGCACTTATGTACCATCACCCTTGCACCAGCTTTATTTATCTCTCTCAAACAAGAAAGACAAATCGGGAAAGGGGAAAAAAAGGGGGAGAAGTTTTTCTGTCGTTTACAAAGATGTTTTAGAGCTGGCTGAAAAGTTTTCCTATGAAATATAATTTCTGATAACCTGAGGAAGATTTTTCCAAATATTAGGACTCTGAAAAGCAACAGTTATGTCACCAGAAGGTTTGGTTCCTGCAGATGGGATGCAGAACATACCACTGTCAGAAGAAGAATGATGCTAACGAGGAAGTGCATAGGTGTAGAGTGTCAGTATTTTTAATTGATGAATAATCTTCCTCTAACAATTATATCAGAACAGTCATAATCAATGTTCAAATGCAAGCCATGTTCACTTTGGTTTTGAATGGGGAAAATTTACTTGTAGAAATTGTTGAGAGCAGTGAAATTGATACAGAATACCAGCTTTCAAGAAAATGTATTATTTTTATCGGACAAATATTTTACTTGCATGGCAAATTTTGTGCACATATGTCTGCCCAGGTTTCTAGTAAAATGTCCTGTGATTTTTGTTTTTGTTGTTGTTGGTCATTTTGTATATGTTATTTCTCAACCAGACTTAAGTTTCACATAATTTTAATTGATTCAGCATTTTTTTATGAAAAAGATTTTGACTGATGCAATGAGTCTTCTCTAATTGTACACTGTATAACAATGGAGCTGCTTTTTTACATTTTTTTGTTTTGTTTTATACAGGATGCCTTTTTTGCTATACTTCAGAAGAAGATGAAGAAGCCTATGGAAAAATGCTCAGAAAATCAGGCATTGCCATTCATTATTTCTGTATGGTAAGTCACTGTTTTGATGTTAGTAGATGCTTGCACATGTGTGTGTGTGTGTGTGAGTGTGTGTGTGTGTGTGTGTGTGTCTACTCTGAGTGTGTGTGTGTGTCTACTGTGTGTGTGTCTACCGTGTATGTGTCTATGTGTGTAGATGCATGCGTGTGCGTGTGTGTGTGTGTGCCTGAGCATGTATGCATGTGTGTATGTGTGCAGTGATAAGGGGATGTTGGTGGTGGCGAAGGAGTGTGTGTGAGGGGGTGAGGGTAGGCTAATGAAGTCTGTATGTGTGTTATTGCTTGGACCTACATTTGTTTGTTGGTGATGTATCCATGTTGCATGTCTGTTTTTTATAATCTGCTAAGCACAGTTTAATGTAATTGGCTCATTCTGTTTCATGGTTTGACCTTAAATTTTGTTGATTTATCATAACCTCTCCTTTCGTTCTCAACCAGAGAATTTGTAAGGGTTTAGGGCTTTATGGTCAGAAAGATTAAAATGTAGATAGATGTTGTGGAGAGGGAGGCTTGTAAGTAAATCTCCTTGTGAAGAAAATTAACCTCTTTTTTGGGGAGGGGGTGGTAGGGGGGTGAGGGTTTGATTTTTTTTTTTCCCGTCTCATCATCCATGCTATTTCAGTCGCGCTGCATTCATGCAGCTCATTCCAACTACCGGTGTTCAGCCACACTGGGGCTTGTCCAGCCACAGCTGTTTTGTTTGTTATGAAATAGTTCACCAGTTAGCAGGAAATTTCTTTTTTTTTTTTTTTTTTTTTTTTTTTTTTTTTTTTTTTTTTTTTTGCTGTCCCAACCTCTGCGCTACCTCAGAGGCAGTGCACCCACGCTGCTCATTCCGACACCCCGTCCACAGCCATAGCCCGGCCGGCCCCGCCGCAGCCCCGGCACCAGCAATCCACAGGGAGCAGTCAATGTCAAGTCGTCATGAGGCAACCCACCGGAGGAGACACTGCACTGCTGCCGAGTCACTTCGGTGGTGTTCAGTGGCGCCTGTTCTGATCTAACATACGCAGGACACCACCTACTAAGCCCCCTACTGACGACAATAATTGCTTAGTCGCGGAGCCGGCGTGAGTGAGCTCTCCCTCCGGAGGGCGCCACCACGTCCGTCCAACGACAGCCCCCATGGACTCGCCGATACCGGTGACCCCGACGGAAGCAAACCAAGGCCACAGACGCGGAGAGGACATCGAAACTGAGGTCACCATGAGAGCAGGGCATGAAGGGCCACAGAATTTGAGACATTTTTTTTTTTAATGCTGATCAATGGGAATGAGGATGATTAAGATGATGCTACGGATTTCCATTTTGGTCTGAGACTACATGACAGGGCTGTACTCTACGCTTCCTTTCATAATATATCCTGGCGTCAACCAGGCCCGAGAGATACAGGCACCTGCAGTGTTGGTCAGGAAATTTGAGCAACACTCTCAGAAACACATCCATTAAGTGGATGAAACTCGACTGTGTGGTCCCAGTCTTCCCAACTGAGTCCGCAGCAAACTCAACTCTGGGTAGGAGCCGGTCGGGGCAAAAAAACCCCACATGACTCTGATGGGATTCGAACCCACGACCTCCCAGCCGGGAGTCCGCGACGCTAACCACTTCGCCACGGCGGCTGGCGCAGGAAATTTCTTTCTGAAAACTGAATTACAAGACACAGTATGGCCACACTGGAAAAGAAGCAACTTCAAAAAGATATCACACCCAAGGTTCCAATGTTAAGATTTCTTGCGTCTGGGTGGATGGCATGAAATATGGACTGCTATTTATGATTTGGAAAAACAAACAAACAAAAACCCAAAGATGATGTAGAGAAGCAGACATAGCGTGATGACTGACATGATGCAGAACCAAGTGCCTGGAAAGAGGCTGCCGTGAGTAGATCTGCCAGTCCTAACTTATTCCAGTGCAAGAAGAAAACGTGATATGAAAGATGAGCCGGTGTTTTAACGTTTCGTATGTTTTTAGGGGATCCAGTCCTAACCTAACCTAACTCGTGACTTTTCATAATAAGAATGCTTTGAGGCTTTTTTTTTTTCTTTTTTTTTTTTATAAATCATAGAATTGACACATCAGTGAGGTTCTTCTATTTTCACAGAGAAACTGCTCTGTTAATTTCGTTTGAAAAGAGTTGAAAGGGCAGTAGGTAACCAGCTGGGCTACTGTAAACTGAAACCATATCCACAACTGTTTTATCGCTATTGCACTATTGCTATTTTTCCCAGACAGAAACAACGCATTGAGGGTGTTGTTGGAATTGTGTCTGGTTGTGCTTGCAGCTGTTCTCCTCGGGCTTATGGCAGAGAGGGAAAAAGGACACTGATGGAATCTTGGGCTTCTGGCTATCGGACATCAAACGTGAACAAAAACGGGGTGCTCATTTGGTCAGTTTGGAATGTTTGTTGTTTTTGTCTCTGTCTGTCTGTCTCTGTCTGTCTGCCTCTCTCTCTCTCTCTCTCTCTCTCTCTCTCTCTCTCTCTCTCCTCTCCTTCTCCTCTCTCTCTCTCTCTCTCTCTTGAATTGTATTTATTCTTGCTCTCTGTCTCTCTCCGTCTCTCACTCTGTTTCTCTCTCTCTGTCTCTGTGTCTTTCTTGTCTCAGTGTTTGTCTGTCTCTCACACTTTCACCCTCTCTCCCTCCCCTTCTCTCTCTCTCTCTCTCTCTCTCTCTCTCTCTCTCTCTCTCTCTCTCTCTCTCTCTCTCGCTCGCTCTCTCTCTTGCTCTCGCTCTCTCTTTCTATCTGATTCTCTCTCCTTCTCTCTTTTAACTGCATTTATTTGGGGAAAAAAGATGAGACAAGATGTTTTTTTCCTTTTGTATTTATCTTTTCTTTTTGTTTAAATAAATTCAGGTATTCTTGAATACATTAAAAGCATAAACATTCTTTGAACATTTTACAAGGTACAATCTTTGCATGTTCTCAACATTTGCATTTCAGTTTCAGTTTAAGTTTCATCAAGGAGGCGTCACTGCGTGCGGACTAGTCCATATACGCTACACCACATCCGCTGAGTTTTGAGACACCACTACGCATGATTTGAAGCTGATGGATAAATGAATTAACAACAAAGATGAGATAATTGAAGGAGAGGGTCTCGTGGCTACGACTCAGCGGATGTCTGACCTACGCATTAGCCCAAAGCGCTGGTCAGACCTTGAGTGCCAACATTTCCATAGAAAAAGATTTTAAATTGTATAGAAAAAAAACAATGATAGAACACATGTAGAACAGGCTTGATGATTAAGAATATAGGTTTCGGGGTTCTGGATTCGATATTAGAAAATAGTTACAGGCTCGGAATCAAAAACTTACTTGGGGAATATTTCGACAGGGTCGCCCTGTCTTCTTCAGCTCACTGTTGCTGTTGTGGCAGTGAGGCCTAGTGGGACGACTGTTGTGGGGGGTGAATGGTTGTCAGGATCTGATTGTAGATGGGGGGGGGGGGGGGGGGGAGTTCAAAGCCTTGATCTCTGTTCAGGCTGGGGCATCTGGTCTTGATTTCGATGGCTTCTTTAACTTTTCTTTTTGTGAGGAAGGGCTCTGTAGATAAGATCTTGGTTTCTTGGGGGCTGAAACTGTGGCCTGTGGCTTGTAGATGTTCGTGTATGGCAGAAGTAGATGGGTTTTGGTGTTCCTGTAGACGGATACCCCCCAAGAAACCAAGGAAGTTTTTACACACACACACACAACACACACACACACACACACACACACACACACACACACACACACACACACACACACACACACACACACACACAGCTAGAGACACACACACACACACACACACACACACTTTTTTTTAGATTTAAGCACATCCATGTATGTGTTGTGTTTATCTTCCCTCTGTCTTTCTTTCTTTGTCTCTCTTTTTCTGTCCTCTCTCCCTCTCTCTCCCGCCCCCCCCCCCCCCCTTTTTTTTAATAAAAAAAAGTGGCTTTCTCATTCTGGGTCTTACCATCTGTGTTTCTCAATTTGTCTCTCTTCTCTCTCTCTCTCTCTCTCTCTCTCTCTCTCTCTCTTAGTGCCATTCTCATTCTGGGTCTCACCATCTCTGTTTCTCATTTTGTCTCTCCTATTCTCTCTCTCTCTCTCTCTCTCTCTCTCTCTCTCTCTCTCTCTCTCTCTCTCTCTTTCTCTCTCTCTCTCTCTCTCTCTCTCTCTCTTTAGTGCCTTTCTCGTTCTGGGTCTCACCATCTCTGTTTCTCATTTTGTCTCTCCTATTCTCTCTCTCTCTCTCTCTCTCTCTCTCTCTCTCTCTCTCTCTCGTTATCTGATCCTTCCCATTCCCTCACCCTGTCTACTCCTCCATCATATTTTTCTTCTATTCTTTATTTCTTTTTGTGTAGCTGGGGCTTCTGAATTGCTTATAGATATGCACATTTCATGCTTTACAGCTAAAAAAAAAACCAACTGGGGTTTCTTTCTTTAGCCCCCAGCCTTCACCTGTCACTCACTGTGCCTGACAAGCAGATGGCACAGGAGGTGGACAGCCTGAGTTGTGCAAAACCAGAAATGTTTTATACTGAAGTATTTGATAGGACCATTGGGCCTTTGTTGGAGCTTGCACCAATGAGCTGGCTTCGTCTAATTATGCTTCATGACTCGTTCTCTTGGCTTGGACTCTCCTCTGCCACTGAAAGGAAGAATGATGTTAGGGAATCAGGGATTCTTTGACAGAGAAAAAGAGTTAACAGAGTGATTGCAGTTTCAGACGTCATGGCTTTCTGCTTGACATAAAACGACCAGAGCCAGGCTATGAATGCTGTTTGTTCACTGATGCCTAATTGAAGCCCATGTCAAGAAATTAGGCAATGAGCCCCTTTAACCCTCTTCTGTATGCACTTACCTGCGCTTACTTAACTTAAGAGAAGTAACTCCGTAATTTGAACATGGTTACCCAGTTTAAAAATTGATTTAAAAGAGAGGAAAGGAAATAATGAAATGAAAATAATTTTGAAAATTCCTATGAATGTATATGTTGTTAATAAGGTAAGTTTGAAGAATGTCACATGAGCCATTTATGGGGGGGGGGGGGGGGGGGGGGGGGGGGGGGGAATCTTCTTCTTCAGAACTTTTAATGAATCGTTGTTCATCATATCTGTAACCTCATCCCAATCAAAATCTAGGTCACTCTCAGCTTCATTACCCTGCACTTTCACTAAGTCTTATGCTGTAAATCCTACAAATGAGCTCATCATCATCACTAAATCCCATGATAGAATGCCAGAAATCAAGGTTGGCCATGGTGAAAAACAGCACTTTGACCACAAAACTTTTTTAAAAAATCATAACTCAAGAACTACGGCACGCGCGTATCGAGTCACAGTTTGTTGCAAACGGAAGTGGATTGTAAAAGGAAAAAGGAAATCACGTTTCTGCAAGACTTCCTTTTCTACAAGAAACATGGCAGCGCCCATTGTTGCCACATGTTTTACCGGGCGCTGACAGGCGCTCAGCCTTTTGGCAGTGTGATTTCCGGTCGGGCGTTAGCAGACGCATGCTTGTCAAGAGAGGACTAAGGATACTAAAACGTCCAAAGATGAGCCCCAACATGCCATGAAGAAACTGTTGACTCTGCAGAGTTTAATCATAGTAATAGTACTGTCCAGCTCCATTTACACTACTGAGCTGACAGCCTTGGTCCTAGCTCTAAAAATGGCCTGTAAATCCAAACATAAAGATTTCTTCATTTTATCAGACCCCTTTCTGCTTTGGAGGCCATTGCCGGCCGTAATCTCAAGCACCCTCAGCTGCTGAAAGTTTTTGAACTGTACGTCTCTCTAAAATCAGACAGATACAACATAGTTTTTGCTTGGGTTCTCAGCCATGTGGGCATTCGAGGCAATGAGATAGTTGATCAGCTTGCCAAGAATGCCACAAAAGAAAAGTTGAGCAGGTTGTCTATTCCTCGCACTGAATGCCACAAAGGAAAAGTTGAGCAGGTTGTCTATTCCTCACACTGATCTGAAACCCAAAACACACTTATGTCAAAGGCTTCTGGCAAGAGGAAAGGACCTTGCAGACGGATAACAAACTATTTAAAACTGTCCAAACCTGAGTTTCCAAGGCGCCGTGAAGTAAAACAGTCTTGTGCCGTTTGCGTACAGGCCACTCGTTTTACACCCATTCTTATCTTTTAAAAGGGGAAGAAGCTCCATGGTGCATTCCATGTCATGTTCCCCTCACAAGGAAACATTCTTTTAGAATGTTTGGACTTGCACGATGTGAGACAAACACTTTATGGCAGACTCCATGAAGACTTTGTTCAGAGATGTCCCACCTGACATGACCTTTGAGTTTCTGAGGGAGATTAACATTTTGCATCTGATCAAAGATTTTATAAATGAAAGATGTTTAAAGAAGTTTCTGGTGCGTTTATAGAAAGTGTATTTTAAAAAGATGCGTGAATGTTTTTTTTTGTTTTTTTTTTGTTTTATTAATTTTTTGTGATGACTTATGAGTTGATTTTGATGTAGTGACAGCCCTGATATGGCCTTTTGCGGTTGGCTGGGCTATAAGCAACATTACCGTACCTTATTTTAAAAAAAAACAGTCACTTTTTTCTGTTCTGTTGTGTAAATCTGTATGTTGTACTTATTAAAAGAATCTTTTTTTTTTGTAATTGTTTGTTCAGTTTTCTTTCTTTCTCTGTCTGTCTTCTGTGTCTATCTGTCTGTCTATCTCTTTCTATCTTAGAAAACAGGAGAGAGAAAATTAGATGTGGCTTTGATATGTTACCACCAGCCCTGTTTTCAAAAGGTCGGCCTGATATTGGAAAAAAAAGGGGGGATCAGATTTTCCCCAGATCTGGATACCGTCTTAAAAGTTGACAAGAGGGTAAAAATATCTTTTATAAGGTCTGAGAAAGCGTGCTCACCCCTTAGTTTGTACATTTTAGATTTTCTGATGTTCGTTATTTGTTATTCGAGAAGCTTGAACAGTTTCACGTAAGAAGCAGAAATGTGGACGGCAGTTCAGTAATAACGATGATACTGGATGGCAATCCAAGGGCAGGAAAATGTGCGACTCTGGAACCCTCTGATAGTAAATCTAAGCATCCTTTTCAAATTCTGAGCATAGATCTGTTTGGTGCGGAACACTGCCCCATACAACTGTACTGAATGGGGAACCCACTTAACGTCATGCACCTTTCACATCGCTGTTTGGCTTTTTGACATTACATATTTTTGTAGCTGGTTTCATTTTCTCTGCATGTTTCCGGAACATTGTGTAGGGGAAAAAAACATAGTTATGTTTGCATGATTGATAGATTTTTTCTTCTCTGAAATGTTTTTTCCTTTTTGAAACATGTGTCTTAACTTCTTGCTTGCAGCATTGTGACTACTGCAGGAGGAAGGGGGCCAGCATTAGCTGTGCAGACAAGACATGCCAGATCAAGTTTCACTTCCGCTGTGGAAGAGAGGCGGGAGGCCTCTGTCAGTTCTACGATCAGTTCAGGTGAGACATGCACATGATCAGATTGGATGTTGAATATAGCTTTGACTTTCTCAGAGGATGCAAATCGTCCAGAATGATGATCTAGTGAACAATTTATGTGGCATAAGTGTGATAAAGGAACACTTCAAAAAAAGAAATTGTTCTTGGCTTTTCCCATCAAGATAATTTTTGGTGCAAATCTGAAAAAAAAGTTGTTGCAATTACTGGAAGCTCTTTCATTTGAAATTTCAGAAAGTGACTGCCTGTGAAGCTGAGGATCCACCTTCACAAACTGTGACACTGATTAAGTGAATATTTAGGAGAGAGTGAGAAAGGAAAAAAAAGAAAAATGCGACACCAAAATTATAACCATAATTATCTGCAAACAAATTGGCAAAAACTATCGACAGTAATACAAGAAATGGGAATTGCTGGATGAACTTGTGATGATTGGCTGGGTCACAAACCTATAGAAACTCTGATGTCTCCAGATCAGAGTTGCTGTTGTGTTCTGTGTGGGTAAACCTGACGTTTGGTTCCTGCTGGGGACAAATTGTTGACTTCTCATGCAAATGATCCAGCGCAGAAATGGTATTGCTGCAGTCATCCACATCGCAGAACTTCTGAGGGCTGCCATTCACAACTTGTTCAACACAATAAGCGACAGATCATCAAGATTAAGAGTGTGAAGTGTGATTTTTATTTTTTCTAGGATGAGTACTGTTTACCTTACATTCTTCTTTCATTTGAGCTATCATTCTGTCACATTTGTGTATCATTGAATTCCAACTTTGGGTTAGAAATAATTTGTTAACTTTTTTTGTCAGTAAGCTGTCAGTGTAGGTGCACATACAGATTCAGTAGTTCATGCTTAAAAGCATATTCAACTGAATTAAATGTGTGTACTGTTTAGGTGATAGACAATGCTTTGTAGTAATTTCCAGGATTGCTAGGATGGCCACAGTATAATTCCAGGATTGCCAGAGTGGTCACAATTCAGTTTCAGGATAGTGGATTTTTTCTTTTCTCTTTTTTTTTCTTTTCTTTTTTTTTTGTGTGTGTTATTATAAATTATCTATCAAACTTGGGCAGTAAATATTCATACACATCAGAAACAGCAAGTTCTGTGATTATTCCAAAATATAATTTGCAAAAATAAGCTGATTTTGTTCTTGTGCTTTTGGAAGACTGCCAGGTAAGCCTTTTTTTTTTTTTCCAATGAAATGCCAAAAACCTAATGTCATTGTTGTGAAAATTTTGTAAGTATTGTATGGAATGGATACGAAGTGGAGGAAAACAGATCTTCCTCCCTTACTTGAAATGAAAGGGCGAGAAAAGCCTTAATAAAGATTTCTTGAAGGAAAACAAAAGGAGAGGGTAAGTGACAGGAGGATCAAGGAAGAAAATGGGAGTATTAAAAAAAAGCTGCATTTAGAACAGTTTATTTGTGTGAACGGAGTTTCAATATTCACTGTTGCTGATATCATCCCATTTGATAGGTTAAGTAGGAAAGTAAACAAAGAGAGAAAAGGTAAAGATAATGCATATTTATGAGCATGTTTTGTTGTGCTTGTGTGTTGTAGGCCAAGAGCTTTTTTTTTTCTTTCAAAAGCTAGGTTTCAGGATTAGCATGACTTTTGATGAGTGTGTGTGGGTGTTAGTGTAAGTATTACTGAGCTGAGATATGAAAAGCTGGTGGAACTGGTAGCATACTGGCATGTTCAGAGTTGCTTGTATCATTGCTGCTCCTATGGTGTCATTTAAAGTTGCTGTTAAAATAGTTTATCCTTCATATGTGTGCTGAAAAATAATCACTTTGTTTCCATTTCACATTCTTTAAGCTTGAATTTTATCAGCCTATGATGAAATCAAGTATGATCAGTTGTGACTTTTTTTTTTTTTTTTTTGGTCTTTAACATCGTTTTTGTCAGAAAATTCATGAAGGTTTATTCAGTACTGTGTGAAATGTGCACAGGGCTTACTGTCAAGCCCACCGACCACACCAGACGGTCGCCACAAAGCTCCCAAAGTGCATAGACAAGTCGTCAAAATGTTCCATATGCATGATGGCTGTGGAGGCCAGGGTGGCAGACGACACACTTTGTGCTCCGTGTTGTGGATCCTGGTTTCACAGGATATGTATACAGGTAAGCTTTTTTTGTTTGTTTTTTTACTTACAACTGTGAAATATTTGACATAGCATGTTAACGTTTCCTGCCCTTTCCCTACCCAGTGTCATTGACTGGTTCTCAAGTGTGACGTTATTTGTCTGTCAAGATCTGCAGGGGAGTGGATAAGAGAATACTTAGTTTGTAGCTTTATGCTTGAAAGCAGATGCTTAAAACCTGCACCAAACGCTGATGTGTAGTTTATATTTAAGACATTCAAAAGGGCTGTTTAATTGTACATGCACTGGATTTTACACATATAACTATTTTAAGTTATTTATTGGTAGAGCAAGTATTCAGAATTACCCTGTGGAGATAGCATTTTTTTAGGGATTCCATGCTTTTTTTTTTTTTTTAGGGATTCCATGTGGGTTGTTTTTATTTTTGTTCATAGACATGGAAGAACTTGAATGTTCATGACATTTGTATGAAAGTATGTGAGTGCAAATATGTGTTAGCTGTGCAATTTTCAAGAGGCATTTCTCACGTAGAAAATTGGAATTGAGAATGGTCAGTCTAAATGAGTGTCTTAAGCTGCACACAAAAGAACATGTTTTATTTCATTTCAGAGATGTGCTGTCACAGCTGGAAAATATTTCTTCAAGTGCCCTTGTGTAACAACAAAGAACTGTTTGAAGAGGAAATGCTCAAATTTGGCATCTATATTCCTGAGCAGTGAGTGCAGTATTTTTTTTTCTTTTATCAAATAACCCATTTTTAGGATGCTAGGTACTTGTTCAGTACAAATCATATCCTCACCTTGGAGAATGTTTTACACATGAAACTTCCCTTTTTTTTTTCTCTCGAGCTGTAGTTCTTTACTTGCATTTGCTGTCTTTTGCTAGTTTTATGCATACATGGGCCATTTACCAGTCTGTGCAGTTGTTTGTCTTCCCTCTTTCTACTCTTGTTATAATTGGAAATTCCAGTCACATGGATGTCCTCGGGTACTGTTTGTTTCATTTTAAACTGTAACAAGTAGTATTGGTTGTCTCAATATGCATGCATTTATGATCATTCAAGACTTTTTATGAGGTTTTTTTTTTTATCACTCTAACATTTTCTTGATAAGGAATTGTTTGTGAAGTGAGTGCAGCCTTGTCTTACGCACTTTGATTTAAAGGTGTTAATAGTTTTATAGGAATAAAACTCTTGAGCTTTGAGTTTGGTAGAAGACATTTAGATTTTTTTAGCATTTGATGACAATAGACTCTACACAAAGTTCATATTAATTTTCATATGACAATAATGTCAACCAAACCTGTAGGTGATAATCCTGTGTAGGAAATATATTCAAACTGTTAATGGTTTCAGTCTAAAACTTTGTCAACATTTGACACAAGCTGTGCAGTGTCATTTTAGAAAAAAAAATTTTCAGCTTAGGCAAAGATAAGAGAGGACAGGACGAGTATCTTGCATCCATTTTCCATTATTCCCCTTTGTTGGAATCCTGTGTACCTATTAGCTACAAGAGAATTGTTCAGCTGGCTGGGCTGCCTTCTCAGGTAACCACGTATGCCAGCTTCGTGTTTGCCATTCAACAAGGTCTGAGTTTGGACAGCCCGTAGTCTTTGCCACTGAGTGAACTATCGATTACGGTCAAAATTGATAGGCTGGCAGTATCAGTGGTAGACTGTGGGAAACAGACAGCCAATCTTGATCAGGAGAGAGACAAATACCCAGTCAGATCAACATGAAGTGGAGAATGTCTTTACCATACACTAAGGAAATCAAACTAGCGAAAGGCACAGATATCTATCCTCTTCCTTCTGTACCTCTGGCCTGGTAAGCTCCGTAGGTAACACTCATTCCCCAGAAAAGAGATGAAATCTTTTTGTGGTCGAGTGCAGCAGACTACCTTGCAGTGTGATATGGGGGGGGGGGATTTATATAAATATATATAAAAAACCATTTTAAAAAAATAGAAAAAAAGGAAGAAAAAAAACCGCCAAATTTGTTTCAAAGCCGGCGCTCTCGCAGTTTTCCAATTTGGGCACCCCCAACCGGTTTTTATAGGGTTGGCGTGGGGGGCCCGGCCTACTCTGCCGTGCGGAAACTTGGCCCGCAAAATTTTTATATCTTTTTGGGGGGCACGCCCCGGGGGGGGGGGGGGGGGGGGGGGTTTTCCAGGAATGGTGCACTGAAAAGGAATTTCCATTTTCCCTCAATTTTTTTTATTATTTCTACTCTAGAGTTCAGAGATCCCTAGAGGGGGTTTACATAAAATCACCACTTTTCTGTAGTACACAATTTGCATTTTTAAAAATGTTGTTTTTAAGGTGTTGCTCTTTTAAAAATTTCCATGATAGGGTTTGTAATTTTATTTTCTTATCTTTAATTTCCAAATTTTTTTTGCTTTTTTTCTTTTTGGTTTTTAATTTTTCATTTTTTGAAGGACTTTTTAAAGGTTAGAAATATCTTTTTTTAAAAATTGGTTTGGGGGATCCCTATGTATTTTTTTTTTTCCCCACGTCTGTTGTTCCCGGGTAGCTTGGTAAAACCAATGTTGTTGTAGAGACATTTTTTTGTTCAGAGGGGACTGGGCTTTTTTTGTGCAATTACAAAAAACCTTTCATCACCCTCTTTGGTTGGTTGTTTTTTTTTAAATTTGGGAAAAACAATTATATTTTTAAGGGGGGCCAAAAAACCCATAGATAGCTTGCGGTTTTTTTTGATGAATATTTTAGAAAAGTCATGTTTTTTTTGGGAAAGGAAAAGGTTTTTTTAAGGGTTTTGGGGGAATTCTTTTCCTACGTTAGTTTTTTTTTTCTTCCATCAAGGGGGGTTATACCAAAAAAAAAATTAAAATTTTTTTTTTTTTTTTTCCTGTTTTTTCCCTTTGCTGTTCATGTTGCTATCTGGGTTATAATTTTAATTTGTAGTTGTAGCCACTTTTTTTTTTAGCGGCCCTCTTGGGATTCGCTGCTGCACTGTTAAAATTCCCTTTTTTTATTGCATGACAATTTTGAAAAATCTTTTGTTTTTACCATTAGTAGGGTTTTTAAAAATGGGGGGTGGATGGTTACAAATTTAAAGTTAATAACAGGTGTGTCCCTTTTTTGGTTTTTTAGGGGTTTGGGATGTATGAACCTTAAGGTCCCCAATGTTTTGTCTAAATAATTTTTCTTTTTTTTGGGGGGTTTCTTTTTAAATGGGATTTTTTTGGTTTGGCTTTTTAAAAATTTTACAAAATTCTTTTTTCTTGTTTTCAAAAAGGTTTTTGGGTTTTTTGGGTTTTTTAAAGTGGGAAGGGGGGGCCGTTTATCTCTTAAAGCCAACCTGTTTACCAAGTATTTTCTGTATATGAGACAACATGAAAAGTCCAACTAATTCACATGTTTCAGCTCCATCATAAGATCCCATCGTGACATCGAATGTGGAATTTCTGCTGGGTTTTTTATCCAAGTTTCACTGTTGCTATGGAGAAGAGTTTTCTTAGTGTGGAGAATGATTTCCATCTCAGAGTCTGTTATATTTGTATATATTGTTGGCGAATCTCAGTGCTTTAGTGAGTAATTCCTCATCAATGGAAGGGTAGAAGTCCACTATGTCAAAAGTAATGAACACTGTATTTTTCTGTTTGTTCAGTTCTTTAAACCATTGGATAACTTCGTAAAAACCAAACAGAACTAAGCAAATATATTTGGAAGTTGAAAGATAAGAAAATAGATTACAACATATCATGGAAAATTATAAAAAAGAGCAACACCATACAACAACATTTCTAAAAAAAATGCAACTTGTGTACTACAGAAAAGTGGCTGATATATGTAACCCCATCTAGCATCTCTGAACTCTAGAGTAGAAATAATAAACAATTGCAGGCATAAATGTAAATCCTTGTCAGTGCACCATTCCTGACAACCCTCCCCCCCCCCCCCCCTGAGCGTGCCCCCAAAAGATATAAAAATCTGCGGGCCACGTTGCCGCACGCGCAGCAGCTCAGCGCCCACACCCACACCATATAAACTGGTGGCGTGCCCAAATTGTACACCCTGACGAGAGCGCCGGCTCGAAACAAATTTGTCGGTTTTAATTCTTCCATTTTACTATTTTAAACTGGTATGTCGCTCCTACATGGTCGAGCACTTTTAAAGTTCTGAGTGGCTGTTTAAAATCTGATTTTATATATATATATATATATATATATATATATATATATATATATATATATATATATATATATAAAATATATGGTGCTGTTGGTTCTGTTTTGTAACCCTTGGAGGTGAAAATATTACAGAATTATAGACTGTGATATATCTGTTTGATGCCAAGCCGAAGCGAGCGCAGACAGTCAGCCGTGCCTCCTTGACGAATTTGATCAACAGATAGAAAGCCTCGCAGCAGGCAGTAAGAATGGTATCGTCTTCACGGTTGATTACAGTGGTCTCTGTATACTGCTAGTGAATTATTCTATATGTATAATTCTCATTTTCTTTCTTCCCCCCATCTCACAGATGACACCCCCACCCCCACCCCCGTCCATTTTCTTTTTTCTTTTGTTTTTATTTTGGAATCATTGCCAAGTCATTAATGTGATGACAGAAGGACGTTAGCCTGCTCTCGTTCTCCCTTGCTACTTAATTTTATATATGTGTGTGTGTGTTTTTTTTTTTGGTAAGTGCCGAAGGAAAGGAAATATGCCTCCATCTCTTTTTGAAAATACACTCAGCAAACATGTTTTATGGTATGAATAAATTTACTTCGGGAATGTTTACCTACACCATTCCACTTGTCACTGTTTTAACAGAGATGCGGCCTGGGAACTGGAGCCCAATGCATACCAAGAGCTGCTGAACCGCCATGACAGCTGTGATGCTAGCAAGTGCATTTGTCCTCAGGGTCGTCGTCACCAGGGCAACACTGGAAGGTAAACGGCCTTCTGTCTCTCTCTATTTCTCTCTCTCTCTCTCTCTTTTCTCTCTCTCTCTCTCTCTCTCTCTCTCTCCTCTCTCTCTCTCTCTCTTTCTCTGTGTGTATGTGACACATGCACACACCCCACACACACACACACACACACACACACACACACACATGAATGTATACGTGCACACTCACACACTTCTTACTGACTGAAAATTTTTTCTGCACTTACGCTATGACTAGTTGCACTATATTTTACAAAAAGAAAGAAAAAACTCTTGAAACCCATGCAAGGATGTTGGCCATTGACCCCATCAATATGAAAATAAATCATGAATGATTATTTACTCTTAATTAAAGTTGTTGTTTTTAGGCTCTCTGTCTAAGTTAGAAGACTAAAGAAAGATAAAAGAAATGAACTTCTGGCAACCTCAAGATCTCTAGCTCCCGGGGCTTTGTCTTATAATTGCCCAACAGATCATTCTATTCTTTATAGGAAATACTTATAGGGTTAAAAGTGCATTGGTAAGTCAAAAAAAAAAGATTTTGTTAAGGTAATGTTTTAGTTTGAAGATTTTTTTTTTAATTCTCCAGCTTCAGGGAAGTTTTCCTGGACCGCCAGTAAGCATTTTGCCTATGAACCTTTCAGGAGCAACACCCAGACCATCTCCCCTTTTCTTTCCAGTTAACATAAAACTTTCTAAATCTCATTTTCTTGATTTTATTTTTCTCTTTGCCTTGCTGCAAAGATTGTCTTTCTCATGTATGGAAATGATCATAAAGTTTCTGTTTCAAGCACTGTCATGTATGGAAATGATCATAAAGTTTCTGTTTCAAGCACTGTCATGTATGGAAATGACCATAAAGTTTCTGTTTCAAGCACTGTCGTGTATGGAAATGATCATAAAGTTTCTGTTTCAAGCACTGTCATGTATGGAAATGATCATAAAGTTTCTGTTTCAAGCACTGTCATGTATGGTAGTCATCACAGAGATATGGAATCTTTTTTTTTTCTTTCCTGAAATGCAAAACAGTAGGAACTATTTAATGAAAAATTATGAGGTGTGTAGTGGTGTGCTTGGGGTTACAGTCCGTGGGAGCTGATGCTGTGCACAGTGTGTGGATCAAGAGGGACACACGCCAGGTGTTGCTGGTTCGTACAAGTTGATCATGAAAGCATATGTCCTGAGTGCGCCAACATAATCAGCACCCGTAAGTAGGCTTCATGTGTAGAGGTATATTCCAGTTGAGAAAGTCCCTACTATTCTGTCATTATGTATTTCCACTTCTCTAACTCTTTCTGGTGCAACTACTCGTTCACTGTGCATGTGCAAATTCATGGTTGCTCAGTGATTACTTACGTACGTAATCATGTTGACCTGTTTAATATTTTCTTCATTTTTTTTATTTCTGTGTTAGAGCTCACTGATCTAGTTTGATAATTGGCATTTTTTGATGAATTAATTTGAAAATTAAACTAGACCTATGCCAGTAGTTTAATTGAAATTATTATGAGCCTATTGTGGAGGAAGGAGAAGTTAGGTTGAGTATTGGTGCGCACAGCACTGCAGGCAAATTTCAGAGCTGTATGGCTACTAGACTTACGCCTTTAGGGAGGGACAGTAAAATTGATTATTACTACGAACACTCATTGGGAGGAAGTTGAAAGAAATCCAGCAAAACAGAAATAGCGGAAGAATATGAAATTACGCTGCTGACATTGGCAACCACCCTGGCTTCCAAACAGAAGTGTAAAAATCAGTATTTTGGGGGTGAGGACACCGAAGCACTCCAGAATTCATTTCTAAATGCACATGCAGAGACCAGTCACAGAGAATCAAATGAGAAGTTTGACAGAACTGCTGTACTTACATCTACTTGCGTGCTTTTGTATAATCATTTGGACTGCTGAATTATGAGGGTGAAAAACAAAATTATCCTCTTGATATCTTTCATTTTACTGTTTATGGTTTAGTTTTCGTTTTATTTCGCCCAGCTGTGGCAACAGTTGGTCTTATCTCTCCTTTCAAAGACTGTGACATCTGAGGGATTTTTTCTGTCCGGTGTGGCAACAATCATCCCACAGCTTTAGTTTTCCGTCTCATGCGAGACACTTAGTTAAAGGGCCGAACAAACAAGTCTTACACATTTCTAATCCCACATTTTTGTTGTTGTAGTCCAAGCAGAGGCATGTATCAAACTTGTATACTAATTAACTAGGGGAAATTAAGTTCCCAGAAAGTGATGACGTCATTTTTACACAATTGTGTGTGTGTTGTCATTGTTTGAATATCGCCTGACCACTTGTGTACAAGCTTTCATGCCGTATCTACATTATCTACAGGAAAATAAACCTAGTCGAGTTTGGTATTAAAAGAATTGTCGGGAATTCGCCCATTCAGTCTTCTCAAAAGCACAGATATATTACATTTTTCATGACAACCACTAATTATCAAACTAACAGCCCCACTTGTAATGGCCGCTCAGCAATGCCGAACACATTGTTGCCAGACCGGCTTTACACAAATGACATTCAGTTCGCCGAGTACAGCACGGTTAGCTGGCTGGTGGGGAGCAGCCTGCAGAAAAGACCCCTTTCCCTGACCTGCATTCACGGCTTGGCCTCTGCAGCTGTGGGCGAGCTGTAAACTCCCCTTCCTCTCAAAACTAAGTGGCTTGCTCTGAACAGCCGTGATCCTTATCTTTTGTTTCACAGAATGTTAGAATCTGAGCACTTTTTTTTTTATCCACCTGTGGCAATAATCATCCTTTTTCTGTTGTTTCTCTGAATGTGACGATTAACATACCAGACCTTATAACTGCCATTCCAGTAACTGTGTATGAATGACGTAATGTGTATTGCTTAGCAGCTAGTAATAAAGAACTTTTGATTGTATACAATAAGACACAATAACACTTGTGTGACTTTTGCTGCAATGATGGAGAAAAGTCAAAAATGATCATTTCTTTTCAAGACTTTATTCAGACACTAGTATTTTTTGGGTTATTGTGATTTGTCAAGCTTTGACAAGCACACAATAAAAATTGCTCTCTAGTGGAGCAGACTGTGTGTATTTTAAGATCAGTCACTTAAGTTTTTATTTCCATGCCAGTGCATACTCCAGTGACCTAACAATGTGAAACCGTAAACGAATGGTGCAGAAATCCCTTCCACACTAAAATCACTGCGCTGAGTAATTTCTTCTGACAATTTATTCCGAAGTCTTAAAAATAATACAGTGAATTCTGTTCGCCTGTTTTACCCATTATCGGGTTCTAAGCCTTCAAATTGCAATATAGGCCAGTGTGATCTGTTTACATTAATTTACAGCCATATTTCTGAAAAATTAATTGAAATCATTTTCATTGAAGTGTATAACAGATTAGGAAACAAGCTTGATTATTGCCCATGTAAGATAAGATAATGTTGCTTATAGCCCAGCTGACCGCAAAGGGCCACATCAGGGCTGTATATTGCCCATGTATGCAGGCGCACACTTGTAGATTCTGTAAAATGAGGTGTATCTATTTGAAATCAACTTGGTTGTTTATTTTGTTAAATGAATACCAATCTTACCTATACCGTCAGGTCAGAGCATTGGCAGGACACAAAACACTTTACATTTTTCACCAAAACACAGTCAAAATCAATTTAAAATAAAGGAAATTGACTGAATTTATGGCAGAAGGGAAACAACTGTTAGGAAAATGAATCAGCACTCAGTTATCAGCACAGCCCTGATGTGGCCCTTTGCGGTCGGCTGGGCTATAAGCAACATTATCTTATCTTATCGGTTATCAGCTTAAGATGAATCAGCACATTCTTAACATTAGCATTATTTTTACATTTGATCACCAAGAACATGAACAAAGATAATTGTAATTCTGTCAAAGACAAATCTTTGGCACAGGCTGAACAAGAAAACCAGGTTGCTGGATACAGGCTGGCAATACATCATGACCGAGTTAAAATCCAGTCTTGAAATTAATATTGTTTGGCAGATTGGTAATGTTATCTGTAATCCAGTTTGTTTTTTCAAGGTTTTGCAAAAGTGGGAACATGATGTTTATTTCTTTATCTTCTTCTGTTTTATTTGTTTGTTTTTTGTTTTGTTACAGAACTCTTTACTTGATTGAGAAATATTTAAAACATTGCCAAAGACCTTTTTGTTCAAAATTTTATGAGAGAAGAAAAATATAAAAGATACAAAAGAACACGCACACGCGCGCACACACACACACACACACACACACACACACACACACACACACACACACCACACACACTCAAGCTTGCATGCGTGAGCGCATGCACACACACACTTATTCATACACACAAGCACACACAGAACAGGGACAAAAATTATACAATAAGAAATTGTATTAAAACAAGAATGCACATTTGAACACACACGCGCACACAATGTACATGCATCAATGCGCGCGCACGCACGCACACACACACACACACACACACACACACACACACACACACACACACACACACACACACACACACACACACAGAGGCTGACTTTTCTGTTTGAAACTATTTGATGAAGAAAAAAAAAAGCACGCACACACACACACACACACACACACACACACACACACACACACACACACACACACACACACACACACAGAAGCTTGCTTGCATGCAAGCATTAGCACATGCACATGCGCACTTATATATACACGCAAGTACACACAGAATATTGACTAAAATTATAAATTTAACACATAAACGAATACTTACTTGTAAGTTGATGTTTGTGTGTAGTTTCCTGAGTGTAGGTTTCCATAAACGGAGGGATATTTGAGATGCGCATGCGCAGTTCCGCCATATTTCAACGCTCAGATCATTATTGATACTTCAAATAATGATCTAGATCCAAGTCGACTGTCAATAGATGTTTGTGCAACCAAAGTTTTGTAATTCAGTTGACAAAAGCTTGATCTCTTAAAACACTGAGCAAACCCCTTTTTTGGGTGGGCAATTTTATAAAGAAACTGGGAGGGCAAATATCCCTCCGTTTACGGAAACCTACACTCAGGAAACTACACACAAACATCAACTTACAAGTAAGTATTCGTTTATGTGTTAAATTTCCTTTCGTGTAGTTTCCGGTAAAACTACGGAATATTTGAGACTTCAACGTTTGGTATGCACAAACATCCATTTCATAAAATACATACTCTAGTCGACTAGTTTTCACATTGCAACTTTAGCAGTAACATTATAACATAACTCGGTCAAGTCAATATACACAATTTATTCCACAGTATTTGAATTGATCTTCTCTTACACATTGATCTTCAAGTGGTAAATTGTGATGAATATATACTGGTGCAGGCAGTTGAGCCTCATATGTAATTCCACCAAATATACTTTGTGTAGTAAAAAACAAAGAAACATCTTGTAAAAGGACATCAAAGAAAAAACTGTCCTTAAGAACTTTGTAAAAACTCCATGTTGTGAATTAAGGCAAATAATACTAGCACCTTTGCTTAAAAACACATTAATTTGTGTCACCCACAACAAGGTCAAATATTTCCCAATAATACTGGAACACAAGAACAGAACAGACACAGAGTTTTGCAAAAAATGTGATAATACTGAAACACAATAAATTTAATCACTGTCTGTATTATACATTGAAAGGAAGTGCTATTGCTTTGGTTGCAACACACACTAATTGTCTTTGGAAAAATACTTCAGAATTGATGAACCTTGTGCGCACTGTACAGCAGAGTGTGCTTCCAATGGTCTGTTGTAGAACTTGTGAAATGTGGTGGCATTTGACCACCCAGCACTTTTCAGAATGTCAGCCACTGGTACTCCTCCTCTGAGCATGGCAGATGATGCTGCTCCACGAAAACTGTGTGATGCAAAGTTGTAAATTCCTGCATCCCACAAAATATTCTTCAACCAACGTGACACAGAGTCCTTTGTGGCAGGTCCATGAGGGCGTACATAACACAAAAGAAGCTGATTTGTTTTACTGTCTTTTCTAATCTCTTTTGTCCTGGAAATGTATTCTTTCAAACATCTTACAACACATCTTTTCATCCTGAAATTCCTGTAAATGCAGAACACATCTGTTATTTCCTGGTCTTGATTGAGTTTTTCATAATGTGGACAGTGCATGCATTTCTTGTAAATGTAATGCAGCTGAGCTTTATCAAATGAATGGTTTGTACTCTCTGAGCCGTGGACAACAAAAGCAATGCACATAATTTCATTGTTAACTGCTTTAGAGATAAATCAGGGTTTTCAGCTTGTTTCCTTATATGCTCTAACAGTACAGGCACATCCCAAGTATGTGAGTATCTGGGCATAGTAGGCCTAAGTTCAAAAACACCTTTCAGAAATCTGACTATCTTAGGATGGGAACCGATCGACTTATCTGTGTCTGTAATGATTATGGCAGAGAGGGCACTCCTGGCCGTGTTGATCGCACTGTAGCTCAACCCATCTTCAAACAAAACTGTCAAAAATTCAATCACAAGGTGGACAGGTGGACGAAAGGGATCACAATCCCGTTCAACACAGAAAAATTTCCATTTCTTAATGTAGTGTGTATACTGCTTTTGGGTAGAGTCACGCCATGATGCACAGACAATGTTACAAGCTGTTCCAGAAAAGCCTTGTGCCTGCATTGCATCCCAGATAACACGACTGCAAGAAGTTGAAGTTTTCTGTGTAGAGGATGAACCTCGTCTGAATGACCCAGCTGCAAAACACCTTTTCCTTTTGGAAGTGAAATGGGATGTTGAATGAGAAGCCTTAGCATTTGGGGATACCACACTGCTTTTGGGCCAGTGTGGTACGATGACTAGTCCTTCTGCTTGATCCTCTTCCATCTTGCGCAGAGTCCGTTGGATCAGACTGAAAGGTGGAAAAGCATAGACTATCCATCTGTTCCAATCCACTGTGAAAGCATTTATTGCCATAGCTTCTGGATCTGGTTCCAAGACAAGAAAGGTTTGATTTGATAATTTAGTCTAGAAGCAAACAAATCAATCTGTGGGAACAGCACTTTCTGTGACAGTTTCTGAAAAATAGTTGGATTAAGCCTCCACTCTGTTCTATCATTAAACTGTCTTGACTTTCTGTCTGCTTCCACATTTTGTTTTCCAGGCAAAAAACTTATCGTTAACTCAACTCCATTGTCCTTACACCAGATCCAGATTCTTTTGGCAATCACATTACAAACTGCTGAATGTGATCCACCCATTTTCCTGATATAGGCAACAGCACATGTGTTGTCACATAGCAATTTTACATGTTGACCTTCTACTTCTTTACTGAAGCTTTTAAGTCCATACTCTATAGCCAACATTTCAAGGGCATTAATGTGAAAAGATTTTTCACTTCTTGACCATCTTCCTCCTGTTTCTCTTCCATTAGAAACTGCTCCCCAACCCCCTAACTTTGAGGCATCAGTTGTTATTTCAACAGAGGAAGCTTTAATCTCAAGTGGATAAAAGCTAGCATTAACATTGTTTATCCACCAGTTTAACTCTCCTTCTGCTTCTGGTGAAAGAGAAATAACTGCATCAAAATTTCCTTTGTTCCTCTTGAGTGCTACAGTTTTCAAAACTTTCCAACTCTCTGTAATACAATGGTCCCCATTTCACTGCAGGAAAGGCAGCTACCAATTTTCCTATGACCTGTGCTAACTCCCGGATTGAAAATGAAACCCTGCTCATCAAGTTCTGACATGCTGTTACAATCTTTTTCCTTTTTTCTGCAGACAAAATCACAGTCATAGACTCTGAATTTAAAAGAAATCCAAGGTATTTTAACTCCTTTGTTGGTGTAAGTACAGACTTTTCCTCGTGTATGGTAAACCCCAGTCTTTGAAATATCTCAACTGTTGCTTCAACATTCTGCTTACACTCCTCTTGACTTTGACCTTGCAAATAACAATCATCAATGAATGAAGCCGACAAGAAACCTTGTGATCTTAAATGAGCATAGACTGGTTTCATCAATTTTGTGAAGTAACGAGGACAATTTGCAAGACCATTTGCAAAACAAGTGTATGCATATAGCTGCCCTCTCCATTTAAATTTCAGGTATTTTCTGTGTTCTGGATGAATGGGCACTGAATAATATGCATGTCTCAAATCAACTGAAGCCATGAAACACCCTTTTTTCATCATATTTGTGGCAGATGATAGATTTTCCATTTTAAAATGCTCATACTGAACTGCCTCATTGAACCTTTTTAAATTGAGTATGAGTCTGTAACTGCCATCTGTCTTGGGGATCAGAAATATTGGAGAAATGATTTCTCCTTCTTCATGGCTTGATTTTTCAGTCACCTTTAAACTCAGTAATTTTTGGATTTCATTATCTGCTTCTTGCCATAAATTTCCTTGGGCTTGATTTGGGGTTGAATTGTGACATTCTATTTCTGAAATTTCATCAATAGGAATTTTTGATCCAGTTACCATTGCCAATATAAATTCATCAGATGTCAATTGCTGCCATTCCTTGACAAATTGTTTCAACCTTCCAGCTTGAAAATCCGCTGTCTTGTGATTTTTAATACTCACTGACGGGCCAGGTTCAGGAGTATTTAGACTGGTTTGAACTGGTTCATTCGGCCACGTGGTCTCTGGCCTCGACCCCTGGTCCCTCTTGGATGGCCGTTGGGAAACTGTACGTGGAACGGGGTTGGGTTCCATCCCCAGTTCCTCCCTCTGCCTCGACTGGGGCGAGGGAAGATCCATAATCCGTTTTTTGACCCTGTTTGGGGAAAAAACTTTCTGCCTCTGGCAGACATCGACAGAGTCATATTTGTTCTCAGTTTGGAGGTGGAGTCTATCTGAGAGAGAGCCAATTTCAAATCGTCCCCGAACAACTGATCTGTAATGGGATCTCATCTGATGTTAATTTTTTGTACTTCTTGTTGATGTTTTGAGATGAGAAAATGTTTGCCCTTCTTTCCATTGAAATATCATGGGCCATCTTCAAATTCAAGCCCATTGCATCTGAAATCTGCTGGACAGTTTGACTATGCTTTTTCCCCTCTGCTGCCAAGGTGTCACAGGCTTTTGCAAGGGCAAATGTAGCTCTCAGTAAACTTTTCTGGATCTTTTGAAAAGTTAGGTCAGCTGTTTTGCTGTTGTAGTCCATGATGGACCACATCTCACTGTTGACTCTTGGGACAACAAGTGACTGGCAGTTTTCTGGCCGTTTGTGGGCTTCCAACTTTTTGATCATTTTTCTCTCATCCATTTTTCCCTTTTATCATTGTGGTCAAAATACCTGCCATTTGATCTGAAATTGGGGGGCCAACATCTGATTCTTGCTCATACTCTTGTTTTATCTGCTCCAGAGCAGATTCTTCCTCACTGTCAGACTGAGAAATGAGGCCATCATCATCATCAACTGCATTTTTTGCCAGCAGTTTTTCCATTTGTATGTCTGGATCATCATCATCATCATCAACATTTTCGTCATTCCTCTTTTGCCCTTTGTGTGCTTTGGCCATGTTTTTGTTCTTTTTCTTCTTTGTTAATTGTTGATTCTTTTTCCCGCCTTTGTCCGCGTCAGACTGCGGGGTTTTTTCCTCTGAGTGCGACCGTTTTCGTTTTCGTTTTCGATCTTCACTCATGGACTTCAAATGTTGAAGTAGCCGTTCATTTTGCTCCTTCAGTCGTTCCCATTCTTCCCTTGGAAACGTAACTGTGCCAGTTTGTTTACTTTGTTTGTCTTCAACACTGGGAGCGTCCCCAATAGCTGGCATTCGTCTGGTTCCGAGTCAGAACCCACTGACGAACATCGGGACTCGCGGTCCAACTCCACCTCCATTATTTATTTGATAATTTTCGCCCTGTGGGCGCTTTTTCATCAAATACGAGTAGTCTACAATATATGTGATTTAAGCCATAAATAAAAGGAAAAATATCACCTGATTTAAGAAAGCTTTTCGATTTTTGTGCTTGGGCTTGTATCTTCTGCGTGTTCGTATGGCGGTCAGCAAACGCGTTATGGCGGAACTGCGCATGCGCATCTCAAATATTCCGTAGTTTTACCGAAACTACACGAAAGGAAGTAAGAAATTGTATTAAAAACAGGAATGCATACAAGCATACACATACGAGTGCACAAACAATGTTCATGCATCGATGCACACTCTCTCTCTCTCTCTCTCTCTCTCTTTCACACTCTCACTCCCTCGCTTCCTGGCACACGCACGCAGCGTGCACACACACACACACACACACACACACACACACACACACACACACACACACACAGAGGCTGACTTCTCGGAAAGTATTTGCTGAAGGGAAAAAAAGCTCACGCATGCACATACACACACAAGCTTGAATGCATGCATGCATAAGTGCATGCACATGCACACTTACACATACACACAAGTGTGCACAGAATAGTGACTGAAATTATACAATAAGAAATTGTATTAAAACAGGAATGCACACTTGCACACACACACACACACGCGTGTGCACACACAATCTACATGCATCCATGCACATGCGCATGCGCGCACACACACATACACACACACACACAGAGCTTTTGTAATTGCTGTGAACATATGTGTCTAAAGCTATTGATTTTAACATCAGAATTATATTGACAAATTTAACTTTTAAGGCACTACAAAAACCAAATCCAGTTAAATGTTTGTATCATTGAATGTATGAGGAATTTTATGTTAGATAATGAAATAATTACTTTGCGCAAGGGAAGATAGTTAGGTCTGCATGCATTATATTGTATGTTGTGGTTTTAAGTCACAACAAATGTGATATTTGAGCTACTGTTCTTGGATTAAGTATGCCACCATTGTGTGGCACCATCCACATGTTTTATCACCATCGAGGAGGCCATATTTTCACTCGCATTCATTTATTTTTCTGACTGTTGTAAAGAATGCGCAAGAACTAGGAACTGATTTTAATGTTACTTGGTAATAAGATGGAATGTAACCCAAGTACAAACCTGTCACTGTTTAGTATAGATTGTGATCAAACAGCTATTGCACTACAGAATCCATTAGATTGGACAGAGGTCTCTGTTCTGTTGAGCATCTTTCTAGTTGTTTTTTTTTCTTTCTTGTTTTTGTTTTTTGTATCAAGGCATTTAAGTGAGCAGTGGGAATGTTTTCTGGAGCACATCTCCTGTTCATGTATCCTCATGCATACTGAATTTTCGTGTGTCGTTTGGCTTTGGAATTATTACTGGAGTGCAGGAACTAGTAATGTGTATGTATGAAGTGCCGCATATGTAGACATTCAAAGAAAGTTATAAGCAGAAGCTAACTCTACATTGGTCTGTATGTACTTACCTCACTTTGGAGGGCAGAAAACTGGCTCTGCCCTTCGAGAACCAGACAGCTGAGGTTCTGATAGATGACTTTTAGCTTGAGGGTCTTAAGATTCTGGTAAGAAATCTGTATGTCTGTGTCATAGTTGTGCATGGATAAAGAACCATCCTAGAGAAATGATTTCGCAGTATGTAAATTTCATTGCACATGCAGTACTGTGAAAGCTGTATTTGGCTGCTGATATTTATTTTATCAGTTTCTGTTTTAAAGTGATGTGTATCCCCCGCGGCTTAAGTATCATGTAGAATAGCTTGAATGAGAGATTGAATGGTCTTGTGATCTTATGACATTTAGTTTTACTTTTAAAACTGTTTCAGTCAAAACAAAGAAGAAAGGAGTGAAAAAGTCTTCCAGCGAGAAGTCCAGCCCACGAGTTGCAGACAGTGTGGAGGAGGTCCGCAGACAGTTAAAGGATCAGAGAACACATCTGTTAAAAGCAAAGAATACACCTCACAGGCAGAACACTGACACCAGCTCAGACGATGAAAGACCGTCCACATCAGGACAGCAGCACCTGAACACAGAGAGTGAGGTAGATGAATCAGGAGCATCTGAGGATGAAAACCTTGCCGCAGTGACATCTCCAAGCCTTCTAGAGGACCACCGGTTGATAAACAGCATACCTGTGGTGCGAATTGAACGCGCTGACTGTGATATTGAAGTGAATGTGTTGGACAGCAGTGAAGAGGAAGAAAAGACAGAGGACGATTCCAGTCAACCAGCATGTGCTCGTCATATTGCTCTGTCCAGGTTGAGTTCTGTTTGGCAGCGGGGCCAGCAAAAGTCAGGACCAGGGGAAGTGAAGGAGGTTATAGAGGGAGGCCAGAAGAAGGTGCTGCTTCTCTCCATGTTCAACAAACAGGATAGCAATGGCAAAGAGAGTGCTGTGCAGAGTGCCACCTCAACCATGCAGAGACAGCTGACCATACAGTCTACGTCAGCAATAGGGAACTTTCAAGAAAGTGCGGGTGTTGGAGGCAATATTCAGATTGGTAAGAAAGCTCAAAAGTTCAGATCACGTAATCAGGCCCATGTAGATGGTGACCTGCAGAACAGTTCTACAAATGAGGAAGAAATGGGAAAAGGGAAAAATCGCTTCCTTATTACTGATGCTCACAAAGATGTTTTGCGAAGAATGATACCTATTCGGCAACAGTGTCAGGGTACTAGACCTCATGAAGTATTTCAGATATCCGATTCTTCTTCAGAAGAAGATGCTGAAAATTCATTGCTGTCTGAGAGCACCCTCAAACAGCCCAAGAAAAGTGGGGGCTACAAGAGTCTAACAGTTACCAAGAGGAAGAGGCCACAGTTCAATCTGTACCTGAGACCGCTACAGTGAATGCCAGACAATTGCTTGTGGATATAATCACAGTCGCCGGACAGGAGTCAGCATCTAATGTTTTCCATAGCTCCTTTGAAACCAATCCTAGTCTTGAAGCAATTAATAAGGAAGTGAATGTCAGTTATAATTCAAAAGAAGCTGTAACTGATCATTCTTCATGTTTTGACGATAACTCTTCCTCACTGGGTGCAACAAGATCTAAACTGAGAGCAAGCATTTTGCAGAAAGTGAGAGGTCAACCTCAAAAAAAGAAGAGTGCGGGACTTTCTGCTGACAATGAACAGATATCAAGGCCTGCACAGATTTGTGAGAAGAATCTTTCCCATGTGAGATCAGCTTCAGGAGAAGCCATACCTGGGAATTCTGGTCTTCAAGACAAAGCATGCACATTGGGGAGAAGGAGAGGTCGGCCTTCTAAAGTCAAAAAGGTAGCAGGTAACTCCAAAAAGATACCAGGTACTTCTGCTAACAGTAAACAGTTGCCAAGACCTGCACAGCTGTCTAGAAATAATCTTTCATGTGCAAGAAACGCATCACAAGACTGGCAGACCCTAGAAACTGGTGTGAATGATTACCCAGACTGTTTGGAAAGAGACCAGCTCAGATCACCAGTACACATCAGAACTCTGCTGGTAGCCAGTTTGGACAGAGGTTTGAGGGCCAAGAAGAGAGCTGTGAAGGTGACAGTGAAGCTATTCAGAATACTGCGCATCATTCTGTCCCTGATGATGTCCTGGCCATGCACCAGTCTGTTGCTCCAGTTTTTGCCCAGTTCCAAGTTCCCAAACCCAGGTCTGTTGTCCCACCTTCTTCTAGGCGCATGCACCCACCAACCAAAGTGCCTGTCACGACTACTCGGTCTGTCCCTGCAACCTCTGCTGGCTCTAGTTCAGGATCGACTGTGCCTGTGAGGTATCTAGCTAGGCCTTCAGGTATTCGGCCACAATCCAAGGGACCTGTCGGTCTTCAAGGCAGCCTGAGAGCCCCTCCAGGCAGAGATTTGTATCCTACATCTTCAGCTTTCCTTCATGACCCTGGGCAACCTGTTCCTCCCTGGTGCTTGCTGACAGTCCACCCACTACACCGACTTCCACAACGGTGACTAGAACAATGCCGTCCAATGCTCCGAGTGACGAACAGCCTTTCTATATCAGAGTTCCTACCACACAGTCTTTCCAGGTTGGAGTCTTGGCAGTTCAGCCTAAAATGCCTGATTCTGTGGCACAGAACAGTGCGGGAAACATAGCCACAACTCAGCCCTACAGTGTACCGGTAATGGCAGCTCCATCCCAGCCAGCCAGTTCAGCAGATCCTCCACCCCAGTTGATCCCAATCACACCCTCAAGTGGTATGTCTTTCCTGCAGTGGATTCCTTTATCTCAATGCATATCTAAAGCTTCCTCACAGTCAGTGACAGTTCCAGCCCTTCAGTCATCCTCATCAGCTTGGCAGCTTGCTGCATATGCACCTTCTCAGCATGCGGATGTTATGCAGAGTTCACAGACAAACAGTGTTGCCAGTCACCTGGTGTCTCCTCTGCAGATGACAACTGCATCAAGAACTCGTTCATCACATGTGAGTTATGACAGTCCTCATCTTTACCTCGCATCATCTCCAGTACAGTCTGTATTTTCTGCTGTCTCTCCACCAGTTTCTGCTGGCTTTGGAAACTTGGTTGCCACTAGTGCCAGGCAACAGGAAAGTAGTGCTGTACTGAGCATACCTCGGTCAACATCTATGGTAGTGGCTCAGTCAGGTGCACGATCTTGGCTGCCTGGTCAAGCCAACTGGCCACCCCGTGATCCTTCTCTCCCTGGATCACAGCCAAGTGCAAGCAGCACTAGCATAGTTGCTCAAACAGTTGACGGAGTGTCAGGCTTGACGCAAGACATGCATACAGGAGGGGTAGATCTACCAACATCCAGGCCTAGTAATCTATATGATCATTCCTCTTCTGCCGCCCTTGTCACACCTTGCAGTCGCCAGTTGTCTAGCACTACAGAGTCGGTCAGGTCTGTGCTCAGCACCAGCTCAGGATCGAGCTCTCAGACAACCCATCGGAATCCAACATTGTTAAGCTTATTGATGGCTTCTGGTTTACACTGCCAGATCCCAGGAAGGAACGAGTCCATTGATACCGCAAGCCAACCTCTAAAACCACCATGCACTGATCAGAACAGATTGGTCTTACCTCAGGCAGCCACTGTCACATCCACATCTCAGATCATGGCATCAGGTGCTCCTCTGTGTAACAGGGTGGCCGTAGTGCCACCAGGCACAGCACCTGTTCAGTCAGTCAGACCTGCTGTGCCTCCATCAGTCAGCCTCCAGTCAGGCTTGGCTTCTACCGCTTCACAGAGAAGTGAAATAGGAGCAAATGCTTGGACAAGTCAGCAGACAGGAACAAGTACATGGACCAGTTCGACAGGAGGAAGTGCATTAACTAGCTGGCAGTCAGAAGCAAGTGCATCTGCTAGCAGACAAACTGGAACAACTGCATTGACCAATCAGCAAACAGACATATGTGCATTGACTAGCCGCCAAACAGTAGCACATGGCAAGCAAAGTGGTGCAGGTGCAGTGATAGGCCAGCAGCCAGGCGCATCAGCAAGCCTGGAAGTGATTGCTGGAAGCAGCCACGCAATGGAACAAGTCTCGGCTACGTTAGAAAGAAATGGGCCCATCAGACCAGTGATACCAGCAACCCACACCACATCCCCAGCAGTGTCTGTAGCTGGCCATTCAGTCTGTTCCAGCTCTCAAAGAGCAGTGTCACCAGATGTAGTGTCATTAGATGGAGATAGTTCCTTGGCCATTTCACGGGGGAAAATATGGCTGGCCTCTGAACCCATGCAGACCCAGCTAGCGAAAAATGATGTGGTGTTGCTGTCTGACTCGGATGATAGCTCAGATGAGCTGGAGATAATTGGAACAGTTCCAGGTCAGACAGGTATTGGAGAGTCACAGCACAGACACTCTGGGCATGGTGCCCATGCAGGGTCTCAGTGGGTGCAAAAAGGCATGTCTGTTTCCAAGAATCAAAGATTCTCAGGTCCAGCTGAAATCGCTGGTCGTCTTGTTCCTGCTCCCAACAAGCCACCCTGTCCTGTCCATGGTCACTTTCGTCTCATTCGTCACCCAAGGCAATCAGTACCAGCCAAAAGAAATCCAGATGGCTCATTGAGTATTGACTTGACGGAAGATGAATTAGGGCCCAAAAGGGCTTGCATTGATGAGAAAGCGGTACTCACTGACAGTGACCTGGAAATTATTGAGTAAAAGGAAAGCATAATTCAGCTTTGTCATCATATGATCATTGAGAAGTGTTAGCTTTTGCTGATGTATATGTAAATGACGAAAAGGATTCAGGAATGATTTCTTTGTGTGTGCTGTTTGGAGTCAATTATCAGTTATGATTTAGAATTGATAGCGAATCACATTTGAATACATGTGTCTTTTATCAAAGTTGATTTAATCAAACTAATTGTACTTGGTATTTTTTCTGCTTACCAATCTTTTGGTGAAAAAAAGAAATTTGTCTACTCACAAGGAAAAACAATAAATCTGATGGAAATAGTTTTCAGCATCTCTAAGGATAAGTATTCGTACAAACTTGAAGTACAGACTGGTTTCACACATTTTCGTGGTGCAAATGTGGACCAAATGGCAGGTTCTGGATCATTTGTTCTTTATTCTTAACTCACTTCACAAAAAAAGTATTACAAAGTTTCTTCGGATATGACAGGACTCATGATGTAAAATAGTTGATGTCATTTAAAATACCATTTTTTGTTTTAATCCATGGAGCTGAAGATTGATTGATGAACAGAATACTTTTGGTCTTGCCATGCTTTTATGTACACATGATAGAGATCATTTGTGATATGTCTTCACTTCATAATTTCATCACTAAAGTTACCTTTTCAAAAGTGGTTGCTAGTTTGTTTACAAGATTATTTTGAAGAAAAAAAAGGGAAACAACAACAACAAAAAGAAAACAACAGAAAGCGACGTAACGAAACTGGGTGAAAAGGTTGAATGTGGGCCAGGGACACGAACCCATTTGATTTTAAAGAGTGGATCATTGATTTACTCTTTCCATCCAAGATGATCTCTATCATGTTTTGCCAACAAGATCTTGGCCGAGGTCTGTGCTGTCATGATGTTCTCATAGTTTCTTTTTCTGCTCGATCTTCCTTGTTCCACTGCACATAGTGGCATTATTCTTGAGCCACTCATTCCTGATACCTGGCCACACCCAGGTTCGTCCCATCGTAAGCTCTGTAAATAACATTCCACTAAGCATAATTAATGTTAGGTTATGATGAGGCCGCCCCGGAGAGGAGACACTGCTCTGCTGCTGAGTCACTTTGATTGTGTTTGGTGATGCCCGTTCTGATCCAGCACACGCTGGACAGCGCCTGCTTAGCCCCAAAAGATGATAGATGTTACTAGTAGGAAATCTGGCATAAGTCAGAGTGTTCTCATGAAGGTGCCTCAAGGTCTATTCCCACCGAGGGTTCCTGTGAATTTATTAAAGCCAATTACTGACATACAAATGTTGGGTCTACCATTTCAAGATTTAAAAAAAGACATGGTTGTGAAAGGCATTAACTGTGACCACGACTACTAGGTTTATCAAGGTGAAAACCATTGTAGCAGAACCAGCTGCCATGGTGCAGAGGTTCATTGTCATGTCTTGTGTGAATTTATTAATGCCAATTACTGACATACAAATGTTGGGTCTACCATTTCAAGATTTAAAAAAAAGACATGGTTGTGAAAGGCATTAACTGTGACCACGACTACTAGGTTTATCAAGGTGAAAACCATTGTAGCAGAACCAGCTGCCATGGTGCAGAGGTTCATTGTCATGTCTTGGACCTTTGGAGTTTGATTCCCATCAGTGACATTTGTGAAAGACTGAAACTGTTCTAACTCTGATTGGCTCCTATCCAGAGTTGGCCACGTTTCATTCACTTAATGGATGTACTCCAAGAGTGTTGGTGAAATTTCCAGACCAACATTGCAGGTGTCTGTATTTCTCAAATCTGGTCAAGTCTAAGATATATTATGAAGGAAAGCATAGAGTACAGCAGTGTCATTGTAGTCACTGACCAAAAGTAAACTCAACAGCATTATCCTCATTCATCATGATGAAAGAAGAGGCCCTAGTTCTGTTACCCAATCTGGATTTCCTTTCCATCTCCATGCCCATGATGAGTTTATGTGAAAGTCATCAATGTCAGTAAGTTCATGGGGACTGGACAGGGTGGAACCCCACAGAGGGGCTGCTCACTCATTCTGGGCCTGAGACAAAGCATATATTGTCATCAATATCAGTAAGTTCATGGGGACTGGACAGGGTGGAACCCCACAGAGGGGCTGCTCACTCATTCTGGGTCTGAGACAAAGCATATATTGTCATCAATATCAGTAAGTTCATGGGGACTGGACATGGTGGCACCCCACAGAGGGGCTGCTCACTCATTCTGGGTCTGAGACAAAGCATATATTGTCATCAGTAAGGAGTTTGGTTGATGATTCCTCAGCATTTTGATTCAGAACAGTCACCTGTGAACACCACAGAAATTACTTGATAGCAGCAGAGTGTCTCCTCTGCTGGTTGCCTCATGACAAATAAATAGCGACTGCTCCCTGATTACTGCCGTGTAGGGGCTGCAACAGGACAAACCTGGGTGGGGCAGTGTATTGGAAGCTGGAGTGGGGGGGGGGGGGGGGGGGGGGGGTATTGTAAGCTTGATGTTCACAGATTTTCAATTGTTTTGCATCATTGTGTTCCTTTTTTTCCCCAACTGGATTGACAAAGCAAGTTGATGTGAAGACCTCTAGCCTTTTTGTATTTGACTGGACACTTCAACAATTTGTAACATTCAGAGGTACACAAATAGCATTGTGCGTCTGTGATCATCAGTTGTTTCCACTACTATGAGATGTCATCCATTGCTATGACTTGAAGAAATCCAGATAATAGTATGGATGAATTCAAAATGGGCTGTATGATTAAACACTGTGAGTGACATGTCAGCATTGCAGGGGTGGTTGACAGCATTGTCAAGATCTTGGCTTTCTGCAGACTACTTGATTTTGGATCGCCACAGGAATAACGTGGATTCAGCTGGGCATTGGGGGAGTTGAGACGCATGTGTGAAGGCACAGCAGATGGCAGCACAGATGGGAGGAGAAAGGAAAAAGCCAGCAATGCTGAAACTACAGAGAGGATGAATGGATTCAAAGATTTCAACAGCATTGTTCGAATGATCAGTAATTTGGTTGATCCGGAAAGAACATTTCATTTTTTTTCAGTCATAAGTAAAATATACTCAACTGTTGGTGGAAAAATTTCCTGTTCATTGTGTCAGCTTATGTGCTATCCATAAGATTTTTCGGCCCAGTCTTCTGTACCCTGACAGTGGCTTTTTCTCCACTCATCACTTGCACATAGCCTTCAGACCACTGTGATGGCATCAGTCAAGAGAAAATACTGTTCGGGTGTACCTGTTCTGATATAGGTATATGATGCAGGACCTGGTACAGATCTGCTTTCAGTTATGATTTTCAAAGAACCAGTCCGAGGGATCAGCACTTGCTTTCTGCCAACTGACTTTCAGCACGCTTCTGTGAATCTCATGACCCTTAATAGTTGTACCTGGAACCATGAAAATAACATGAGAACTGAAACTGGAAATCAGTGGAAGCCAGTCCTGTAGCTGTCATCCCAGATTGTTCAGGAATGTCCAACATTTTCAAAATCTTGATCTGAACCTGTTATTTGATTAATTGATAGACAATAAAATTCCTGACAATTGTGTAAAATAAGGATATTAAATTTTGGGATAGGTGAAGTTAAAAGTTGCAGACCTGAGCCAAACTAATGATCTGAAGTATGTCAGGAAATGTGTGTATTATAGAATATGTTATATTGGTGAACCCTCTTCCCTTTTACCATTGATGTACTGGATTTATGCTTGACCATAAGCGCACATTCACTTTAAAGTTAGATACCCTCCCACCCCCTCTGTCCCATCTTCCCTCCCTGCCCCTGTGCTTGTTTCATCAAAATTTGACTGTGGATAGTAGAAAGATAAGTAAAGTGGAGGGGGGGGGGGGTAGTAATTCATTGTCATTTGACTCTTGTTTGCGTGATTTTAGTCTTATTTGCGTGATTTTAGTCTTGTTTGCGTGATTTTAGTCTTATTTGCGTGACTTTAGTCTTCTTCTTTTAGCCCAGTTGAAGTCCCAGTCACCCTGTGAGCGCCACAGTGGCTGGCACTATTTTGAAGCACTTGTTGATTACTACCAAGCCCCAGTGGCAGGTATTACTATTATTTCAAAGCACTTGCTGAGTTGATTACTGTGATAAATTTTGGTGCATATTGTCATGATGTTTGTCTGTGCATGTTCACCAGGACTGGAGCAATAGGCAAGTCTACTGTTGATGCATCAGGAATCTTTGGCTAGTTAACAATATTCAGTGGCATCAGAACAAGAGATGAGAAAGTGGTTCACTGTGTTTCATAAGTGGATTAACCCTCTGCCTACCGCATGACTTTGTGCTATATGACTATGAGAATACCATGCCAAGAGAGGTAACTCCGCAACACATACACACTTGCCATAAAGAAACCTCAATAGAAAATTTGTTTTTAACTTATCTATTCTGCAAAAGTAATGAAAAAAAATTCAAAGACATCACTCCATCCAAAACAGCCATTTTCCCCACATATAGACTATAGTGACCTGGTACACAAGGGGAAAAAAGAACGAACAGACTAACTGTACTTCGGTGTTCTCGGTGCTAAAACAATTTTCCCTAAATTCACTGTACCCACAGAACATCATGGATTAGGAGCACAGAGTGATTTTCCAAGTCTAAACAAAGTACTGAAACCTTCAGGAACAAAATAAAGTCATTCTGTGTGGTATGCGCACTAAATAATCAACTTTTGTTGTGAAGCAAAAAGCAACAACCCAAACTTCAACAATTTTGTTAAACTGGAGGCATCACATGCAAGAAGATTTGTCTTCCAACTACTGAGGGGAAAAATAACAAGAACAGATTACTGCATACTGGGCTTTAGATTGTGATGGAATTCAACAAAAATGTGCTTTTGCACAAGTGCACTGAGCAACCCCCCCCCCCCCCCAACGCACACACACACGCACACTGTGGTGATGATGTACCTCTTGTCCGGCTCCTCTTTGCTTTTTGATAAACAGGCAGTTTTTATTTTAGGCCAGAGTTTATGTTCATCCTTTTCTGCTTGCTTTTGTGCAGCAAATAAATTTGTTTCTCGTGAAAAATCTGCCAAAATTCTTCTGAAATCAAAAGGCTTAAGGTGATGCTCCTACAGGCAAATCGTGGGACACACCCACTGACTGACCCGGTTTCCTGGCTATCAAAACAAGGGAAACTTTTGGGGGGCTTCACTTCTTGTAGCCAACCACTCCAGTCAAGAATTAAAGAATCTCTAGCAAGTTTTGTTTTTCGAATGTTCTTTTTTTGGGGGTCTGGGCCCAGCAGCAATGGGCTATTCGACGTTGTCATTATCATTGCCTGAATCATTATTGATTCCGGCCTCAAAATCAGTCAGCAGTCAATCTTTATTCATAACTAGGTCAAGATTGACGTCCGAATCGTCTTGCTTCAAATCTTCTTCAATCTTCAAATCTGTAGCCACGTGGTCTCCATAGACTAAGTGTCGCGGGTGTGCGCAAAAAAAAAAAAAAAAAAAAAAGTCCTACTTTCTTGTTTAAAAGACAGCATTCATACCACACCCCTCCCCCCCCCTAACTTAACTACCAGCTAGCCTTAAAAAAAAACAAAAAAACAACCCTGTAAGTGTGGAGCTGCAGGAAGGCTACCCATGTTCACCTTTTGAAGAGGGGTTACACCACTCCCTATCCTGCCCCAGAACAAGCATTAGGCTAGTCCAGGCCCACCAACCATTCACACACACTTCCACACGACAACACATACAATGGCTGTATTTTAAAAATAAAGTTTGCTGTGCTCCCTCCTGAAATGTGCCAGAGAGGGGGCCTCGGCTGCAGCTGCCGGTAGAGAGTTCCAAACTGGAATGGTGCGGTGAAAGAAACTATACTTCAGGACATTGGTTTTTGATCTAAGATGGCAGAATTTCTTGGAGTGGTTGGCTGTTGTTCTGGCGGATGCTGGTGTCAGGTACTCCTCTGGCGGAATGTTCACAAGGTTGTTCACAGACTTGTAGAACATTGTTAGTTGGGCTTTCGTCCTCCTGGACTCCAGGGATTCCCATTTGAGGTCAGTTAGCAGACCAGTAACGCTACAGGTGTAGTCATAGCGGTTGGTGACGTATATGGCTGCTCTCCTCTGTACTGCTTCTATTTGTTTAGTTTTGTCTGCGGTGTACGGGTTCCAGACTGTACTGCAGTATTCGAGGTGGGGGCGAACTAGGGTCTTGTAGGCATTGGTCTTGGTTGCCTGGTTCGCTACCCTCAGGTTCCGCCTCAGGAATCCTATCATGCTGCTGGCCTTTTTGGTAGAGCGGTTGATATGGCTGGTCCAGCTTAGGTCTTTCGAGATATTAACCCCCAGGTATTTTGATTCGGTTGTTCGTTCCAGGGTGTGACCTTTCAGTTTATAACTAAATATGATGGGGTCCCTGGATCTGGTGCAGGATAGGGTATTGCATTTCTGCGGGTGGAATTCCATACCCCATCTCTTTTCCCACTTGGACAGTGTGTTGAAGTCCTCCTGCAGTAACCGGCAGTCGTTCTGGTTCCTGACTTCTCTGTAGACAATACAGTCATTTCTTCAGTCTTTCTTCGAGAGTGTAGCCGGCAAATACACTCTCTTCATCAATATCACTTCAGAAAATGAATTCTGCAAGTTGCATAGTTACTTGATCCGCCATTTTCCCAGAAAATCTTTGCGAAAAAAATCTGAAATTTGAACATTCACAGCAGTGAAACTACTCCACCAAAACTCATGCAACAAAAATCAAAATGGCATCCAGAAACGGAAGTACCGGAAGACTCTTCTGTCGCAATTGCATTCTGGGATATGCGATAGTGAAAGCGATAGTCGTTGACCGAGTATTCAGCGGTCGATCTCGGTCGATCTGGTATTCAGAAAGAGGAAATCTCGCGGTCGATCTGGTAGGCATTGGGTTAATGAAGTCTCTTGCTTTCATTTATAATGCATGTGAAAGGGATAATTCTGCAATTTTTTTCTTACAGGGATCCAAAAGTGTAATTGTCAATATATTTACTTTTTTTGGTGATTCATGTTTTCTATTTGTTTGTTTTTATTTGAAAAGTGACCATTGTTTTAAGAAATATGCAGTTGAATAACCACTTGACTGCTTGAAGCTGACTGCAGTCAGATCAGCATGGATCAGGACAGCAAGCATGCTGTATGTGTAATTTAGAATGCCTGCTGTTCAAGCTCTTGAGACTGGATACCATGTATCCTGGCTGCCCATCCCCTCTCAAACTATGCAACATACCTGTCCACAATACTGAGAGCAGAGATTTGAAAGATTAGAACCATAATCTACTTCGTTTCAACGTGGGGTGACTACTGGCGGAAACCGAAACAATTTAACCGAAAAGTTGCTATTCTGCTGAATGAAAAGAACAAACAAATGACAAGACAAAACACGACGCGTTTCGACCTCTTTGGTTTTCTTCAGGCAAGACAAACGTCGTTCACGGCGATGAAAACGAAGAACGAACAATCATTTATCTCCTCAAATTTGGCACATAATGAATTTAGAACCATTCCACATCCACTGTGCCCCAGCATCTCCTCAAATTGGGTTCAGAATGGATGTGGAATCATTCCACATCTATTTTGTGATCAATTTTAGGAGGTAAGTGTTCATTCTTCATTCTCATTGTCTTGAATGTCGTTTATCTTGCCTGAAGAAGACCAAAGAAGTTGAAACGTACCATGTTTTGTCTTGTAATTCGTTTGCCTCTTTTGTTTGGCAGAAAAGCAATTTTTCTGTTAAAATAATCTATTTAGGTTGTTTATTTTCAAATATATGTTTTGTGTAAGTGCTTCCTGGGCAAAATGACTCGTGTTTTCACTGATGTTGGTTCAGTTATGAATCACATCACATAGACTAGTTTTAAGTTCAGAACTCATGGAGCCTAGAAAGTAATGAATTGGAGACGCATAACATATTCTGAAACACATCCAAAATCAACTCTTCAACATCAAGTGAAGGAATGCAGTAGTTTTCATGGAGTAAGAGACTGATCTGGTAGATACATGTTTGTGTTCTGTTGGTAGTGGTGCAAGTGTCTCAACAGGGTCATTATAATCAGCATAAACAGCGCATTTAGCTTTTTGAGTACTGAAGCTTCATTTATAACTTAGTCTGAACACTGAAGTAAAGTCTTGTTTGTAGTAACCTCACAAGGCTTCCATGCTACAATAATCTGTTTTTCTCTGTACACAGAGTGAACTTGCATAAAGTAAGCTAAAAGTTTAGGAGTGAAAATGTCAAGTTTATGGGGTCTTTCTTGTTCACAGTCTGCATGCAAGGACCATGGTATCTGCAATATTGGTTCAACAATATTGATCCATCATACTTCTACATACCATTTTAGAGGTATCACTGGATGAAGTCAGTGAAAGGATGCATTTTCATAGAAAGAAGTCATGACTGAAAATGGTGCTTTTTGTGATGTTCTGATTTTGTTTGTCGCATCTCATCAAAAAATTGATCAGTCATGTTTGTTAACAGTACTCCGAGGTAAAAACCTGAATTCTTCATCATTGGCAGTTTCTAGGCAGTGGCTTGGTTGCTTTCCATGTGAGGATATGGGCCTAGGGTTTCTTCAAAAAAATACTGTCCAAACGCTTGTCTGTGGTGGGTTGTCCTTTTTTCTGTGGGAATTCCAGGTGGGGTTGGCTTATTATGCATGAAAACTGGTCACTTCATTACTCAACTGAGGAAGTGTGCCCAAACCATCTCTGTTCTTTTTCTTCCTGTTTAGGGCATTGTTCTTGATCCTACACTACCACTTCCCTTAATTCTATATACACATGTGTGCATGCTTACATGTGTGCATGCACACAGACATATGCGTATGAGCATGCGCGCACACATACACACATGCATGCACACTCATACACACATCTGCACTTGTGTGCACCAGGGATGAAAACTCCTCCGCCGTTTCCGCCGTCTCCGCCGTTATTTGTTCGCATCTCCGCCGAAAGAAAAAGTCTCCGCCGAAAAATTATTCGAAGAATGACTCAGAAACGATCTCAACTGGTCTGCACAGCGAATTTCTTCTCTGTCGGTAATGTTCTCAAACGGCGTAGTTCTCATTCTGTTTCCTTCCAGTATCATTTCTCATCATGGCGTCGATTCACAGTGAGAGTTTGCCGCCAGTGAGTGCAAACAAAACGAAAAAAAAAAAAGAAAGAAGTATGTGAACCACTAGAAGATCGAGTGGCAGCAGAAGGACGTGTGTGACCGCGGAGTCGCGGATGTAATAAGAAAACGACAAAGACGGCGAATTTGAAGTGTTTTGCGAGCCTTGCCAAAAACGTGTCTACTTTGGTAGTCGTGGCTTTGTGGCAACCAGAGATCACATCGAGCGTCCCAGTCACCAACAGAAAATGTGTGTTTCCCACACCATTACAGCATGTTTTCATATCATTGGGTATGCAACAATCTACGTTTAATTTCCAAAGATAGTTTGACTCCTACTCTAAGTACTTCCACTCGTAGAGTCTTCAAAGCAAGGGAAAAAACGTCAAATTGACGAAAAGAATATAAAAGAACAAATGACATCAAAATAAACTGATGTCACAACAGTATTGTGTAACACTTTTCCCCTGGTATAATGCGAACGTTTGCTACATTTGTTAGGTGTCTGCTAACAGCCCCCTATGAAATCCTTTTCCACCAGCCCACTCCCCCCACTACCTATATACTTCCTCTACTTCCACAACACACATACCCCACACACTTCGCCCCCTCCCCCGTCCCCACCTCACACACACACACACAAACACCCCCCCCTCCACACACACAATCACCCCTTCCCACACACACACACACACTTGTCAAGGGGGGGGGGGGGGGATATGATTAGTTGTAAGAGGGAAGTTGGGGGGGGGGGGGGGGGTACTGTTGTGACATCAGTTTGTTTTTATGTCATTTGTTCTTTTATGTTCTTTTTTGTGTTTAGTGTTTCCTGACGAAGGGTCTAAGGCCCAAAAGCTTCATTTTTTTTTAAAAGGACTTCAAAGTAATCATTTTTTCATATTGTGTTTATTGAAGTCTAGCAGTCGTTTTCATACATCTGATTTACTCAGTTTGATTTCCCACTCTGATTTACTTATCTACAGGCCTTATTCTTTATGTCCTGAAAGCACTGTTTGTCAAATTTTCTTTAGCTAGAGTTCTGAGGATTCATCATACTAAATGTTTGTCTCAGTTGGCATGGTGAACCCCCAGATCCCTGCCAATCTCCTCTTTTTTTTTAAAAACTGTTTTCATCCCTGGTGCACGCGTACACACATGTGTGCGCACACACACACACACACACACACGCACACACGCACGCACGCACGCACGCACACACACACACACACACACGCACGCACACACACAGTGTCTTTGTACCTTCAGGCATTTTGAAGTCTCCTTGCATACCTTCAACTAGTCATGTGTTGTCCTTCCCTTTTTTTTTTTTCCTGATCGTGTTTTGCTGTCCTCTTGTCCAGCCATACAGTAATTACAGCTTTGATCAATGTCTTTCATGGGCTGGTAGGATACATCATCAACAATATATTGCCACCACTGAGCCAGTTTGGTCCATTCTGAATTTCAGAGCCCGACATTCATCACAGTTTATTCACTGCTTTATCTCATGTTCATGTATTGTCCTTCTCCACTTGATCTGCCCCATCCCATCTTCCCTGCACATACTTATTTTGTGTCGGCGCATATTTATTTTTGGGTGAATATGTATGAACATCCATCCTCATTTTTACAGCTGCAAATTTTATTACCTTATACATGTAGATCAGGATAAGTCGGAAAACGGGGCAGAGCTTTTGAATGACATGTGGATCAGCACAACACCTGTGGTAAACAAAGTATGTGGAACATGTTTTTAAGAGGTTTGCAGCCATATAAACATTAGTGACTCGCTGTTTGCAAGGGTGCAGTGCTGAAGACAATGTACTCGCTAACAAATTTATTCAAATAAGATATTATCGTGTTTAGTGATATGCTGTACAGCCACTGAAGCAGGAAAAATATGATATATGCACTTTAGTATTACTTTTAGATGTCTGCTTGTTTATGGCTGCCTTTATTGTCAAGTGTTGTTGTGGCATACTGATGATGACATTTTATCTTTGACATGTGCATGTGTCAATGTATGTTTGATGTATGTAAAATGTACTTGTTACTGACAGGGAAATAGGTATGATTTAGCGGGTTTTTTGTTGTTGTTTTTTTATGTAGATTGTATCAATGTATGTTACAGTGTTCTTCAGGTGAGTGCAGAACCTTCCACAAGATTCTAAGGCTTGCAAGTTTCAGATGGGCCTGAAGAAGTTTTGGTGCCACTTTTCTTTCGTTTAATGTCTCTGAAAGTGATGATGTGTGCATATTGTAAGTTTTGTTTGTATTTCTTTACTTTTACTCATTTAACACTGCCAGTTTTCTTCCTGTGTTTTCATTGGAGACTATGTGTCTATAGATGTGTAAAATAAATTGGGGGGGGGGGGGGGATGTATTTTATAGGCCTACTTGCACAGTGTTTGGAAGACAGATGAATTATAGTATAAATGAGAACCTTTACCTATGTGCAACTTGTGTATAACAGAGGAGATATATTGGCTACTTTTTCAGCATTAAAAGTAAAACTGTGAAAATGCTCTTTGTTTAAAGAGAAGTGAGCATTCAAAGACAGTTACTTCCCATGCATTCTCACTGGATTATTGGTGGGAGCTAGGGAATTGTTTTCGATTGACATGTTTGTGTGCTCTACTGCAATTAAGATCCGCTCCAGATATTGTGTAGGAAAACTATCAGCCACTAGTGCACATACACCAACATTAGTATAGAAACAATTGTTACTCTGCATTCATGCTTTTTTTTTCTGGATTTACAGTTATCGAGTTGTTTTCTTTCTTAGAAACGTACACAGTGTTTTATCTAATATGATAAATGGATTAATGAAAAAGTCAGTGTTATCCCGATGCATGTAGCCAGTTGAAGCTTCCGGAAGGCCTGACGGAAATGAGGCCCTGTATGACCCCACAGCTCTCAGCGTCTACCAAAGTCATATTGGCTACAGTGAACAACCTCCATAATCACGCAGTACAAAGATATCCTCATCCTACCTGTCCAGTTGCACATGTTGGCATTGTCTGGTGACGGGGAGGGATAGCTCTCGTTAGTTCACTTTTCCTTGTGATGTTTGATATGAATTAAGTTGCTTTGTCTTGTAAAGTTCAGTTCTTCGAGTCAAGGGCCAGAATTCATGTTCAGCCAATAGTTGAGGAGTCGGGCGAAGTCGGCTAATCACACTATGTGAATTTTAGCTCAGGTGAACAGAGTGGCAGCTAACATCTGGCGTACTATTTTACCACACACACACATCTCCTTTTTTCCCCCTTTTTATGAAGATGTAGCTCTTTTACTAGTTTTTATGTCGGATTTTCATTACATCTTAGCTGGTAACAAAGAACTGTTGAAACAGGTAAACTCCCTGAATCGGTTCCAGCTGCCATAGTGTCTACCTATCGTACCTACCATGTCTTTGTCAACCTTGATTAAATCTCAGCTTTATGAGTCTGATAAGGATTCAGTTCTCAGTCGGTAACATACTAACCCCGTAGAGGTTAAGCACAGGGATGTTTGATTGCAGAAGTAAATACAAGGACAGGTCCAATGACCTTCTGCCTTTTTGTGATCAACATTCCTGTGTGGAAGTGGTAAATGGATCAAGGTGTCGGGGTGGGCAACTCTGCAAACTCGCCCTCGCGGAAGAAGACGTGTAATAGTTTGTCTCTTGCCTTGCACTGAGTAAACACATGTTGTTTAGGCCTTGGTAGGATGAGCCACTCGCCCCCCTCTCCCTCCTCCACATAATGCTGAAGCTTGCTTCTGGTTTGATGTGGGTGGATGGTAAGGCTCCTTGGGTGTGGCTGTGTTTGTGGGAATTAAAACAAGCGACACAGAGTATTATTGAGAAGGTATGGGAAAAGGAGCATACATGTATTAACACACCACACACGTGCGCACATGTGATTGCACGCCCACATGCACGTGCACAAGCATTGCAAATGTGCACGCAGATAAACTTGCACAAACAATGGGCAGTGAGGGTGAGATTGTTTCTCTCCAGATGTCCACTGACTTTCAAAACATAAATTCAATCAATCGTTTGTCAGTGTTATGATATTATATTATTGATCATTTTCTTAACCGGCTTACCTTTTCCCACTTTGAAAAAAAATGAAGAGTTCATGTTTGCTTTTGATTTTGAGCATGACTAGTTTCACATATTTTTTTACTTGCCACAATGCCAGTCTTACTGTAATACCTTTCTTTGTCAATGCTTTATGCCATAAGAAATATGAAAAGTTCCCTGTTTGTATGTTGCTTTTCATTCATTTGTGTTTTTTTCAGGCATTTTATGTCGTGAATAAAGTTCTTAAAGTATCATCTGTTTTTGGTGAGTTTTATTTCTATCCCCAATCCTCTGGTTGCTGCTGTTGTCATTGCACAGGAATGCCTGATCAGCAAAAAAACAACAAGATGAGCATCACATAACAGCTTTGTGAAGCTTTGCACAAAAATGGCTTTGTGTGTGTGAGAGAGCGAGAGAGAGAGAAGCACAGGGATTATCTAGGAAGGATGTGGGAATGTGGTCAAATGGATAAAGAAAAAAAAAGGTCTGATCGTATTAGAACATCGAGTTTTGACTGACTCACCACATATACTGTAAGAGCACATAAACTTGATTTAATTTTAAACTAATTTTAAAAAGGATCTTAAGTAACTCCACCCGTTAACGCGGACAAACAAATTACAAGTCAAAGCATGACGCGTTTCGATCACTTAGATCTTCTTCAGGCAAGATAACTTTCAGGACAATGAAAACGAACGAGCAAGATAAGTGATTGCTCGTTCTCTGTTTTCATTGTCCTGAACATTGTTTGTCTCTCCTGAAGAAGACCAAAGAGGTCACAAACACGTCATGCTTTGTCTTGTAATTTGTTTGTCCGTATTGACTGGCGGTGTCACTTAACATTCCTTTTGAAATTTGTTTCAATTTCCGCCTGCAGTCACCTGACTTTCAAACTCATTTTAAACTGTAGCTATTACTATTTGCAGGAACTTCATTTCTGTGCATGTGCACGTACGCATGTTATGTTGTTTACAGCCCCGCCGACAATGCACACGATATCCGGGATGTCGAGTACACACATGCACATACATACAAACGCGGGCATGTGTACAAGCCCTTAGAAAAAAGTCAGAATACAGTTAAACTATCAACTGAAGTTCTATTCTCTTACGAAGAGCGATGCTCGGGTAATGCATGATGGTGGATTCAGCGATATGCAGCTTCATTTGTTATCACATCCTGGGAAAAGTTCAATCAAGACAGATGGTGTCAAATAATGTGATAGATGATATCTGGCGTGATTTGAAGTGAAATTATTTCGTTTCATCCCAGCAAAACGTTTCTTATGGTATTTTAAGAACTCCATCTTGATCACATGTACATTTTTCTTTTGTTTGACGCATCTGGTGTGGTGTGTGTGTGTGTGTTTGAACAAACTTTAGCGTAATCAAGTTTGGCAGAAGGCTAAACATTATTTAAGACTCCAGCCATTGCATGGGTGATGATGTCACCTATTTGTAACGTCTGTAAATCTGCGATGAACATTTTCAGCAGTGAAATCGATATTCAAAAGTTTTCATTTTCTTGGGAAATTATTGTTATCGCTTACAGTCATTTGCTTTAAAGAGTGATGAAAGATATCATATACAAATTGTATAACAAATCTTAATTTAAACTAATGTCAAGGTCAGACTCTTTGATTTTTTTTTCTATCAAGTATCATAAATGCATGACTAAATATAGAAAGATGACAGGCACATATGTAGCCTACTATAAGTAACGAAGCGTTTATGCACAGGACATGAAAATAATATGTAACGCTTACAAAGAACAGGTTGATTACATGGGTGACTGAAGCTATTGTCTAACAGAAACAGGTATGAATTTTGCACCAAGAGAAATTGACTCTATCTGGGATGAACTTATCACCACCACCGGTGGTGATTGTGTGAATGACGGAGAGCTGCAGTTCAGGCGTAAGTGAGATGTAGGAGGTGGATGAAGACGGGGAAGGGTACAGGCGGTGGAAATGTAGTGAGGGGAGGTGGTGGCAACAAGTGTGAAAGGGAATGGTGGGAGTGATGAGCTGCGGTGCACAAATGAAACCCAGACATGTTTACCTCCCGACCTCACCGGGAGATTCTCCCGAGTTCAGACGTTGTTATACGGTCTCCCGCTCGACTTCAAATCTCCCGATCGCGAAACGCGCTTTTCTCCGTTGCTCACCGAAACCACTTCGGCAGATTTCCGATCCAGAATTTTATCAACATACAGTTCACTGTCGGTGGCGCCCGGCCAAGTTACCTGTTCTCTCGCGCGTGTGCGGTGATGAGTTACGCGTCCGCCATAGTCGTCGCGGGCGGGAAGTTGATGCAGCTGAACGCTACCACTTCTGCGCAGTGAAAATGGCGGCGATTGAGAAGAGGCGTGCTCATGAAACTGATGAAAGCGGCGGCGACTCAGACTGTGATTCCCGTGTGATTGATGCGGTTAAGAAGAAGAAGAAGAAATATTTTCAAAAGTTCAAGCTGCAGTACCAGACAGACTTCCCGGACATTATATCATCAAGTAAAGGAGCAGAGTTCGCCTTCTGCACCAAGTGCAAACTTCACTTCAGTATCTCCAGAGCATACTACATTATAGTATGCTCTGGTATCTCGCATGGCGGACAACACGACATAAAAAGGCATGTCAACTGTGAGTCTCATAAGTGTTGCGCGCGCAGTTCCGGCCCACAGATTACGAACTTTTTTACGGCTGCCGTGACCAAAGACGACGCCAAAGGAAAGTTGGAAGATGACATCACAAAGGCAGAAGCAACACTGTGTCGAGTGATAGGAGGTGTCACAGCTGACACAGTCATTGAACAGTTCATCACATATCGGTGTACTGATATAAGGCAATGTGTGACTGAAGGGGATGCTGATGGGATTGATTCCACATGGAAGAAGATTGGGGAACTGGATGAAGGGCTTCTGTCAGAATTGTCTCTTGTGATGAGAGGTATCTTGACTATTCCTCATGGCAGCGCTCACTGTGAGCGTGTCTTCTCATGTGTCAAGAAGAACAGGACTAGCCAGCGGGCCTCCCTTTCAGATGTTACCCTGGAGAGTTTACTGGTGGTCAAATCAGATCCCAGGGAACCTGTCGAGGCTGTCAGGGACATGTCCTCTGAATCCGTGCGCAGGTTAAGAAGTGCTTACACGCAAAGTCTTAAGCACCACTAGACTAACCTAAAATGAAAAGACAGCAAGCCATGTACTGTATATTCATCATGCAGAACTATTTTTAAGTTAGTGAAAAGTGCTATTTGCTCTCCCTGTGTGTAGTCACCATGCAGAACTGTATCTAGTTAGTGACAAACTGTGCTGGCTGCTCTCCCTGTGTGTAGGCATCATGCAGAGCTGTATGAAGTTAGTGACAAACTGTGCTGGCTGCTCTCCCTGTGTGTAGTCATCATGCAGAGCTGTATGAAGTTAGTGACAAACTGTGCTGGCTGCTCTCCTGTGTGTAGGCATCATGCAGAACTGTATGAAGTTAGTGGAAAAGTGCTGGTTGCTCTCCCTGTGTGGTGTAACTGAACATTAACAATAAAAAGTGCTGCCTGCAGAACTCTATGATAGAGTGACGTTTTCCTGTGTTTCTTCATCATGTTGAGCACACACACAACAAAGGGTAAGTGAGATATATATTCTAAAGCTGTCGCAGAAATGTGTTTTCCACAGTCATATTATATTTGTTATTGGTTTTAACGTGCGAGGGGAAATCTACGTTTTGAGACCAAATCTACTGGTTTGCTACACCTAATCTACTGGTCAAGGGGATGAGGGGGTAAACAGGTCTGGAAACCTATTCGACACATATTCTCACAAAAGAGAACTGCTGGGTCGTCTGCCACATACCATCTCCACCATGTGTTCACTCGTGCTGTTTGTATTTATCACATGCAAGTCAATCAGTCAAATTGTCTCTCATGTAATTTTATGACTGCTTAACCGGGAATCTACATTTCCGCCTGTTGATGTCTGTCCATTTTCTTGACTTGCAGAGTTACTGTTTGTGGAGAGAGATCTACCCCAACAGTGCTCTAATAATAAAAAAAAATTAATATATATATATGTATTTATATATATATATATATATATATATATATATATATATATATATATAATATATGTGTGTATATTAAAAAGAAAAGAAAAAAGAACCACGACATCAAATGACAAAGCTACTGATGTGCTGACGAGTCAGGGAGCAGGATCTTGAGAGACAGAGAAAGAATAGATGAATGACGCATTGTTTGTTTATGCCTTTGTCCTTCACGAATGGTCACGTGAACAATTCATAGCTTTTTGACATTAATACACGAAAGAGACGATAACTATAATATCACGAATGACTGACGTGCAACATCCCGAAACTGCTGCCTCTCTAGATTTCAGGCCTAGTACAGAAACAACGAAAATTAGTGCAGACTATAACCAAATCATCAGAGTTTGTGAAAGGTATCCGTGAATTTAACTGAAACAGACAAGGGTCTCTATAAAATTTAGCGTTCATACATTCTCTAATATTGCAAAGCTGCCGGCAACAGAGAACACAATGCAGGCAACTTCACTTCCTTTTTTTGACATGGTACACACAGGTCAGCTATTTATAGCTAATACAAGATGAAAGAGAGAGGGAAGGGTGTATGATTTCCCAAGGAAAGATTCTAGACATATAAAATACGAAACACAAGAAAGATCCTCTGTTCATTTTCGTTTTGTGTCTTTCTTCTTGTCTTCTTCTTTCCCTTTCTCTTCTTCTTTTTCTTGGTTTTCGTCCTTTTCTTTCTCTCTTTCTTTCATTATTCTTTTTTTTTTTTTTTTTTTTTTTTTTGCTTTCGTCCTAGTGTGTGTTCGATACTCTTCAAGCGGTGATTTCGAGTTTCTTATCTTTTGCCCTAAAAGAATGCAAGTCTATCATTCCAATAAGCAGCAACAGCCATTGGACACGTTGTGTTATTGCATACGAGTCGGGGAAAAAAATAGACGAAATCAGAAGAACAGACAAACGATTTCATTACTGTTTGCTACATTTTCACCATGCACCTTGGGACGCAAGTGTTACAACTACGAGCGACAAGAACATAGCCTACTCCCAGTCAAAGATGGAGAGAGGAGTGGATCTGTATCTGACTACTCCCAGCCAAAGATGGAGAGGGGGGGGGGGGGGGCGTGCGCGCGCGCTTCCAACTTGACTGTTTCACACTTTTCAAAGTGATGTGTGCTGAACAGACAGCCAGTTCCTGAACAGGAGAAGGTCGAAATCAGTCAGATCAACGGGAAAAGTCAAATGCCTTCAATGGGTGCAATGGAATTCCAGATCACGAAAGGCAAAGATACTGAGCCTGTCCCCTCTACTCTTTGATCCAGCAGAGAGCACCACTGCCTCCAGGAATACCAACATTAGGAGAGATGCCTGTGATTGTTCAATGCATGATGTCTTAACGGCACATGTTGCACATTTTGGTAATGGTTAGAACAGGAAATTAGGGCATAAACACAACATCGTGACGTGGTTTGATTGTATTCTTATACAGTCGTGCTATTTTCACTAAAACTCATGTTATTGTGTGTTATTATGAAACACAATGAGCTGGATTAAAATAGTTCTATCGTAAGAACCTCTGAATGTGCACAAAAAAAAAAAAAAGGAAAAAAAAAGTCTTAAGAATCTATACACAAAACATACATCGAAATCGTTGGAATTAGTGCGACTTACGAATTTGAAAAAAAACAACAAACAAACAAACAAAAAAACAAACAAAAAAAAACAAGCGTACATTCGACAGACAACTCCGTTTCCGATCCCCCCCCTTCTCTCTCTCTCTCTCTCTCTCTCTCTCTCTCTTAGAACAGCCCTTTTTTTTACTTAACACAAACGTTTGTGTTCAAGTAAAAAATATTGAAAAGGGGTTGTTCTAATCTTAGCCACGGTAGGATTCCAGTTTCTTGACAGATTGTGAATGCACTGATTTTTCACAACTCCTTTTTTTCTTTTCCATAGAAATATATATTCGGTCAACCAGAATTGACTGCATTTCTTATAAGATGTATAGCAAAGGCTGCCTTTTACAACTCTTATTCGTTGTCAGCACTGACTGACGTGACTAACAAATAACGCTTCTGTTATTTAAACACTGAAGCTGAAAACTCAAACTTCGCTCAGTTTGATCACTCACACCTCGTCTTTAAAACATCAAGCGTAAGTTCGAGTGTGTGTGTGTGTGTGTGTGTGTGTGTGTTTTAATGATCCAAGTACTTTTTTTTTTTTTTTTTGGGGGGGGGGGGGGGGGGGCTGCTTTTTTCATTGTTATTAAATTTATTCTCATTTGCCTTTTCTATCTGATGCTGTCGCCGTCTTTCGATGCAGTTGGACTTTGATTTTATTACAGCAGTGGCGAGAATATCGCAGAATTATAGGTGGTATTATGTGCTAGTTGCCATTATGTTACTATCACATTTCAACCAGACATCGATAGGCGCAACAAATGTGTGTTTGTCTGTGTGTCTGTGTGTCTGTGCATCCTTCAAAATTTTCTGTTACGTAACCTCAAGGCATGTCGACACACTATCGCTCTCTTCTTGCACAACCGCTTCCCGTCCACGTTCCCCTCACCATCACCCCCACCCCACCACCCTTTTTTGTAGGGGGTAGGCCAGTGTGTTTTGCTGTTGTTTCATGTGTTGTTTCAGGTATTTCCTGTGGTGTTTTATGTATTAGTCGTGTGTCACATGTGTTGTACATCCAGACTAATAGGTGAGCTACCGAGTGCGCCTGACTCATCGGAACAACTTATGCCTTCGCAGAAAAACTGGTGATGTTCTGAACATGATGGGGTGGGCCTACAGATAGTATTGCTGATCTCATCACATTCGGCACGCATCGGTATGTCATGTATGTAGAACACGCATGGTCAGCTCTCGTTATGGGAAAGGCTATCCTTGGAAACAAAGCAGGGTTGGGAGGCTCTAAAGTATCGGCTGCCTATCACTGATGGGCAGGAGTCATAGGCTTTTGGATCGCCACGGCTCATCAGCTTTAGTGGATCACCAGTCAAGGGGAGGATGATCTTTAGTCATGGCTAGCCAATCACTCAACAGAAAAAGTCATGGGCAGACTTCTTGGTCGGCTTGACTCGTCGAACATGGTGGACCACGAATTTGGGCATATCACTGAACAGAAAGACCCAAAGGCAAAGTGTTGGGTAATCAGAACTGGTCAGCCATGGAAGACCGCCAGTCCGGCGGGGGGAATCTCCAAGTTCAGTTTCAGTTTCTTCAAGGAGGTGTCACTGCATGCGGACTAGTCCATATTCGCTATACTACGTCTGCTAAGTTTCGAGACCACAGTGAGCATGATTTATAATGAGCATGATGGATAAATGAATTAATGACTAAGATGAGAGAATTTAAGATGAGGGTCTCACGGCTACGACTTAACAGATTTCTGATCTATGCATTAGCCCCGAACACTTGTCAGACCTTGGGTACCTAGGCCTGTCTAACATTGGCCGCGCCATCGTTATCATTGTAAGAGTGTGTGGTGAGTGTACACGTGAGTGTGTATATGGGTGTGCGGGCCCGGGCCCACGTGCGTGTGCTACTCTTTGCGGTGCGCGTGTGCCTATGCCTGTGCGTATGTGTGCATACGTGCGCACGCGCGTATGTGTGTGTGTGTCTGTGTGTGCAGATGTGCATGTCTATACGTGTGAGTGATATGTGGGCTTGTATGAGCACGCTCCTGCAAGCACTCATCCACGCATGTATCTGTACATGTACGCGTGCATGTGTGTGTACCTGTGTATGCGGGCGTATAGGCTATGTGTGTGTGTGTGTGTGTGTGTGTGTGTGTGTGTGTGTGTGTGTGTGTGTGTGTGTGTGTGTGTGTGTGTGTGTGCGCGCTTGCGCATGCGTACGTGTATGTAAACTACGTGCTTGTTTCCTTACTCAAACGGATAGGCCTACTCATGCTCTGCTGCACTCGGATGGATATACGAAGAACGAAAGAATTTCATTGGAAACGCCCAGCTTGCTCAATTTCCTGCCCATGGGTGAGGTTGATCATGACAACTTTTCTTTCTCCGTTGCTGTGGATTCACTACATCAAGTAAAATTATAATAAACTTACTCTTCCATTTGTAAATGATATCCGGATTACCAGGCAAAACTTTCACCAAACTGAAACAATAATTCGGATGAATTGTCTGAAATCGGTAGTTGATGCCGCTTACCTCTTTAAAGAAAGAAATGATTGTCAGGCTATGTGGGGAAAAAAGAAAGAAATAGAATGAACACCCCAATAGGAAGGGGAACAACTGCAGAGAATTTGCGCAAAAATAATTATTTCAATCGGAGTCCGGACATCTTGGAGGAACGTTACAATTCTTTAATCGACTAAATTATGCCTTTAAAAACTCATTATACTGTTTAACACCTTAGCCTATAGTATACGGGAAATTTTGCTAAAAAATCTTTCCTCCATAAAATCTTAGATCAGTTGAAAAATGTTAATCTCTTTCAGAAAATCAAAGATCCCATCAGGTGGGACATCTCTGAACAAGGTTTTCATGGAGTCTGCTGTAAAGTGTTTATGTCTCACATTATGCAAGTCCCAACACTCTGAACGAATTTGTTTCACTGTGAGTGATACATGACATGGAATGCACCACAGAGCCTCTTCATCTGTTAAAAGATAGGAATGGGTGTAAAAGGAGTGGCCTGTGAAAGGAGTGGTCTGTATGCAAACGGCACAAAACTAGTTCTTCTTTAGGGCCTCGCATCGGGAACATGGTGAAAACTCTTTCAGGTTTGGACAGATTTTAAATAGTTTGTTATCCATCTGCGAGTTCCATTCCTCTTGCCAAAGGTCTTTGACATGAGCCAGGGTTTGGGGTTTCTGATCAGTATAAGGGATAGACAAACTGGGTAACTCTTTCTTTGTGCCCTTCTAGGCAAGTTCATCGGCCACTTCGTTGCTTCGAATGCCCACATGGCTGGGAACCCAAGCGAAAACTGTTATCATCTGATATCAGAGTGGTGTTCGAATAACTTCAGCAGTCGAGGGTGCTTAGGGTTACGGCCAGCAATGGCCTCCAAAGCAGAGAGGGAGTCGACAAAAGAGGAAATCTTTATGTTTCGATTCAGAGACATTTCAAGAGCCAGGACTAAGGTTGTCAACTCAGCAATGTAGATGGAGCTGTCAGTGGGAACTTGTTTAGAACATCTCTGAAAAGGACCTGTTGCACAATACACAGCAGAGGCAACCCCTGCTCGGATTTGGAACCGTCGGTGAAAATTCTTCTGAAGGACGGAAACTTTGAACACAGTTCGGCGAAAAATGACTTGTACGCCAAGGAGCTAGTGGTATCTTCACGGTACGAGGCAAAATCAAACCGGATCTCTGGTGTAAAGAAAGACCATGGTGGGTCATCAGGAAACTTGGATAAATCACACTCGACTCCAAGGTCTATGTCTGCATTGTTCAAATGGGGAAGAATACGAATTCCCAAGGATGAGATGGAACTGGGGAAATGCTGGTAATCATAGATGGTGAGATTAACGTCCTGTTAGACTGACTACAACTTGTTTCCGGACCAGAATCTGTATGGAGTTACAACACGGTGTTCCCTTCAACGTGGGACAGCATCACAATCCAGTGGTTTCCCAGAGCTGCAGTTAAATGGATGGTTATGATGATTTTAGTATGGAAATTCAAAGAGAGGAATCAGTTGCAGAAATGAAAAGAGAAAATTTAATAAAGGCAAATCTTTGAACCGTATGCACTTTGATCTAAATGATGTAACAGCGATCAAAATCTGTAAGGGTGGTGTGAATGAGAGTGAAAATCAAATCACAGCTTTGGTGTAGCAGGCCTTTCAGCTTCTCACGCTCGTTCCTATCACTTGCATATGGAACAATTGTTTTGAAAATTGTTTCCTGTTCGTGATCCTTTGTAACCATACGTTTGCATGTGACATCGACCTGCTTGAACATAGCAAAGCAGAACTATCAGGTGCCGATCTCCTGACATGAACAAATATGAAATTATTACGGAATAGAAGTCAATCTCGGAAAACAAAATCTTGCGAATAGTTCCGCACAACACTTAGCGGTCAACATCAAATATGGGATACAAATCAGCTGGGGAAAAAAAGGGCAAACATCTTCAGATAAATTTCAGCAGTCAACACCAATCTCAGCAGTAACAAAACAAACAAACAATCAAAAAAAACCTGGAAGAAGTAGGCTGTATCGCTATCTTGGTTGCCTTCCACAGTAGGATGACAGCTCTCGAAAGGCCCTGATAAAATTCGGCCTTGCTATGTCAGCAATGACTTGGATTCACCTTGGAAAAGCAGATTTATCTGCCTCTCACGAAAACACAAAACTTTGCAAGCCACTTGTGGTGGCCATTTTTCTATATGTGGATGTGAGTCGGACGCTTTAAAATACCTGCTAGCATTCAAAAACAAGCGTGTTAGACTGGTTCTCTACATACCATACAAGAAATGCACGACAACAGACGGTGTCATGCAGAGAGCACATAAGACCTCATGGCGAAACCTTGGCCGTATCTGGAGTTGTACTGTCATCAACTGTAAGCGGAACAGCAACGAGCGAGGCTACGGGAAAACACAGGCCCAGTTAAGGTGGCGTTTTCGTTGTGTCGCCGTGCCGCTATGCCGCCGCCCCGCTGTGCCGCGACCGCTATCCCGCCGTCCGCTGTGCCCCCGCCCCGCTTTTGCCGCCGATGAAACGAATAATGCACTCCTGCTCCAGGACGCCATGATTTGAAATGCTTCCACTCAGAACTACACGTGGTGTCATCAATAAAAGTAGGCCACAGACAGAATCGGCAATGATGAATGCATGCGGCAAAAAAAAGGAAAAAGAAAAGAAAAGAAAGAATAATTACAAAAAAAAGAAATCCTATACAAAAGAAAATGAGTCAAGCGCGAGCCATTTTCCTCATTTGGGTACGCTGAATCCGAATTTGATATTATTTTTTAGCTGCGATGTGATTTTTAAAAAGTTTGAAATTAGTTTCTTTGTCCCAGGCGCGGCATTTCTTCAAAGACACCGGATGGCCGGACGGGGAATTTCACAGGCAGCGGCTGTGAACTTGGAACTGCACCCCGACCGGATGTTCGCCTACGGTTTGAGCTCACTTGATCTCGGTCCTCATGTCCATCACAGTAACTGCACCTCTGGCATCTCTATTTATTTTGGTGTACATGATCGTTGTGCACAAACAAAAGAGAAACCAAAAGTCAAAAAAATTACACTGTTGAGAGGAAGGTGTGCCATACTTCTTCCACGAACTCTCTATTTTCGTTTACGTCATTTAGAAAGGGAACAGGCGTGAAACATGGCCGTCCAACTGGTTGCAGGTGATCGAGGTGGTAAAGTACTTGTTGTTGGTGGCTTCAACTATCATAAAGTTAAGGCCTGTGCTGATCACCTCTCGTGGAGGTGGCTGGCGACGACGCAATGCAAGCAAGAATCCAAAACAAGGTTATTTGTTTTTAAACGAGCAAACCCCAAACATCAGAGTGTGGGGGAATGAAGGCGCGGCACTCACAACCATCCTGCCGATGACGTCATTATAGGCCGAACAGTTTAGAGAACGCTTAAGGGCTGCACGATGAATGACCCCCCCGAGAACCCACTAAGAGGACGTTCGATGCTGAAGTGCCAGTTAGCTCGACAAGGTGGAGGTGACGAGAGGCCTTATTGTTTCACTCGTTCAGATCTTCGATACGCGGCAAGAGCAACAGTCGTCCCGCCATTTCCCTGGAATGTAGACGAAGTGGGCATTAAACGGCCCCTGGGCGGAAATTTGGGGAGCAAGATCGGTTCTTGTTGCACCTGGTTAACAATGGGGATTTTGTCTTTTGCGGCGATGAGAACTTAATGAGCTGCAAGCATGCGCCAATTGTACATGGATGCGACATTTCGCTCCTGTCACGACCGATCATCAGTTTTTCAACATTTTGGGAAAAATACAGGGTTTTGTGGTTCCCGCTAGCATACATCTTGATGAGTCAACGAACGTGGGCCCATACAGGCAGTCCCTGAGTAGGCTCAAACAGGTGTTCGAAATGTCACTGGTCACAACTGGCGCCCACGTCGCATAAATCTGCGATTTTGAGCGGGCCTGTGACAAGTCGAAACCCAGAGTACCCAGAGCGCAGTTAACAGGCCTGCTACTTTCATTTCACCCAAAAGCCTCTGGCGCAAAGTTCAGGAACTTGGGGCTGGCGCGTCACTACAGGCACAGCGGAGATTGGCAAAGTTTATACGGAAAGTGATGGCGATTGGCTATCTGCCCCTTGCAGTTTCGCCCTGAAATTCGACCCAACTGGTTGTCCAAAGGGAATCGAGATATGTGATCAGACGCTTCCCCGAGATGCAAGACTTCATGGAGTACTTCAGACGGCTACATCGCGCCCCAAGCGACTTTCCTCCGCGGATGTGGGGTCTCGATCAACGAACCGAATAACAAACCATGCAGAAGGTTAGTCAATCGTCTTTCTTTTTTTTTTCTCCTCTTCTTTTTCCCCCATTCCTTATGGCAATAGGCCCAAAAGCACCATAACTCTAGCGTATTGTTTGCTTAAAAGTTTAACATCATAAACTTAGTTTATTAACATCACGAAAAATTAGTTTTTGTGACACATTCTTGTTATAGGTTGTAAGGTGAAGTGATTTAAAATCCTCTCTCTCTCTTCTCTCTCTCTCTCTCTCCTCTCTCTCTCTCTCTCTCTCTCTGTCTGTCTGACACCGCACTACTGTGGCCTATGGGTTAATTTTCTGCCTTGTGAGTGAGGATTGTTGCGTTTGATCCATGGCCGACCGTTCTTAAGAAATGAAAAAGGCCAGTCTAGTAGCTATCCGCCTGACTTTTGGATGGCATTGAAAGTGGCAAAATTTTGTTTGTATTGTCAAGCAAATATACAACAAAATCTAAAAGCTTTTTAAAATTTTCACAAAACGCGGTACGGTAGAGATCTGATGTTAAATTCGGATGTATGAAAAACTGAACGTTGTATGAAAGGTCCCGTATGAAAGGTGCTGGGGTGATCCGGCAGCATCTACTGTTTGTTATTACTTAGAACTTTCCGTCTCAACTGTTTATGTATCATTGATGTGTTTTGGCATTTCTTTTTTACAGTTTTTACAATTTCAATTTTTGGTTTCACAAGACATTTGCAAGTGCCGTTGCAGTCAGAAGACCCAACATCTGGGTCTTTATTCGAGTGCTGAAAGACCAGCATGCGTTGTCGGAGAATACGTTTGAAACGATTAGAAGAGGTGAGCTACACCGAGACGGCGAAAGAAGTGGCGTAATCTGGAAGAACGTCTCCAGGAGCTCAGCGCCAGTACAACACAGGAGACAGAAACGTTGACCAGTTCTGGTCTGCAGTCAGCTACATGGTGTCGTTCCGTGAGCCGCAACTGCGCTGACTTCCTTCAGCCGAGTCAGCGCAGGAGCCCCGATTTCTGTCATGTGTGCTTTGCAAGAAATTTGTTGTTATCTCAGAGACCAATAGTGTTAACATTTTGTGAAAAGCTAATACATTATGTGTTAACAACATCTGACTGAGCCCAAGATTTTGTGACATATTTGAGGGTTAGGAAACAAGTTATCCTTTACTCTTAATTTTTCTTTTTTTGAACTGGACAAACATTGCCTAGTAATGGCCTTTTTTTTCTTTTTTTTTGTGTGTGCATTTCATTTTGGGGTGAGAGAGAGAGAGAGAGAGAGAGAGACGAGAGGAGAGAGAGGGGAGAGAGAGAGAGGAGAGAGAGGAGAGATTGTTTGACAATGGGTTGCAGTAATATATTGGGGTTAGGAACAAGTTATCTTTACTCTTAATTTTTCTTTTTTTTAACTGGACAAACATTGCCTTTGTAATGGCTTTTATTTCTTTTTCTTGTGTGTGCATTTCATTTGGGATGCGAGAGAGAGAGAGAGAGAGAGAGAGAGATGGAGAGAGGGGAGAGAGAGGAAAAGAAGGAGAGAGAGAGAGAGATTGTTTGACAATGGGTCTGCAGTATTGATTTTATTTCCTTTCGGTATTTGCAGTACATTGCAAGATTGTTTCCGCCATTTCCTTGTTTTGGGCTAGGATTTCTAGGGAGATATAATCTGTACAAGAAACTTTCCTTTCAAATTCGTTTCTAGCCACTTTTTTCTTTTTGCTTGTTATTGTTTTTGTTTCTCATTAAAAATGTAGAAAATTGAAAGTATTACATTTGTCTTCAATACATATTTTTTTATAATTTGGTTTGCATTTGCACGAGCCCGCCTCTAAAGCGGCATAGCGGGTCGGCGGCACAGCGGGACGGCGGGCATAGCGGGTCGGCGGCATAACGGGTCGGCGGCATAACGGGTACCTCCCTTTTTTGCCAGTAGGCTCTGCGGTCATGGAGTATTGGTGGTACACCCATGAGAACGTTCCCGTGGAGGTTCTGTCGTGTCACATCCGGTGGCAATTACACAACGGCAGCTGCCAGGGAGCAGTTATGTCCTATCACATGCTAATGAAATGCCCAATGCGTGCCTGCACCTTTGTGAACACAGCGTAGGCTTCCAAGGGTGTGCACGATTGCTTCCAGCTGGGTTGTTCGACGATTGAGGACAGTAACTTCTCTGGGTCCAACCGAATCTTCGGGTGTATCTTTTTCTTTTCTTTCTTTCTACCATACAAGAAATGCACAACAACAGACAATGTCATGCAGTAAGTAAATCCTTCACTGCAGAGTGGAACCTCACCTAGCAGTTACGTATTTACGTTTCATTACTTTTTTCCTAAGCATCTACGGTATCACTATCCTAATTATAACCTCTCTCTCTCTCTCTCTCTATCTCTCTCTCTCTCTATCTCTCCTCTCTCTCTCTCTCTTATTTATCCCACTTCCAACAATAACGTAGCATCACCATAATAGGTCTTTTTCCTTCTCTAATATGCAGATTCTTCGTTCTCCTTAACGGACGCCAGCAGTATACATCTGTTAAAAAGATCATGCTAATCTCCCGATTATTTCTGTGCGAAAACTCTCACTCTCTCTCTCTCTCTCTCTCTCTCTTCCCACCCCCTTAAAGAAAAACCTTTTTTTTTTTTAAACGAAAGCTCTTGTTTGCGTTCCCTCAGGCGTTCTTCAGTAGACTAGTCAGTCGGCACTCACTTTTCTTCCGCATACTTCAGTGGTAAAAATATTTATCATCCATTGAGCATTTTTATATTCATGGGCGTTTTTATTGGATATTTTTCACATTATTTTCTTTCCGGGCGCTCGAACGAATTTTCATGTTTACTGTACATTGAATGTGTTGATATCACAGGCCTTGGTGCGCCATAGATACTTAAGTGTGCAATACTTTTTCCAAGTCCCAAACCATTGAGCCGAAAAGAGCATAGTGAAGAGCCTTCAGTTCTTCTAGGGCACAAGCCCATACAACCATCTCAGTCCCTGTCTGTAACGGTCCAGTCACTTTCATTTCTGCAAAAGAAAACGTGTTTTTCAGCAGCAAATATTTCAAAAACGGTCTTCGTAATACAGAATACACCTCATTCTGTTGTTTCGACTTTTCTGTAATTGCACGTATTTCTCAAACAAATGCATGTAAGTGTGTGTGTGTGTATGGCGGATGACAGTGGTTGCAGGGCCGGATAAGTAAGGAGAGGAAGAGTCTTAATGTGGGAGGGAATGCAATAAAAAAAAAAAATAATAATGGGGGGAAGGAAAAATCATGACCAGGCATAAGACTACAACCATGCAGAAGTTTTGTAAATGCGGGGGATTGTGGGGTGGGGGAAGGGGGTCTGTCCTCTTGCAGGCTTTTTGTAAAGCGAAAAAACGGGGGATGGGAAGGCGGGGTGATTGTCCTCTTCTAAAATGTTCTTGAGAATAAAAATGGGAAGGTAGCTGAGGCGGGAGAAGGGGGGTGGGAGGTTGTCCTCTACAGCTGTGTAAATGCGGAAGGCGAGGGGGGTTTGCGGGGGTGCGGTTGTGGGAGGTTTAGGGATGTATGTCCCTCCATTTAAAAAATCCTCTTCTCAAGAGACGATTCAGCACCATTTTAATTTTCGGAGACATTGCACAAACAATTTGGTGGATTTCCTCGTCAGTCGTAAAAAATGACATATCATTTACCTGCCAGGAAGACGGGGGTGGGTGGTTTAAAAACCACACGAGGTAATCCGACTCCTTTCCGCTTCCATCCCTGGTTGTAGAAAGGAGGGAGGTGGTGAGGGAGAAATAACTAGTAATTGTTCATCAAAAGAAAGTCTTGTTTCCATCGCAGAGAACAATAATATTGAGACAAGCACGGTTATCATAAAATAATGATATTATTATATGATAACCGTGCTTGTCTCTATTTACTTCCCCACGGGGTTGCGACCGTATTGTAATCGGGGTGCTTTGCGAGATCCCTTGGGCACTGCTCTGCTGACAGGGTTAACGCCTTTACAGACAAGTTGTTGACTGGATAAGCACAAAGTGGTAGGAGTTAGGCCTAATGTTGTTTTTATTGGTTCCCATGTCAGTTTGACCAGCGCGAGGGCACTGACAAAGTGTTATCGGCCTTTTTTTTATTTTAAGTTTAACATGTTCTGTCATCTGCCATTCATAATGGATCTTTACTATCTTCAAGTCTTCTTGTCCACATTCTTCCTCTGTGGTTTCCTTTAGACCTGCCGTGTTTGCCGTGTGGTGCGACTTGTGACGGAGGGGAAGGAGATCCTGGTGTTTGAGAGGACGGGTGCTCTCCACACATCTCTTTAGCTCGGATCTATCCCAGACACCCTCATACACACTGGCAGACGTATATTAATCGGCTACCCCTGCGTGGGGTTATGTTAGATGAACAGTTTCCTGCTGACCTAGGTAACCCCTGTTGTGTTCTGCTCTCTGTCTGTGGAGTTGGGCATGAGAAGGGAATAAGGTTGACTGGTTACCGTTTGTCGAATACCTCATCCGCAGCCTGGTAGGCGTCGAGACTGTGATTCTTGACCCTGGCCCGTAGTTGGCCTTCATGATGGGTGGATAAGAGTGATGAAATGCATTTTTTTTAATGACTTCTTCACTAACAAATTCCACCACTATCACGTACAGGTCAAAAGTAGACCGTCCTAAGATTCCGATCCCAACAGCGACTAAAATACAGAGACGAAGAAAAGAGAGGTTTGAGGGCTTCGTGCTTGGTAATTGAAACAACTGACCAGGAAAAACCTTTATCTGCACTGAGCCCGTTTGGTATCCAGAAATGGTTCCCAGGTGTTGCAGACGACCTAAATCATCACACGAACAGCTCATCCCACATCAAGTGCCAGTCGAAATGCTAGTCAGAACAGTTCCGTGGTGCTACGAAGTTAGTTGACAGGGGATCAGAGTGTCTCCACATAAGCATTTGAACCCGTCTAAAGGCGCCGTCATGTGTCCGACCTTATAGGCGTTTTGGAGGCAGAGGTCAAGAGCGAATTAGGGCCACAGGGAGTGATGTTCACAGTGTGAGCATTTTGAAAGGATCAGGTCGAGTCCCAATAATCACACTCTTTTTGGCATTTTTTTTTACGCCATTACTGCCACAGACAATCAGACTTGGCTATCTCAGGGTCAAAGTCTCTACGTCCCGTCTCTGATGATGTGTTTCCATTGTCAGAAATTTCGCCACGGTCGCGACGGACGCTGGAGAGGGGTAAGGGAGGGAGGCGGTGGGGGAAGGGAGGAGATCTGTGGTTAGTGCTGCAAAGCAGTCCCCGAGAGGCCTTCCAGGGCCAGCCCTTAGTGCGAAGTGCAGTGGTAGCCACCCCTTCTCACGGGACTGCCAGAAGTGGAAGCTAGAAAAGTCATTCCAAAAAGTCAAAAACCGGAAGGAAACTACCATTTCATGAAGTAAAGAAACTGGTAGTTGGTGGTCAGAACGTTTTCAATTGTCCTATTCAGCAGCTGTTTTGACAGTATCTGACTATTGTCAAGCAGGCCTGTCCTCCCTACCATCTTACTCTGTGCAAAATAAGCTACAGCCTCGGCACAGGTGTTAGTTAAACCATCCGCAACTGATCAGCACGCCCATGGTAAAGGCGATAAAACAGCCACCTCTCAGACCGGCCAGTAATCCGAACCCTCAGCTGCTGGGCTTTTTGGGAAACTTTCTATATCCACTCGACCGTCAGATTTAAGAACCAAGACCAAAATGAGATGGTGGAGATAACCCACAAACCTCCCATTTCTCCCACTGGATCTCAGCCTGCTGGCTGTTCGACCGTTGAGACTCGAGACTCTGCCATCCAAAAAAATAAAAATAAAAAAATCAGCTGTATGTTTATTTTCAGTGCAACATAATACAAATGAATGAAAACGCGGAGATGGACTGAAAGATCTACCGTTGTCACATCAGTATGGACAATACCACACTCTTTGCGATAAGTATTACTTCAAATTTCCAAACGCTGCAGCTTCTTCGTCAACAATTGAAACCTGTGATACTTGCTTTCCATGAGTCGAAGATTCGCAATCAAAATTCTTGTACCCTTCTGGCTTTTACGCACGCTCATTACCAGCACACGAACTGCAGTTGGAGTAGCGGGAGGCGTCTTGTCACTCATCCATGAGTCTGGTTTGTTCCGCCCTATTGATTTAATTACTTCTCGTCAAGCTTTAGCTACTAGAATTATTTCGTATGAAATAGGAACACTGTATTCTTCATATCTGCTTTTATTTCAACTGTATCTCTTAGTCGACAAGAACTGTTCAGCCTGATTGACTAAATTCTATTTGCGTGATTTTAATGGGCCTTTGGGTGATTTTAGTGGATACAATCCTCTGAGGTGAGTATAAACACTTTAGTCAGAGGTCTCCTTGAAAATGTGTTTTCAGAGCTGGATCTGTTGTCTGAATGATAGATTTCGAATAGGCCCGTATACCTTTATTCCTTTCATGCATAGATTTGTCGGTAAATGATCCCTCGCTGGTCCTGAAATATGAGTGGTGTGCTCACGACGATTTGTACGAAGTACGAAGTGACCACTTTCCAGCTGTCTTGAAATACTGGAGGGAACGAATAAAAAGCGGAAGGGGGTCAAGTGCATTTTTATACGATCTCTCATATCTGATTGATCTGAAAATCAAAGTTGATTAACAATGCTTTCTCTTTAAACTTTAAAGCAATTAGTATTCAATTTATGCTTAAAGCAGAATGCCAAAGGAACTGCAATCACAATAGCAATGACCAAACTACCCGAATTCATTTTACTGTTTTTATCAGCAGACGGCTAAATCATTGTTATAGAAAATAGTATGTCATCTAAGAACCGGCTTTTCCACTTCATATAGCGGGGGTTCTATGTCGAAAAATCATGCACTTCATGCAACAAGCACCCAAAATTTTGGGACAGATGGCCAGTTTTATGTCCTGAACAAAACTGATTTAGAGCCACAATGAAAAATTTGTAAAAACATGTTTTTTTAGGCATTTTTCAAAATGGCCGACACAAAAATTGGAATATATTTTGCATAATTGTTCATTTATGCTACAAACACCAAAACTGGCTGAGAAGGACAATTTCATGCCCTGAACATAACCAGATACAGGTCTATTTTTAAAAAAAGGAAAATTTGTGTATTTGAGCAATTTCCAAGATGGCCGCCAGCAAAAAGGGGAGTGGTATGCTGTACATTCATTCATTTTCACCCATAACACCAAATAAGTTTTTAAAAAATGAAATGAATAAAATTCATAATAATAAACGAATGAATGAATAAATAAATGAAATAAGATAAAAAGAAGTAAATAAAGAATATAAAAGATATAAATGAATAAATAAATAAATGAACAATTTTAATGGGTGGTGATCGTGATGATAGTACTTAGTTATGTGGGGGTAGTCGTATGTGGGGGTGTGGGTACTGATAGTAATGATTGGAAGAGAATGGAAATGATCAATGGGTGTAAGATATCGTTGGTGGGGGGGGGGGGGGGGAGGAAACAGAATATGGAGGGGGCATGGAAGAGGGTAATGGCGGAGGGGGAGAGAGAGAGAGAAAGAGTTCATATCTCTCCTCCACACAAACGTATGCATGGGGTGTGTGGGGTGAGAAATTCATGCAAATAGTGTTGTTGGGGAAAAAGAAAGGGGGTGGGGTGGGAAGGGGGGAAGAGAGGGGAGGGTATTATGGTGAATTATGGTCATAATGAGACTAATTGTGGGAGTTTTCACACACATACACACCATTCTCTCTCTCTCTCTCACACACACACACACACACACACACACACACACACAATATATATATATATATATTTTTTTTTAAATGATGATGATGATCATTGTCATAAGTGGGATAATAATAATAATAATGAATACTTATATAGCGCCTATTCTCGGCTAGAGGCCAAGCTCTAAGCGCTTTACAATCAACACTCGTTTACACAACGGGCTGCCTACCTGGGTAGTGCCGACTGAAGAGCTGCCAGCTGGCGCTTCATTCAGTCGTTTCCCGTGTCATCCAGTCAGTACCGTTCAATATCGATCACTCATTTTCCTTCCTTCCTTCATTCTTTCCATTTCTCACGCAGGGTGCATGCTATGTGTAACGTGTCATCCATACCAACGGCCAAACTGGCCTTCTCTTCCGAAAGTTGGTGATGGATTTTACGTGTGTGCAAGATGTTATGCGTGCGTTCACACACGGAACCTCGGTTTATAGTCTCATTCGAAGGACTGTATGGGAAATGGAGTCAGAACCAATGTTAACTCCGAGGGAAAAATCCCCCTGTACCGAAACGCCCCGGCGGAGGTTCGAACCCACAACCCAGGATCACCAAGATTACGAGTCAGGCGCTCTACCACTGGGCTATACCGGCTCCCAGTGCTAAAAAATGCTATAGGATGTTGATCATTGTCATGAGTGAAATAACATGATAGCATTGGTATGATAATGCCAATTGAGCAGAAAATTGGAATGATCAATGACTGATGAATAGTGACCATTGTCATCGGTGAAAATCAACACTATCACACACACACATATAAGCACACACACACACACACACACATATATATACACACACACATAATATGTGTGCATACATTGTGTATATGTTATGTACAAACACTCATCCATATCCATATGCATGCACACACACACCACACACACACACACACACACACACAAAAGGGGTTTTTGAATAAATATATTAATAATGATAATAAAGCTTATTAGATGATGACCATTTGATAACAGTGCGACAGGATGATAATCATTCTTGGGGGAGGGGGGGTCAATGACTGATGGGTGATAATCACTAGAGATCAACAGTACAGTAGGATGGCCTTCTTCCTTGTTCACTTAAGTAGGAACCCTGGAGGTAGTGGCGAAGGCTGCTGTATGGCGAAGGCCCTCCAGTGGTCAATAGGGCTTTCACTTCATCGGTGTGTTATCAGGTGTGTTGGGCTGTACTGCATGGATGATTTGAAGACCTGCCATTGTGGATATAGTGGACATGTGATGTCTCAGTTTGGAGAGCCCTGTCCTTGGTCTCACAAAGGTCCTATCTGGGCATCTGGTAGTGTCCATCCCTCTTGTTGAAGTAGGGTGCTGCACAAGCCATCTGCCTTTTTGGATTTTGTTCTCCTTGATAATACTTTTGATTTTTTTCAAAGAAAACTTCCTGTTCTACCTGGGGCTGCTGTTCTCCTTCCTTTGCCAAATGGTCAGCTTCCTCATTGCCATATATATTGCCATATATACTGACTTCCATAAAAAACGCGAAAACAAAACAAGCTGAAGGTTGGGGGTGAATTTTATTGGTCACAATTGTACAGAGTGGAAGCGAGAATTCAACGTGATTTGATTCATTACACCGGTAATGTGTGAAAATGTCATCAGCAATATGTCTTTTGTGTGGAAAATCCAAGGTCACGTGACAAACCAGCTTGAAGTCCTAATACCGTTTGTGGCCACCATTTGCGTTGACAACTGCTTGACACCTGCGGCTCACTGAGTGGACCAGGTGGTTGATGCGTCCCTTGGCACACCAGCCCACACATGGACGATGGCCTGGTGAAGTTGAGCCGCTGTTGCTGGTCGTGGACGCAGGAGGTCCAACCGTCTGCCAAGTTCATCCCAAAAATGTTCTATTGGGTTTAAATCGGGACTGAGGGCTGGCCAGGGCAGCACATTGACGTTGTTATGCTGAAGAAATTGCTGGGTGGCCCTGGCGGTGTGTGGTCTTGCATTGTCCTGTTGGAATGTCCAGTTTGGGTGTTGCGCAAAAAAAGGATCGAGATGGGGTCTGAGCACCTGTTTGATGTAGCGCTGTGCATTGACACCCTGTCCGCGACCAGGACCAATGTTCTGAAAGATGACTGGTCCTATGGCGTGGTTAATGCCAATTGCACCCCATATCATAACGTTCGGGCCTCCCCAGGGGTTCTGCTCTACCACACAGGAGTCAGCATAGCGTTCACCAGGTCGACGCCATATTCTGACACGACTGTCAGCCATGTCAATACAAAAACGGCTCTCATCTGAGAACAGTATGCGTCCCTACTGCTGCCTGCGCCAGTTGATTCGGGCTTGTGCCCACTGCAGCCTGTCCTGCCGGTGTCTTGGTGTCAGTACCGGACCTCTGTGAGAACGCCTACATGCCAGCCCGTTCTCCTGAAGATGCCACCGCATAGTGTTGAGGCTGATTCGTTGCTGGAGATTCCCAGGCACCTGTCAAACAGTGTTAGCGGCTGTTTGCCGCCTGTCCCGCAGATGGGTTCGAACAAGATGGCGATCCTCTCTTTGTGTGGTGACCCAAGGACGGCCTGGCCGGGGACGATCATCAGTGGTACCAGTGACTCGCATGCGGTGCTGCAGACGATAGATGGTTGAGATGTGGACGTTAAAGATGTTGGCGACCTGCCTGGCATCCACACCAGCCTCCAGATGGCCTAGGGCACGATTGCGTTCTCTGCTCGTAGTCTTGGCATCTCTGTAGCGCTCAGACGGCAAGTCGTTACCTGAACCTTGTAGCGCGGCTTTATAAAGGCTGCATGCCTGCGTACTTGTCGCTGGTTAACTTTGCTCTGCATGGTGTGCACGTGCCTCACATGCAGCAACCAGTTTGCCATTTTTGTTGACCCTCCAATGCCGGGAATGATGTGTTGCTCACACAATGTTTTCACTGCACGTGAGTCTTGAACCCAAACAACTTGCCACAATGGTTCAATATTGTATATTCACCCCTTTTCACCCGAAAAATAGCCTTTCAAATTTTCGCGTTTTTTATGGAAGTCAGTATATATTGCAGTATGAAGGTGATCACTGGATGACAGTATTTCCAGTGACTGATGGATGGTGAACATTTGGGATCAGTAGTACTATAGGGTGAGGGTCATTGTCATGTAGGTGGAATAATGTAGCATTGGTACAATAGTGCCAGTTGGGGGAATAAAGGAAGATATCAATGACTGGTGGGTGATGATCATTGTCATAAGTGAGATACTGTAGGATGATGGTCATTGTGATAAGGGAAATAATGTGGTGGCATTAGTATAATACTGCCGGTTCATGAAGAAGGTGGATGGGGGTGGGGGTGGGAGTCGATGATTGATGGGTGATGATCATGTATCATTCAAGATCAACAGTACTGTAGGATGATGATCATTGTTATATAAGTTGGATAATGTTGTGGCATTGGTGTAATGCCAGTTGGGAGAATGAAGGAGGTTTACAAACAATGATTGATGGATGATGATTATTGTCATGGTGTAAGTGTGATTTACAGTAGTGTGGGATGATGGTCATTTACAAAAGTGGAATTGTGTACTGGCCTTAGTATGTTAATGCCAGTTGGGGGAATAGAGGAACTGATCTATGACTGATGGATGATAATCATTATCATAAGTGAGATCTATAGCACTACAGGATGATGATCATTGTCATAAGTGAGATAATGTGGTTGGATTGGTGTGATAAAGCCGGTTGGGGGTGGAAAAAGGAAAATGATTGATGATTGATGAATTAGTTTGAATCATTGCAGCTCTTTTCCTTTCCCACGACCTCTCCTCCATCCCTTTCTCTCTATACCCCCTCCCCCAATTTCCCCATCCTACCTTTTTCTTATGCACACCTCATGTACATATATAGCATATCAATGATATCACATGTAGTGCATAATATATATATATATATATATATATATATATATATATATATATATATATATATATATATATATACCCCCAAACACCATCTCCACCATCCAGGTATGCATATTCATAGACACATACACATGTGAACAATCTATATGCATCTATCTATCTATATATATTTTTTTTCTTCTTCTTCTTCTTCCTAAAATACTGGTTCACTCAAAAACGAGTAGGTCACCAGCGCGCATGTTAAAAAGTAAAATAAAATAACATAAAACAGTACGAATCAGACTGTTGGCCCTGGAGCAAATTTGGCAACAAGGGGTCGCACTCGATATTCAAGAAGTTAAAAGCAATGGCCAAATTCAGGCCCAGGTAATAGTAAAATATCTGGGGAAGTAAAAATAGAAAATCGTCAATATGCAGATCTCAAAACTGTCGAATCAATTTGTTTTTTAAATGAGATTGCATTTGTGGCAATCTTGATGGCACCCGGCAGTTAGTTCCACAGCCGTACAGAACTGGGATAAAAAGAATGTAAGTGGCTGTCAATATTTGATGCAGGTATGGTATAACATTGACCGCCACTCCTGGTGCTACTTTTATTCAATACTAGTTGTTCCATTGGAATATCAATTACTTTAGCTCTGCCTTTGAAGAAGATGTTAAGTTTGATAAAAGCTCTTCTCTCTTCTAAGGGTTTCCATTCTAATCTCCTCATGTTCTTCCTAGTATTCCCCTTTTCTCTGATGTGGTTCCCTGTTACGAACCGTGCTGCTCTCTTCTGAATCTTTTCGAGGTTATCAATGTCCTTTAGATGGTAAGGATCCCAAACTGAGCAACCATATTCCAGTACTGGTCTAACCAGTGTTTTGTAGCAGTCGTCTTTAACCTTTTGGGGGTAGTCATTGATATTCCTGTATAAGAAAGCTAAGATGTTATTTGCTTTCTTACATGCTAAATTGTAATGTTCTTTCCATTTGAGACGACTATCTATAATCACGCCTAAATATTTTGCAGCATTAGTTTCTTTAAGAATAGTATTATGGATAGAATAATCTGATCTAATTGGTGAGCGTTTGTTACATATACGCAACACTTGGCACTTTTGGGGATGAAATTCCATTTTCCAAGTTCTTTCCCACTCTTGTAAAGCGTTTAGATCTTCTTATAGAATGCGTGTATCATTCTTGCTTGTGATTGTTCTATATACTAAGCTGTCATCTGCAAAAAGCCTTATAGTAGTTCCAGGAGAGAGATTTCTGCTTATGTCATTTATATAAATTAAGAAAAACAAGGGCCCCAGAACAGTTCCCTGTGGTACACCTGACAAGACTGGTTTACAATGGGATGTCGACCCTTCCACAACAACTTTCTGCGTTCTCCCAACGAGGAATGATCTAGCCCATTTTAGCAAAGAACCGCCAATGCCGATGTGTTCTAATTTAAGCAGCAGGTCCTCATGGTCAACCTTATCAAAGGCTTTAGAAAAGTCTAATAAAATTGCATCTATTTGCTGTCTGTTGTTAAGACAGTTATTAAAATCATTGAGAGTTGTTATAAGTTGAGTCTCACAACTCCTTCGCTGTCTAAAACCATGCTGGGCGTTATTTAAGAAGTCATATTTGTCAAGATGGTCCATTATGCTACTATATATTATGTGTTCAAGTAGTTTAGCTGATATGGATGTAAGAGATACAGGTCTATAGTTCTCTGCTTTTGTTTTGTCACCCTTTTTGAATAAGGGAACAATGCTCGCATCTCGCCACTCATCAGGTATTACTCCCTGGTCCAGTGAAGCTTGGTAAAGTAGTTGGTATACCTCACTCAATTCATTGGCACATAATTTTAAGACCTTGCCAGGAACGCCATCGGGACCAGTAGCTTTGTTTTCATTGATGTTGGTCAGTAACTTAAATACTCCTGCTTTGTTTACTTTGATGTTTTGCATTTCAAAGAGTTTATCATCATCCTTTAGTCTAACGTTAATTAAAGGTTTGGGATTTGAGAAAACTGAAATTAAAGGTTTGGGATTTGAGAAAACTGAAAACTGAACAAAACTGCTTGTTTAGTAAGTTTGCTTTCCCTTCAGGGTCCTGTATTAGGTTCTTTTCCCCCTCATACACATTGCGCACTGGTGACCTACTCATTTTTGAGTGAACAAGTATTTTAGGAAGAAGAAGAGAAGACACCCTCAAGTGCCCCCTTCCAAGAATAAGACTCCTCATCTACCACTCTTTCACTTTCTTTTACACACTCTCAAGCGCCCCCTTCCAAACATAAGACTCATCTGCCACTGTCTCTTTTTCTCTATCTCTGTTTCTGCTCGTCGTTTCCCTCTATCTGCTTCTCTTTTTCCTCCAGGTGAAATGGGATTGGACACTGAATTTTCCTTTTTCCCATTACACACACACATGCGTGTGCGCGCAGGCACGCACACGTACACGCGCGCATTGTCAATATTTGTTCTGTTTTCCTGTGTGTGTTTTTTTTTTATCTCCTGAGAATCCTCAAAGACATTTATTATTAATATATATATATATATATATATATATATATATTATATATATATATATATATATATATATATATATATAAACGAACTTCTCCAAAGTGTAGGGAAAACACTGTAAACACACACACACAACAGGCATTTTATTTAAACAGTAAGATAAAGGAAGGTATTAGTACGCTTCAGAAAACGAATAAAATGATAGAATGACATTTCAAGACTATCTGAAGAGCTGTACAGTGTAAATCCATAATTCACCTCGAAAGACGAAGTTATCACTGGCAAATTACGAACACGCGATCGGAGGCGGCCATTTTGATTTTCCCGCTGCGGGCCTACAAAATCATAGAAAATTAAGGAAACAAACAAATCTTAAATAAATGTTAGCGAACCGCCCAGAGAACGTGGACAAAACGAGTCACAAGACAAAACACGACGCGTTTCGACCTCTTAGGTCTTCGTCTGGTGATATATAAACGAATAAAACAATTGAACGCCTTCTTCCTTGCGCTGAACCCTAAACGATCTGAAGCGATCAAAGCTAAGTGAAATTTCGTTGTTTTATTCGTTTATTCATCACCAGACGAAGACCTAAGAGGTTGAAACGCGTTGTGTTTTGTCTTGTAATCGTTTGTCCACGTTCTCTGGGCGGTTCGCTAACATTTATTTATTTAAGATTTGTTTAGATTTCCGCCTGCAGTCGTCTTGCTTTGCAACTAGATCTAAGGAAACAAAATTAGGCCAGCAAAGAATTGGATAAACATATGTATTTTCATGCATAATATATCATTATCCAACATGTTATCATTAGAAAATAATTTTAGCTTAGGCCTACATTAATTTTGCTTGATAATATTCACTGCGGGCACCTCGCGCTAGAAATCGTCTGCAATTTTGGCTCCTCTTTTTTTATTTATTTCTCATAATAAAACCGATTTTGAAGTGGCTTCAAATCTGAAATCAATTATAGCATTGTAAAGAACAATATACCAAAGTATTGTGCTTGTTGCACGAAGTGCACAATTCTGGTTAATTCTGCGACATAGAACCCCACTAATATAAGTCTTTGTGAAATCGTCTTTTCTTTTTGTTACGTAGGCTAAAACGCTTGGCTAGCATTTGCGTCATCAAAAGTTTAACATGAAAATTTGAATTTAGCCTAGTTAGGCTAGGCCTACAGACTGCATTGGGCGTTGGAGGCAGTTGAACATGGGAATGCAGCTTGTGCAAGAAAGAAGCGAGACAGATCAATAAGGCTATGTTGTCAACACTTTTGATCTTGCTCTGCTGCCAAGTGCAAAGCTACGGTAGGAGTGTTCTCAATGTTTATTAACACACGACCATAATGGTATAGAGGATGCCGTTATAGATCTAAATATTTTAACGAGATCATTAGGCTATGAATTAAATAAGCTTAATAGCTACCACATCCAAATGGGGTTGGAGGACTCGGAGACATGGTAAGTCTCTCAAAACAGACCATAAATTTAATGACATTATTTTATGGTGTGAAAATGGATCTGGATCTGGATCTGGCTGCGTACGTCGCTGAACCAACTTGATTAGATCTAGTTGCAAGCCAGACGACTGCAGGCGGAAATCTAAACAAATCTTAAATAAATGTTAGCGAACCGCCCAGAGAACGTGGACAAACGAGTCACAAGACAAAACACAACGCGTTTCGACCTCTTAGGTCTTGCTCAGGTCACTTAGCTTTGATCGCTTCAGATCGCTTAGGGTTCAGCGCAAGGAAGAAGGCGTTGATTTCAACGCCTTCTTCCTTGCGCTGAACCCTAAGTGATCTGAAGTGATCAAAGCTAAGTGAATTTTCGTTGTTTTATTCGTTTATGTCTCACCTGAGGAAGACCTAAGAGGTCGAAAACGCGTTGTGTTTTGTCTTGTGACTCGTTTGTCACGTTCTCTGGGCGGTTCGCTAACATTTATTTAAGATCAACTTGATTAGGCCTAGGCCCTATACTGCGACGGAAAACAGGGAGAGCGCAAAAAAAAAAAAAGAAGAAGAAAAAAGAAGATATTTCCTTTCTCTCCTTCCTTTTCTTCCTTTCTTTCTTTTTTTTTTTTTCTCTTAAGGATAGGTAGGTGTGGAGCGGCCGGATCGCTTCTACTTTTCGCTTTGCACATACAGGCAAGCCTGTACATTACCGGCCCTGACCCTACAGAAGGTACTGCAAGCCCCCTCCTCCCCCCTCCCCCCCCCCAAAAAAAAAAAAAAAGAAAAAAAAAAGTGGATGCACAAGCCTATAGACCAACGCCTTTTTTACGGCCTTGTGTCCTCTCTGTTAAGTCTTAATATCTAGACACGAGTTTGAATTATGTACCGAAGATGCAGAACATACCTTATGTTTTACTATTTTTGAATATTGATTTTTGTTGGAGCAACTGGAAGCGAAACTCGGCACGCTTGGAGTTCAGAATGTGTATTAATTTGCCATTTGTTGGATTATTTTGGGTGTTTTCTAAATAAAATCACTATTTTCTTTTCTATAAATGAAACTCAACGGAGAGAAAACATGTTTGAACTGAAGTAAGTGTTGGGGGCCCATTATCTCTAGGTTTGCCCAAAATTCAATGAAAAGGTCACTTTGTTGCAACTGGAAAAAAATAAATATCAGAGGGTGAAAGAAACACAATTTGTACTCTCATGTAAGTCCACTTTTGGTTCTGTGAAAGGCTGTATTTCTCAGGATCTGAAAATTCAAGTGTGTGTGTGTGTGTGTGTGTGTGTGTGTGTGTGTGTGTGCATCCGTGTGTGCACGCGAACGTGTGTGTGTGCGCGCGTTCGAGCGTGCGTGTGTCCGCGCGCGCGCACGGGTGTGTGTATGCCTGACTGATATCACTCAGAGTAATGTCTTTCAATTTTTTTTTCAAATAAAAAACAAAATGAGAAAGAAAAGGTTTTTTTTTTTTAATCTGAAGTTTGATGGCAGAAGACTAGATGATATTTTCTCTTCACTTTCGTTAACACAGAATGAAAAAAAAAAATGATGCTTTTTGAAATAATGTACAACAAGGCTAAAAAAGCAGACGACATTGCCTAGGAAAGTCCATAATGCGGAATGGAGCTAAACATACGAATACAAGTGTAGGCCTATACGGCATGGCAAAACCAATGCCAGAAAACGTCCGCGATTGCAATTCACGATTATTGCGTGACTGTTACGAGAAAATTGTTTCACTGGCATTGTAATTGTGTAAAGAGTAATGAGGTGGTTTTTCTTGTGATTCTGTTTTGCTTGATTTCATTCGACTTATCGATTCGAAATTGTCACTGACTAGATCCGATCATATCGGCCAAAAGTAACGCGTACATGAGTTCGCTGTCCAGATAATCTGATGGTCTTAGAATTATGCTCACACGTCCTCGTTATTGAGCACGGTTTTAGAAACTGACAGTTTGATGATATAGACAGTGTATGTAATTTTTTTTCACATTGAAACGTGTGAAAGTTTTAAAACAGATACTGGTTGACAAGAGCATTGGCAGGTATAACTCAAAAAGCAGACAAAGGACTTTCAGGAACAAGATCGTATGTCATCATATGAGCAAAGATTTGACATACTGGAATGTAAAATTCCTGGCTTTAGCTTACAGACTGTATTGATCTATATGTGCATACACACATACCTCTACGCGCGCGCGCGCGCGCGCGCGCGCGCGCGCGCGGAGAGAGGAGAGAGAGAGAGAGAGAGAGAGAGAGAGAGAAAGAGGGAGGGAGAGAGAACAGGGTGACCAGGGCAGGGAGGGGGCGGTAAAGTAAGAAAAGAGATAAGAAGAAAGAAACACTGATACCTTTTCCAAAGAAAGAAAAGCGAATGAAAACAGACGGAAGAAACTAGTTGGGCAAACATACGGACAGGAGTGGTAGAAGAGAGGAGGGAAAAGAGGAAACCGAAAAAACTGATTCAAGAAAACAGCATATTTGTAGTTTCCGCAATTTGGGGGTCTCATTAAAAAATAAATACTGCTCTTCGTATACTTTAACATCACGACGACCACCACCACTGCCATAATTATCATCACTATCTTCTTCTTCTTTCTTTACCCAGCCGTGATATGCTGCCCTGAAATCGATTGGGCTTTAAACAATACGACGTAAATATTCCATTCCGTCTCCGTTTACAACGCAGTACATTCACATCGCACGCTACTAAAGATTTTACTTTATTCAGATAGATAAAGAAAATCATAAGTAAACACACACACACACACACACACACACACACACACACACCACACACACACACACACCAGAGTGTTACCGTATTAGAATTTCATGTGAATAATGGAGAAACTAGATTACTATATAGACAGCTAAATTAAACTAAATGAAACTAATGCCTGTCACTGACTTAAAAGCTTCAAACAGTTCGTGTGCATGCGAAAAATGCAGTGCAGCTTTTTTTCCGGTTTCCCTTTTAATCGAAGAACGTCTTTGCTTGCAGACCAGTCCATATAAGCTGCACCTGATCATTTTAGCCATGAGGCAAAAGTGCAGACTGGTGAAGAGCTAGATAAATGAGTAAGTGAGATTAAAACAAAATTGGGAAGAAGGTGACAAGGACGAGGGTTGCATTGCAGATACCAGGCCTAAGCATTAATCCAAGGCGCTGGTCAGGTTTGAGATAGGTAGCTAATACGGTCCAGGCTATATATATATATATATATATATATATATATATATATATATATATATATATATATATATTTTTAAAATAGTTTTTTTAAAAATAGAATCTACAAATTTGTTTCGAGCGCGTTGCGCTGTCATCAGGATGGTTTTTGGTTTGCCCACCGCCGATGCTATATAGCGTGTGGGCTCCCGTTTGCGGTTGTTTGCACGTGCGGGTGGCTGCACGTGTTTTCTGGGGGCTTTCAGGTTTTTGTTTTGGGTGTATTCACTAACAACGATTTCCATTTATGCCTGCAGTTGTTTACTATTTCTGTTTTGGTGTTTAAAGTTGCCAAGTGTGGTTGCATAGTATTAACCATTTTTCAGTTAAACATAGGTTGCACCGTTTTGAAACATTGCTGTATGGTGATGCTCTTTTTTATGATTTCCAGGATATATTGTAGCTTGGTTTGCGTCTTTAAGTTTCCAGATATATTTGCTCAGTTCTGTTGGTTTTTATATCTTTCTTTATTAAATGACTGTTTGTGGTTTGCATATCTGGTTTTGAAGTGGTTTTCAGTGATCTATGTATGTTTCTTTTTCATTTTCTGATGTCACAGTGGTTGGTATACAATGTTGTTGTGAAGGCATTTATTGCTCAGGGGGCACTGCTCTTTTTTGATGCAATTGCAAGATTCCTTTCTTCACCCTTCTTGCTGTGTTTGGTTTTCGTTTCGATTGCGCACTCATGCGCGTGTATGTGTGTGTATGTATGTGTGTGATTGTGTGTGTGTGTGTGTGTGTGTGTGTGGTGTGTGTGTGTGTGTGTGTGCGGGTGAAGAAAGAAAATCTTGCAATTGCATCAAAAAAGAGCAGTGCCCCCTGAGCAATAAATGCCTTCACAACAACATTGTATACCAAGCCTCTGTGACATCAGAAAATGAAAAAGAAACATACATAGGATCACTGAAAACCACTTCAAAACCAGATATGCAAACCACAAACAGTCATTTAATAAAGAAAGATATAAAACCAAACAGAACTGAGCAAATATATCTGGAAACTTAAAGACGCAAAAACAAGCTACAATATATCCTGGAAAATCATAAAAAGAGCATCACCATACAGCAATGTTTCAAAAAGGTGCAACCTATGTTTAACTGAAAAAATGGTTAATACTATGCAAACCACACTTAGCAACTTTAAACACCAAAAAAGAAATAGTAAACAACTGCAGGCATAAATGGAAATCGTGTTAGTGAATACACCCAAAACAAAACCTGAAACGCGTTGCGCTGTCATCAGGAGGGTTTTTTGGTTTGCCCTCCGCCGATGCTATATAGCGTGGGGCTCAGTTTGGCGTTGTTCTGCACGTGCGGGATTGGATGCACGTGTTTTCTGGGGGCTTTCAGGTTTTTGTTTTGAGGTGTATTACTACCAGCGATTTCCATTTATGCCTGCAGTTGTGCTAACTTTTTTGTTTTGGTGTTTTAAAGTTGCCCAAGTGAGGGTTTGCTAGTATTATACCTTTTTCCGTTAAACATTAGGTTGCACCTTTTTGAAACATTGCTGTATGGTGATGCTTTTTTATGATTTTCAAGGATATATGTAGATTGTTTTTGGTCTTAAGTTTCCCAGATTATATTTGCTCAGTTCTGTTTGGTTTTTATTATCTTTTTTATTAAATGACTGTTTGTGGTTTGCATATCTGGTTTTGAAGTGGTATCTTCAGTGATCCCTATATAGGTTTCTTTTTCATTTTCTGATGTCACAGTGGCTTTGGTATACATGTTGTTGTGAAGGGCCATTTATTGCTCAGGGGCGGCAATGCTCTTTTTTGATGGCAATTGCAAGTATTATCCTTTCTTCCCCCGCTCCGGCACTCATCACACACACACACACACAACACCACACACCACACCACACACACACCAACAACACATACATACACACCACATTACACGCGGCATGAGTGCGCAATCGAAACGAAACCAACACACGCAAAGACGGGTGAAGAAAGGAATTCTTGCAATTGAATCAAAAAAGAGCAGTGCCCCCTGAGCAATAAATGCCTTCACAAACAACATTGTATTACCAAGCCACTGTGAACATCCAGATAATGAAAAAGAAACCATACATAGGTTCAACTGAAAACCACTTCAAATCCAGATATGCAAACCACAAAACGTTCATTTATTAATGAAAGTTATAAAAATACCTAACAGTAATGAGCAAATATTTCTAGGGGAAACATTAATAGACGCAAAAACAAGCTACAATATATCCTGAAAATCATAATAAGAGCATCACCTTACTGGCAAATGTTTCATAACAGGTTGCAAACCTATGTTTAACTGAATATGGGTTAATACTATGCATACCACAGTAGCACACTTTAAAAAGCAAAAACGAAATAGTAAAACAAATGCAGGAATAAATGGAAATCGTTTGTTAGTGATTCTACACCCAAAACATAAAACCTGAAAGCCCAGAAAACACGTGCAGCCATCCCGTCAAGTTTGCTTACAATCCGCAAACGGAAGCCACAAGAATATTTATCTTCGGCGTTGGGCAAACAAAAATCCATCTGATGAAAGCGCAAACGCGAATCGATACAAATTGTAGAGTCTATTTTAAAAAACCTATTGTAACAAATGTGGGATCCCAAAGGGGTCCGAGCACTATCAATCCAGTTTGGCGTATTTTAGCTATCTTAGCTTCTATCTATCTATCTATCTATAGTATCTATCTATTTTTATAGTTTTAGTGGTCGTGCCGGGCGCGTTTGCGCAATCTAGTGTGTGTGTGTGGGTGTATGATGTGGGGGTGTGTGTGTGACCAAGCGCGTCCGCGCGCCGCGTGTGTGTGTGTGTGTTTTCTATATGCTTACCTTCATGCAGTAATGCACGAATTTGATGTTTACAGAACAGTTTATCAAGGACCATTGTAGGAGAATCATTACGAGTGTCTTCAATGATTTCAAATCAGAAACCACAGTCAGAGAAGATGCACAGATCGAGCCCCTTCGTTTCCACAATATACCAGTCAGACCAGGGCAGACACCAAGTGTCACATCAGTGGTCTACGGAGAACGAACAGGAAACGGTAGAGAAATGATGTTATTAACCCAGCTCACATGATCTCATGCTGATGACCTGACAAGTCAACAGTCACAGCGCTTTGGAACAAAACTTCACTATGAGGCTCAAAAATGCACGAAGTAAGGACAACAGAAAATGATAGCTGCTAAAGAGACAAGAGCACCCTTCCTGTGCAAAGGAGAAGGTCCACAATGATGAGAAATGCTCATATATACAATATGTTCGTGTCAGACGAATATTACACAACAAGCGGAAGAGGAAAAAACACTGCCCTCAAGCAAAAAGGAGAAGAAACATGCTGAACATTTAGGAGACGAGCCATATGAGGAAACACCAGGAAGTCATAACATCTCAAACGAAATGAAGGACAAGGGTACGAATCGTTCCTGAAGTCGATTAGCGACAGACGGAACAGGTACCGCCAAGTGATGCTGAATTTTGAGCTAAATGGGGCATTTACAAAGTCATCCAGGAGCTGAGCAAATCATTCTCTCTGGAAACAAAACAATGGAAAAGAACATGCTTCAGCGGTACAAGCAGGTATAAAAAACGGCCACAAATGTGCAAGAAGACTGAAAAAGGAAATGATATAGTTTAACTCCACACTCGGGACTTCCTCTCAAAACAAAGGGTAAGATCTAGGACTTGAGCCTAGAAAGATAATCCAAACAAAGAAGAACCAGGTGGACACGCATATGATCGGGAAGTACGGAACCAGAAGGGAATACTTCAGGCAGCACAGATCAGTACAGAAAAGGAAAGGAAACAACTGTACTGTTCTGCTGAACGTACGCGCATATGAAACAGTATCCGAAGCAGATAAACACGAAAAACAAGGTACGGTGCGAGTTATTTCGCAATAGATGGCGGGCCCATTACATATCCAGATTATTGATAGTTCAGTCTCGTTGTTTGTTTGTTTGTTTATTTGTTGTCTGCTGTGTGTGTGCGTGTGTGTGTGTGCGGTTGTGTGTGTGTGTGTCGTGATGTGTGTGTGTGTGGTGTGTGTGTGTTATTTATTTGTGTTGTTTTTTACACCCCACCTTGTGTGTCGAAAAGACAACAATACTCTATGATTACCTCGATCCTTATGAAAATTGCAATCGATAGACAACCCATTGAGTGAGAAAAATCCTTATATTGCGAAAAAAAGAAACGTCTTCCGTGAAGTAAACCTGAGATCTTGTTATAGCGTCTACAAATCCTCTGGCATGTATAACCATTCTCGAATTATATTTCGGGATGCGTACTTAGAGGAATTAAAGATAAAAGAAAGCCTCTCTCGTGTATCATGCGGATCTCAACTTAAAATCAAGTTTAAAAAACGAAACTCCATTCAGATTGACCGAAATATTCCTTATGTGACATGCGATTCTCCCGTATGATTTTTTTGAGGAACTGAAATGATGACAGTTTCATCATAACGAGAGTGGGGACGCAAACAGACATAAAAACTATGCAGACAATTTTGACTCTCAAACTTAGCAGATTAAAATGACAGAACTTATACTGATACTTTTACGTTACCCATCAACTGGAGCGTTATGCTGAAATGAACATAGACGAAACAATAAAGCCCCACCACCCTTTTCCCCCCCCACCCCCCCCCCCCCACCTCCCCGCCCCTTCGCTCACCTCCTAACTACACAGTCTCAACTCCCCAGATTCATGCCTCCCCAACAGGTTTCACGCGTCTTGACAATCTTACTCCCAGACATTCCCACTCACAGCAACAACAAGCGAAAGAAAATTATCCTGATTATCATTGAATTATTATTGGTTATAAGCTCTTGAATCATTATGCTTCATTGTTGCACATAAAACACTAACAAATGCAAACAAATATTGTGACAATTAGTGTGTTTTGAATGAAAAGAAACATATCTTTAAGCAGCAAATTGCTCTCACTACACAACACACCACACACACACACACACACACAACACACACATATATATAGATAGACTTTATATATTATCTTTATAATAATAAACACATACATACATTAGAGAGAGATGCTTTGTAATCTGTCCAAAACTGGAGATCTTATTTGCAAAACTTTCAACAGCTAGAGGAAGCTATATCTAAACGGTCCTAGGAAATCAGTTTGATACAAAACTGTACCGCAGCAGTACTTGAAATCGGACTGTGTCAGTCCCAGTTTTGGGGAAATCGAACACATCTTGGCTTTGTTACGAACAATGACTATGTCGTTTAAAACAAAAAAGCAAAAACTTGAAATCACGCCAGGCATCCCGGCGCTACATGTGCCTCAGGTGAAAAAATCACATGATGACGACAGAGGGGCACTCTTGGAAAAACGCAGGCTCCGCCAAGTAGAACCAGGTCTGGCATTAGCCACTGTGGATGTGCGATCCGATTTCAGGTGTGGAAAAAGAAATTCCGGCTAG
>CM031598.1:53457013-53474513 GCA_018398815.1 Conus ventricosus | reverse complement strand
GTAGCCATACTCACTTCAGATAAATCATTATTTCATTAGTCTGCTACTGCTATTTTTACGTAAAAAATGGGTAATTGTGTATTCTGGTGGCTTTCCTGCTCACACAAGAACGTTCAGTGTGACTGGTGTTAAACTGCAATTGGAGCACGCTGATCCCACAATTCGAACAATGTTCGGATATCAGGCCCATGAGGGAATTGGGGCCTCACGCTCTAATCTGCTAAATCAGTAATTACAAATTTTGGTTTTTGCGTTGTTTTCATCTTTTGAGAATTTATATGGGCTTGTTAGGTCATTGCAGTAAAAAGAAATATGCCTTCACTTGAACAGATACGTTCTACATCTTGAGAAAATGTATGGGCATTGTAGGTAATACAATAATTGGAAATTAATTCCTTCATTGACAGACTTGTCGTGCTACTTTGAGAAAATGTAATGGGCACTTGTAGGTCATTACAATAAAAAGAAAATATGCCTTCATTGTTGACAGGGACTACGTCATGTACTTTTTAAGAAAATAGCTATGGGCACTGTTAGGTCGTTACAATCATAAAGTAAATAATCTTTTGGACAGATATCGTTCTAAATATCTTTGAGAGAAAATGTCATGGGCATTAGTAGGTCATTACAATAGAAAGAAAATAATGCCTTCATTGACAGACTACGTTAACTACATTTTGAGACATTATAAAGGCATCGCATAGGTCCTTACACTATAAAAGAAAATATTGCCTTCATATCATTTAATCTTTAAGTAAATGTACGCGGGCTTTATAGTTCTATAATGTGATCTTCTACAATAAAAAGGAAACGACAGTGTGTTCACGGACAGAGTAAGTTATCTATAGCTTGAAAAAAAAAAAAACTGTTTGGTCGGTATTATTGACTTTTTTTTTTTTTTATGCTCTCGCATTTTCTGTGTCACCTCGCAGTGGCATTGCGCTTACCAGCTCATTCGCAAATCCTCGTCCACGCCACAGCACGTGCCAGCCCGGTTATTTTAACAGCCCATTCTTACCCCCCCCCCCCCCTCTGCGAAACTTACCCCGGAGGGAAGTCTGGGTTAGCCCCTGCTTTTATTTAGGCGGTATTCCATGACAACTGGAAATCTTACCCCCCCCCCCCCCCCAGTCTGGAACTGCAGAAAAAACTTACCCCCCCCTCAGGCATCTATATTGTACAAGGTAACCAGGCACTCAGGAGAAAATAAAATTAGCCGTTAAAAAATAGTTTTAAAATCGCTGATATACATTATTAAAGAGACCAATGGTCAGTGACACTGACCTTCTGGTTGCCTGCATTGCACAAGGTATACAATCACTCATGAGACACTGATTATTACTGCAACTATAGTCGAAAATATCTGATTGGCGTCATAGTGACCAGTGGTCAGTGGCACTGACCACCAGTCGTCTGATTGTACAAGGTACACAGGGTACTCGGGTGACTATAATTGGCTGTGAATATGTTTTAAACGTCCGATTTACGTCTAATGACCAGTAGTCTGTGGCACTCTGACCACAAGTAATCTACATTGTACATGGTACACAAGCACTCGGCAACATACTAAATTAGCTGTTAAATAGTTAAACATCTCCGATTTACATCTTTAATGAACCAGTGGATCAATGGGGCCATGACATAGTCATGTGCATTGTACAAGCTAAGGTACCACAGGTACGCAAGAGACTCTAAACCCCGGGGGAAGGTGGGGGGGGGGGTAAGTTCCAGAGCCTACTAGGGGTGGGTTAAGTTCTGCTAGTCTAGAATGACCCCCGGGGGTTTAAAAAGCAAGGCTATCCCAGTCTTACCCCGGGTAAGTTCCAGAGGGGGCTAAGAACGGGCTGTTACACCGGCCCGGCAAGCCCACAGCCAGGCACGGGCAATCCACAAGGACCAGTAAGTTTAATCGTCACTTCAAGAGGAAAACATAGGAGGGGCACACGTCACTGCGCCGTGGTCAATTCGGTGGTGTTCAGTGTTGTCTGTTCTGATCAACATACGCAAGAACACTACCTGCGAAGCTCCTAATGACGACAGGTAATTGCGAAGTCGCGGAGCGGCGTGAGTGAGCTTCCCCCCCTGGTGGGCGCCTCCACGACCGTCCAACGCAGTCCCATGAATTTGACGACACGGCAGTACTGGTGACCACGACGGAATCAAACCAAGGCATAGAGGTGGTGAGAGGAGTCAAAAACTAAGATGACCATGAGAGACGGAGGAAATGCAGGTTCTAGCTCACCGGTCTCAACAGTTCGACCCACGGGCGACTCTAGAACCTGACATTTCTCTGTTCTCTGACAAGTAACACTTCAATAACCAAAAAAATAAGACCTACAAACAAAAATTACTGTGTAGGGTATCCGTTTTCAACTATAAGTTACTAAAGGTTTATAGAGATTACGTAGGGGGAAAGTAGCGTGGCTTGAACACGCCCCATAGAGTAACGTAGGGCGAAAAGAAGCCGGCTGGTTTTGCACGCAGCCCATATACACGGTGGTGCACCATCGGCTATCGATTACTTCGCCGGTTGTGTTAATTACAGCGTGGACGTTGTAAGCAGAGCGAGAGGCGCAGCCAAAGCCGTTAAGTTCATAGTTGCCTCAGAAACAACATGTGGTGAAGGATTGCTTGTGGTTAAATAATTATTTTATTTAGCACGGAGGAGTAGTCTGTCTTGGAGCCATAGGACATACTGCGTATGAGCAAACACTAAACACACACACACAACACAACACACACACACCAACACCACACACTCACACACACACACACACAAACACACAACACACACACACCACAACACACACACACACACGCTTACTCACTAAACGCACGCATGCATGCACACCCACACACACACACACACCACACACACACAACACACACACCCACACACACACACTCACGTTACTCTCTCTCTTTCTCTCTCTCTCACACACACCACACAACACACAACACAATACACAACACACACACACACACACATGGAGCGCAAAAAAATCGATACTGCCACACCCTCCTCCCCCTCTTCTCCCCTCTCTTCAACACCATCTCCCTCCCGCCAGCCTGCCCCTTTACATCTTATGACATCAGCCATTTTCTAGAAACCTTCACTCGTTCCCACGGTGAACTTGGAAGAGGACGGGCTCTCTTTTTCAGTACTGTAAACTCGCAGGCGGTGTCAACACGACCCTTGCTCTGCAACGTCAACACTAACGCAAGCCCGACCAATCAGCGCTCACATGACCACACATTCTTCTACTGAATCACGGACTAGCAGAGCGTTTTACTGCGCTGTGTGCTTGGCTGTTTTACTTCTAAAATGGCGAAACCGGTTACTGGGAACAGAATTGTGCTATGAAGATCACATGTTTTACTTTACTGCATGTTAGAGTATTTGTTCCCCCGGCTCAGGTGAAGATGGTCTTTACAGTTAAACGAAGAAGGATTGCTTTACTAGAGGGTGGAGAAAAAGAAAAAAGTGGAACGACTGCTTTGGAAATTGGACCACGACTCCTATCTTCAAGGTTTGTTGGTTCAAGGAAAGCAAAAAGACATTTGCGAACTAAGATGAGGCCTATTAATGATAAGTGTTTAACTGTTGATGAAGATGCTTCCTTTTTAAAAGGCGGTGCTATGTGATAAAACAAATAAAAGCAAAAACTATTCATCACGCCAGTTGATTGTTGGACGCGGCTTGGTCAGCTTAAGCATGTTTGAAAGAGCAAAGACGCATCAAAACATAGGCGTTCATTTCTTAAGCGCGCTGGTTGGGCATGTCTTGAATTCATATGTCAGAAAACTATTCAGGCTTTCAATATGTTTTTACAACTATCCTAAAAATTCCATAAGCTGGGCGGATTAGCATTGCTGTACTGTATAATCAACGTCAAAGTATTATTAAAACTTATGCAAATGGATAACGAGTTCGAATGTTCTGGCAAGGAATAGATAGGGTTAGGCAGGTCTTAGTACATCTTTCCAGTATGGAGAGGAGTAGTGTGTAGCCCAGCACTATCTCCCATTATAAATGCTCCAAATATACAATGAGGATTTACTACTACTGGCGATTAGAGCCGCAAATAAAAGCTCGGCTACAGCATTAAACTGCTGTTAACTCTGACAAAGCCAGTTGCAAGCCTGGTTGAAGAAAAGAGGAGCACAGCAGCGAACTAGGTCAACGTTCCTATGAGGAACGGTTGACTACAAAGGCAGCAGTAAACTGGGTCAAGTGTTCACAGTTGGAAACGTTTGACTTAGTTGCTGCGCCTTCAGTCACAAAGCTAGTGGCCCCAGTTCCACTTTGAGCCAATGACACCTTCACCCCAAAACGTCTCCCCACGTCACCCAAGTCCTTAATTAAGTTCTTTATTAAGTTACCCAAGTCCTTAGTTACGTTTTTAATTAAGGTAACCCCAAGTTCGTAATAAGTTCTTATTCTACAGTTACATTAAAGTTCTTATAATATGTCTTGGATTAAGTTTACCACCAATGCCTTAAATAAGTTTTTAATCAAATCACCCAGTTCTTTATTAAGTTCTTAATTAAGTTCTTAATTAATTTCATCAGTTCTTAATAAGTTCTTGATTTAAGTCACTCCGATGTTCATTACTTTAAGTTACAACAAGTTACTTATTTAAGTTATCTTATAAAAAAAAATCAATCTATGTTTTTATATTAAATAGCAGTATGGTCTATTATAGTACAATCAAGCCTTCCAAAAAATCGCGTAATCGTTGAGATGTCTTGCCCCTCAGCGTTCTCTGCATAGATCTTAAGGAAGTTCTTACATCCTACGCACCCGCATTGATTTACAATTTGGTTATGGAAATGTCTTTTATTGACTCCTTGTCTTATTATTGACACCATCATTTTATAATACGCCCATGTTCTATTTATATAAAAAAATTTAAGTTTAAGTTCTTAAAAGATTATTCAATCTGAAAATGGATCAAAATGATCTTTTGTTATTGGCGGTGCTGGCGTGCTGTTGTTTTTTTGTTTTTAGCGGTTCAGGATTTTTTTGATTGCTTTTGTTTTGGCTGCCATTGTTTTATATATTTTATAACAGTATATATCACGCCCCCAAACAGCGCAAGGGCGCCAAAAATGGCAACAGTTTAGTTCAATATTCCAATGTAGACTTTTGGCGCTGTAGGTCTTGAATCACATGGAGTTTTTATAGCTGCATTGAATCAAATTGTTTGGCTGTTGGCGGTATTATGTTTTCATATGAGTTATATTCTGTAACATTAAATTTTTGTTTTGTCTGTTACTCTGCTATTTTCTTCCTGCTTTAATCGCCCAGGATGAGGATGCTTTTTAATGGTCTCCACAGATTCAGTGTTTTTCTGCTGATTTTCTGGCTTGGTTTCTTTCTCCACCTGGATCAGCGTTTCTGATTCTGCTGATTTCGACTCGTTCATTTTGAAGGGATAATAAAGTTCTATATGATTTAAAGTAATTAATTCATGATTAATGGCGATAACATTGTTCCAAATCTGTAATACAGATCACACCCTGGAGACTCTAATGACTTTGTTACAAAATGGATCTTGCGTTAATAATATCCATAGCTAAGAATCTGGTTCAGAATCTATGGGAGCCAAATCGTGCTGACTAGTTAGTGTACAAACTAAGAAACGTTTGCCCAACGCTTTTTACCATTCTAGACCCCAGCGCGCGCTTCAGACCTGTTCATGATCACTTTATATGGCTTTGCAGGCGGACATCTGTTGAATCTGTTTCTATGCTGAATTCAGTTCCGAGGAACTGTTTTGTTTTCCCACATGCTGCCAAAGAATACAGCCTCTCATTTTGGCCTAATAGCTGGTCAATCACTTTGGTCATTCATAAGGTCAGGAGGTTCTTAGGACGCCTGTAGCTGTAGTAGTCATCGCTGTTCATGGTTTTTTATTAATTATAATTATTTTATTTGTTAAAATGTGCACGAAAAAAACTGTTCGCCAACCATGTATACCATTCTGATGTTATTGGAGGCCTAAGTGTAGGATACACAATGCTTGGTTATAAAAGCCTGTGAAAATAAAACCGCAGATTCTTGGCAAACTAGACTTGAGGATTCAGCAAAGCTGGATTGCTATTATTGCAGCTACGTTTTGCCACGAAAGATTTTCTAGTCAAGGCAAGGAATAATTCCATGACAGTATAAATTGTAACTAAAAATTCATTTATAAAAAATGGCTTAACTTGTAATGTTGATAGGCGGGCGCTGTGGTGAATGCGCTTGCTTTAGCGGAGTAAATACGCGTTTGTAAACTACGGGATGACGGCGAGAGAAAAGACATAACAAAGCTTGTGGAGCAACTAGCCGCCAGCACAAGACGCCTAGAAAGCAGAGAATTGATGCAGTTTGGTTTTATTAATAACAAACTGGGAAAAAACAGGGGCATGCAGCTTACACATTTAAAGGATGTTGATCAAGCACTAAAACAAATAATTATCTAGTAACGGGCAAACCTATCCAGACATTGCCCCTCCAAAATTCAGTGCTTTTCCCAACACCCATTTACCACCACAAAGATGCAAGAAATCGGGTTTATTGTCTTTGGCAGTGAACGTCGTGTTATTTTGTTTGCGCATAATATTGGCTGAATAAAAAATGACACAAAATCTATTATTCACCAAAAGGATATTGGAAGGGAATCACAGCAATAAAAAAGCTTAGCCAATGCGGCACGGGGTCAAGTGAACACGCTAGCTAAAGAATGGTTATCTAAACAAGCGATTTGCGCAAATTTATTTACTGCCCCCTAGACGAATACAGAGACCGCACTTTGTGAACCACAACTCCAAAACGGACACCCATCAAATGGATCTTCTATATTTACCCTCTGATACGATTAGAACGTAAAAGATTTAAGTACGCACTCACAGTCATTGACGTAGCTTCAGATACAAGACGCGGAACCTTTTAACTCAAAAGAGTGCTTTGATGTTGCTGTTGCATAACAACTGGATATACCAACCGGGGCCCCTTAACTTATCATCGCATGATTCAAGTCGGATGGATTTGGAAGATTTAAAAGGTCAAGTGGAATCAATTATTGTTAAAAACATAGAGTTACCATTTAAAGAGGCATTCCAGGAACGTTCCACAGATCACAGGCTTTGTGTTGAAAACTTTATCAAACAGTTATCAGAAAGACTTTTCTCCTAACCAGTATCACAGAGAGCTTATTGACAATTCTCGCAACACAGCAATTGGTTAGAAGATTGCCCTCAGTTTTGCGCGCAAATGATTAATGTGAAGAATTTAATGTCTAAAACCCGTACAAGCAATCAAAAAACCAATCAATAAAATGTGTTGAAGGAGAGTCTTCATCCGGCAAACTTATTTACCATGTGGTTTGAAAGTAAGGGGTACTTTATTTACGGCGGGAAGAGAAGGGGACCAATCGCATCAGGGCAACAGATCCAGTTTGGAGTGGTGATCCATATGAAATAACAAAGGAATTGTAAAAATGAATCCAGCCAGTGTATTATTTCCGAGAACACCCTGACACAACAAAACAACCGGCTCTCAAAGATCTTTTGTGAAGGAAGAACTGCAGATAATCCCCGGACACAGTTCGCTTTAAATTAATTTACGTAAATATATTTGTGTTTAAAATGAGAAGCTCAGAAGGGAAGTGCAGAACGAAACAGAAATGGTAAAGGAGAGTCCTTGAAAATGATACGGGAATCATTTCATGCGTGTTAATGCTTTACAGGAAAACATTTTCGGGGATTAATCAATGCATGCTAAAAAATTCAGGATCACCTACAATCAAACCCCCAAATTGGGAAAAAGATTATCTTGAAAATCTAATCAAAAAAAAATTCGAACGAGTCAGCAAACATGGAACAGATTTAAAGATTTGGATTGAACGCTTTATGAGTGATCTTATAATAAAAAGTTGATGTAAATATAAACCCCCTGTTATGCGGTCCTCCAGGATGCCCGTTGCATATGAAAAGCTGGCATTAACAAACACACGTTTTGTGTTTGTTCTATCTATTGACTCTTTGTTTAAACAGTTGTGTTGATTCTCATGTAGATTAGATCGTAGTTTTACGTTGTCATGATGAAAAAGTCTTATTGTCAAACATTGGTTCTTGTTGTTGCCATGGATATGTATGACTGCACAACACGCGAGATATTCCCTTGGTTTCTTAATGATTTTCTCCTGGCTCGAAATACTGTATATTTTCGATCTTAACCCCACAAAACTCCTGATCACTTTCCAGTTAATTCATCTTTCATCTTTCCTAAAACCTTATTATTAGTAATTGAATGCAAAAGGGCAATTCTTTAGGGTAATCAGATGTGTCGTACCAATCCCGCATGCCTTTGCTACTTTTAATTCCTGTCTTTATAGATGTTTTAGTAGGGATATCTATAACAAAACTGTAAGTATCTGGGAAAAGTACTCTGGGACTCTGGATACAAGTGTTTAAAGTAGTCATAAGAAATTCTCACATCAAACGCTTTTGTTTATTCTAAAACGGTAAACCCAATTAATACAGGTTTGTCCATTTTGACTTTCTGTTTTTTCATCATTATGCCGAAAAAGCTGATCTTGAAATCTTCTGAAGTCCTGCTAATTAGGATTTGGAAGTTAGCTTTATTGCTCTTCTCGCTGGTGACAATCTAACATCTTTATCGCTTGTGCGGATTCTCCATTAAGTCTTTCCGAAAACAGCTGTTGTTCACTTCAGCTTGAAAAAGTCTTTTTCTGATGCATCTGATGATTTTAGTTCTGAGATGCAGTGTTTTCATGATGTCATAATATGTTCATGAACTTGTTATTGGTTCAAAAGCAATATTAATGCGATGAACTGCTGCCACTTAGCCCATGTCTTAAATAAAAATTGAGAGTCTGTAATGACAGAATAATTTTTTTGCCCGAAGATTAGGCAAAGTTAGGTGGTTTCTCTTGGATTTGTCTTTCAGCGTTTCTGCTGCTAAGGGTGTGTCATTATGCAGGATCATGGGATGTTCATGAGGAATATTCTAAATCAACTTCTAGAATGTATCCACGCTCGTTGGATCGGGCGTTTAATCTGCTCAAACCACTTCTAATGCTTTTGATTATTGTTCGATTGTCTTTGTGTACATTTTAAACGTTGCGTAATGGAAGTGTTTGCGCCCATTGCGCATCCATCAGATTGTTTGCATCTAAAATACAAGAGATGTTATGCCTTTTACTCGGATCATAATCGTCCAAGTATTTGTTTGTTTGCTTTACAGTAAATGATGCGAGCCATACTTAATTCCTTCCCGCAATCCGTTTTCAATCATCTGAATCATTGGTAGACAGACAATCTAATCAATCTTTTACTCCAGTAAAAACTTTAAGAAAGCATCCAACTCATCACGGGATTCAGAGAAATGTAATGCGCGGGATCCAGGCTGCTAATGTTTCATGCAGGTTTTCGCTATAATTTTCATAAATATCCGCCAACAAACATGTATCGGCGCCATCATGTATGAGTCATGATAGTCCTCCCATCGTTTTACACTCTAACTTCTGCAGATCTTGAGCATGCTGGTAATCAGAATCACTAATGCCCTTTCCTCTAAGACTAGAAAAGAAACGCTTCTTTGGAGGATGTGTATCTTCGTCAATCCTTTCCCAACTGTTCATGTACTCAAAGGTAACACACCTTTCTACGAGTGTTGGGTCAAAATATTCTTCCGTTACTTGGGCAGGACTTTAAGGACAATAGCCAGTGTCTCTAATGATCCCATCCCCCCATTTTTGGTTGTGAGACTGCATAGAGTCATAAAAAGACATGTGATTTAAAGTGAAACACATGGACTTTTCTGATGACTGTGCAATGCATGTTATCCTGAAGGCATCGTTACTGCTTCTCATTTAGATGAGAGTCGTAACCGCAAGTTATGAAAGAAGATGGGAAGCTTCATGTCTTTGGTTCAAACTTTAGTTGATGAGTGCATTTACTGTGCGATTGACTCCTCTGAACTTTCCACTCAAATGTTGATCATGGCTTTTACTTTTGGATTGGCTTCTTCATCTGAGTTCTACCCGCAAATCCAACATGTGTGGTGATTTTACTGTTGTTGATCTTCAGGCGTCATTATGATATCAGATAATTCAGATTATTAGATAAGAAACAATCGTACGCAATTGCTGCATGCGTTCTAGACAGTATTTGCAGATCTGGCCCTCTATACAATTCTGGTTTGAATGGGCGCCATCCGAACTGACAATAACAAAAGACAAAATGAACAGATCCTGATGAATACTCACAAAGGCTGTTTTCGGAGTTTCTGAGGCGTTGGGCATTCTAAGGAACAATATAAGCGACTCGAAGTCTGCAGTAAAACAACGTATGGACGAATTTTGAGCAGTTTCCAGTTTCTTAAAACTACACTTTCTGCCTTCTGGGGGGCCGTATTAGTTCTGTATTTCAGTCAAACTGGGCCGATACAATGTTTCTTATGTTCGCTTGCGGCTTGAACAGATGGAACTCTTGTTAAACAATTTTCTACAGAAATCTTGCTTAAGTCCTTGATTTGATGTATGACTGCAATAATCTACTCATTGTGCGTATTAATTTTAACTGCGGTAGCCCGCTGGTGAAAACGGCAGTAGATAAGTCCAACATGATTTTTGTCGGGCTGCCAATAGTGTGGACTGTTCTTGGACCACTTTAATCGGTTGTAGATTTGAGTTTCCTCATCCATAGTGTAGGATATTGACAGTTATTGGTTTGTTTTGTTCCTTCAAACTGATTCAATTTGGTCTACTCTAACAGGAAAGGAACCCCACTAAAAGTTGAGTGAGATCATTGCTGTAAGGTTCATAGTAGACACTCTTCTCCTGGGATTGTTTTTGCGGGCGTTAATGCAGCCTTGCGAGAACACATCACATAAAACATTTGTTTTGTCTGTATTAGTTTTGTTTAGACATGCTCTTTTCGTACCAATGACTGGAGGTAGTGGATTGTTTAGCCTTGCCTACAATCGGTGCAGGACGTAGCCTGTTTTAATCTACTTCTCTAAGATTCAACAACACTCGCCCTCTGACCAACCAGGCTCTCATTTTGGCTTCTTCAGCGGGCAGCGTCAAACTGTGTAAGCAGTCGTCTTGACAAACCAGGGTGTTAAGTCACATTTAGAGGGAAAGAATAGTCTGCTGTTTAGTTGAGACCCAGACTCTAGGTTTTCTTCACATATTGTTACTAGTTCGATTAAAACAGCTAACATTACTTTAATCGGCGGGTCTATTGTTAGTTTACTTGGAACTTGAGAAATAGCATGAACAACGCTTGCGTACGTTTGCTCGGATTAATGACTTCTCATTCAATATCATTCAGTTAGTGCTCTTGATAAAAAGCCTCCCTCGCGCTATTCCTTCAAACAATTCGTCTTGTCCTTCATATATTTTATCCATGTGAGTTTCTTTTCCCTCCTCCCCCCACATATTTATTTAAATTAAAAAAAATTCTTAATCAGACATCATATCAACGGTCTTTTTGTGCTAGGACTCATAAAATAAGTATAAAGCTACCTTTTGATGTTGTTAATGTGAGCTGTTTGAACAGAGTTTTATTGTCTCGTATACTTTTTTTAAACATTCCTTTTTTTATCTGCTCGGCGTCTGGCTGTTGAGAAAACTTGCCCCGCCTTTCTTTGAAGATCAACTTTTGTCTTTTATAGTCATCAAATGCCTAGTAAACGATAAATTCCTTCATCCGTGATGTTTGAGTCAACTAGTGCTTTATTTATTGTCAGTTTGAACGAGCTAAGTTTAGCTGTTATTAGTTGAACCATAGCTGTGTGCTTTTGGAGTTTAGTTTTTAATTTTTTGCCAGCAGCACTTACAGCTAATGAACACAGGCCAAGAGCTAAAGACAAACCACCTAGAGGTAAAGCTGCGGGCGCACCTATGCCTGTTGCTAAGAGGCCTACACTCGTTCCTGCTGATAGGAGCACTTATAGTTGATGTTCCAGTATTAACATATGTAACAGCATTAAAGGCAGCAGAATACCTTCGTTTAGTTTTGCTGTATTTTGAAAGGTCCTGCTCTAGTTTTTGTTGCATTGTGTAATGTTGGTTAATCTGAAGGTTTTTATGTTAGGGGCTATCTCTTCTCTTGGCAACTCTGGCGCTGTAGGCACATTGGATAAACCTGAACAGACATGCTTTTTATAAAATATAAAAAAATTTAGTATTGTATAATTTTCTAATCTGTTATCTTGAATATTCAGCTGCGCATCATATATTAAAAACAAAATACACATTAAGCGTTTATCGGCCTCTTTTTCTTTATCAATTTGAATGTTTATTATGTCTCTAACAGTTTCTCCGCTTCCATGTAACCGATTATCCTCTGTCGATCTTAGGTCAATCCATAAACCGTATTTTGTTGTTAAATAATGATCAAGTCTAACACTGTGAAGATGCAGATCTTTAGACACAAGGTCAACTGTCGGATTTCTACACCTCCCGCCTCCAAACAGTTTTCTTATTTCATCAAAATGATGATAAGGTTTAAGCCCGCTAGCGTAGATTTGGTTAGGACTGCCCTCAATTGTACATTGCACTTTCGTTATTTTAGGATTAACAAAATTTTCAGTTTGTCTTTGGAATGGTTCTTCATCTTCGCACAGCAATAAAATACCTTTAAGCGATCTTGCTGTGGCACTAAAACTAAAATTCCATATAGTGTCTGCCTTGCTTTTAGGATATTTAGAATGATGAATCACTCTTTCGTAATATATTGCTAATTTTGACTGATATTGTTGCTGGATCAACCTCGCTAAGTCAGGGTTGCTAACAGTGTCAAACTCTAACGAGATGTCAGAAATGCTGTACTTTGCTTCGTGTCTGTAGATATAATAACATATTTGGGGTCATTAAAAGTTAGTTCATATGACAATCTGTCTTTTAATGCTCCTTGAAAGTATGGGGCATGCGCTTTTAACAACTCAAATCTAGGGGTATGAAAAAGCGATTTCCATACGCATAACTTACGGCTACAAACCTTTTGCCGTCTTTAGCATCTTCAGCGCCTATTCTATGTTTTAGTGCTTCTTCTTTTCGATTCCTTGAAACGCAAGATCAGCCCTTTCATTCGCGGTTAGCCATAGATCAGAATAGGCTAAAAAATATGTCTGCATTATGTAAAGAAAATATTTCTTGCCCCTCAAGTTTTATAGAAATTTTCTTAACGATTGCCCGCCCCAGATTCTGTACAACTGTCCTGTTTGGGTCTGTTGTTGAAGCGAGTTCTATTTTGAAAGTAAGACGTGCAGAGCCTGGCACAATCACTTCATCCGCTCCTAGGTCTGGAAATTTAACAGTAAGAATTTGATCCGCATCAATAGTAGATGGATTATTTGGAACAGTAATATTCCGCTTATTTCCCTTCACGCCAAAGGGTTCTTTCAGTCTTCTACTTCAAATTGTGCCAACAGCACGTCTTCCTAACGGTGGCGTGCTACACGATGTGGACTACCCCCTTCAGTATCCAGCCCCACGGCTACTGAAATCCAGCACCAAATGATATTCAGTAACCAATGAGCGTTGGCAGTTTGATATTGCTGTAACCACAGTGTGCTATATATTAAAACAGTAACATAATCTAAAGTTTCCAAAACAATGACCGAGGGCGGAAAATGAAGCAAAATTTGAAAAGAGAGGGGTTAGTTAGCAAAATTTGAAAAGAGAGGGGTTAGTTAGCAAAATTTGAAAAGAGAGGGGTGGGTTAGGACTAACCCCTCTCTTTACAAATTTTGCTTCATTTTCCGCCCTCACTCATCGTTTTGAAACTTCACTTTTACCGATACTGACCGATACCCTTTGTTGTGTTGTATTTCACATCACCTCTTTGCTGTATGTGTACTTGTGAACGTCACTGTCCTGAATATTATGCGTTTTCGCCTGAAGAAGACCCAAGAGGTCGAAATGCATTGTGTCCGGTCCTGTACTCTCGTTTGTCTGTGTCCTTGGCGGTAACTGACCCCTCTCTTTTCAAATTTGAGTAACACAATCTGTTTCGTGTAACCTGTCCGATCCCTGTGTTTTTCCAAAGAAACCCGTTTTCCTTTCAGACTCTCAACACACTGCTTGTCGGTGGTCTCAACATTGTCGGTTTGTGATAGTAAAGAGAATGATTGGATGGGAAACAAAAAATGAGGAAATGAAGTAAATGGAGGATTCTCAATGACAGGGTAAGAGTACTGGAACGAGGGCCTGGACAGAGTAACAGATGATGTGTTTTAAAGATATGGCAAAATGTTTCTAAAAGTTAGGAACTCAAAATTGTATGTTTGTTCATAAATAGATAGGCCTATGTGGTGGCAAAGCCACTTCACGTTCCTTCTGAATTGACCTTTAAAAGCATATTATAATCTATTAAAAAAAATTATATTCAGGCAAATATTCAATAACACTTTTCCTTCTACGGTTTGACTTTATCTGAGAAGTAATGGCCGATTTTCAAATGCAGTTCGAGTATTCAGTTGTCAGCGACGAACGGAAGCCGTGCGGTAAGTACTTCTGCGTGCGTGCGTGCGTGAGTGAGTGAGTGAGTGAGCGAGCGTGTGTGTGCGCGCGCGCGTGTGTGTGTGTGTGCATGTGTATGTGCGCATGCGTATGTAATGTGTGTTTGTGTGTGCGCGAGTGCGAGTGCGTGTGCTTGCGTGCGTGCGTGCGTGCGTGCGTGTGTGTGTGTGTGTGTGTGTCGTGTAATGTGTGTGTTAGTGTGTGTGCGAGTGCGAGTATGTGCGTGTGTGTTCACACAAGTGCATCCACACATTCCTCCCACCCCACCATCCCGCGCCGCCTTGCTAATGCCCATCCATTTCACGCATAGCGTCCGTCTCAAACCCTCCCCTAGCCCCCCCCCCCACCTCATCCCTCTATCCAGTACGCCCACCATGTCACGCCCTTTTTCCACGCCCCATCAGCCCAAATAAGACACCCATGTCACGCCCTTCATCTATGCCCCGTCGGCCCAAATAAGACACCATGTCACGCCCTTCATCTATGCCCCGTCGGCCCAAATAAGACACCCATGTCACGCCCTTCATCTATGCCCCGTCGGCCCAAATAAGACACCCATGTGACGCCCTTCATCTACGCCCCGTCGGCCAAAAAAGACACCCATGTCACGCCCTTCATCTACGCCCCGTCGGCCCAAATAAGACACCATGTCACGCCCTTCATCTACGCGCCGTTGGCCCAAATAAGACACCCATGTCACGCCCTTCATCTACGCCCCGTCGGCCCAAATAAGACACCCATGTCACGCCCTTCATCTACGCCCCGTCGGCCCAAATAAGACACCCATGTCACGCCCTTCATCTACGCCCCGTCGGCCCAAAAAGACACCCATGTCACGCCCTTCATCTACGCCCCGTCGGCCCAAATAAGACACCCATGTCACGCCCTTCATCTACGCCCCGTCGGCCCAAATAAGACCCCATGTCAGCCCTTCATCTATGCCCCGTCGGCCCAAATAAGACACCCATGGACGCCCTTCATCTACGCCCCGTCGGCCCAAATAAGACACCCATGTGACGCCCTTCATCTAGCCCCGTCGGCCCAAATAAGACACCCATGTGACGCCCTTCATCTATGCCCCGTCGCGCCAAATAAGACACCATGTGACGCCCTTCATCCGCCCCTCGGCCCAAATAAACACCCATGTGACGCCCTTCATCCGCCCCTCTGCCCAATAAACCACCATGTGACGCCTTTCATCCGCCCCTCTGCCCCAATAAACCTACCATGTGACGCCCTTCATCCGCCCCCTCTGCCCCAATAAACCACCATGTCACGCCCTTCATCCGCCCCCTCTGCCCCAATAAACCTACCATGTCACGCCCTTCATCCGCCCCCTCTGCCCCAATAACCACCTTGTACGCCCTTATCCGCCCCCTCTGCCCCAATAATCCACCATGTCACGCCCTTCATCCGCCCTCTGCCCCAATAAACCTACCATGTGACGCCTTTATCCACCCCTCTGCCCCAATACACCACCATGTGACGCCTTATCCGCCCCTCTGCCCGAATACAATCCACCATGTGACGCCTTTCATCCGCCCCAATACACCCAACTTGTGACGCCTTACCGCCCCTCTGCCCAATACTCCACCTGTGACGCCTTCATCCGCCCCAATACGCCCACTTGCGACACCCTTCACCGCCCCTCGCCCAATAGCCCACCTTGCGACACCCTTCATCTGCTCCTTGCCTACCAAGCCTCCCATGTCACGCTCTTCATCCTCGCCTCTCTGCTCCAATAAGACAACCCGTCATGCACGTCATACACGCCCCCTCGGTCCCAATACGCCCTCCATGCGATGCCTTTCACCCGTGCTCCCTCTGCCTCAATAAGACACGCACGTCACACGGCTCATCCGCGCCCCCAGTTCGCTCACCGTGTCACGCCCTTCATCTGTCCCCCCCCCCCCCCCCCTTCGGCGCCAATACACCCACTGTGTCACGCGGTTCATCCGGCCTCCCCCCCCCCCCCTCCGGCCCCAATACGTTCACCAAGTGATGCTCTTCACCTGTGACCCCTCTGCCTCAATACGACACGCACGTCACACGGTTCTTCCGCGCCCCCTCTGCCCCAATACGCCCACTGTGTCACTCCCTTCATCCGCGCCCCTTCGGCCCCAATACTCCTGCCATGTCACGCCCTTCGTTCGTGTCCCCTCTTGTCTCAGTATGCCCACCCATGTCAAGTCTGTATTTGCCCGAATATGCTCACCCATATCAAGTCCTGTATTTGCCCCAATATGCCCACCCGTCACACCCTACTTCGACGCCTCTTGTACACCCACCTGGTCATGCCCCGAAACCTTCACTCCCTGTTCCCCCTGAAACCTTCACTCCCTGTTCCCCCTGAAACCTTCACTCCCTGTTCCCCCTGAAACCTTCACTCCCTGTTCCCCTGAAACCTTCACTCCCTGTTCCCTGAAACCTTCACTCCTGTCCCCTGAAACCTTCACTTCCTGTTCCCCCTGAAACCTTCACTCCCTGTTCCCCCTGAAACCTTCACTTCCTGTTCCCCCTGAAACCTTCACTCCCTGTTCCCCCTGAAACCTTCACTCCCTGTTCCCCCTGAAACCTTCACTTCCTGTTCCCCCTGAAACCTTCACTTCCTGTTCCCCCTGAAACCTTCACTCCCTGTTCCCCCCGAAACAAACACTCCCTGTTCCCCCCGAAACAAACACTCCCTGTTCCCCCTGAAACCTTCACTCCCTGTTCCCCCTGAAACAAACACTCCCTGTTCCCCCGAAACACACTCCCTGTTCCCCCCGAAACCTTCACTCCCTGTTCCCCCGAAACCTTCACTCCTTGTTCCCTGAAATCTGCGCCCCCGCCTGTGCCTTAACCCACGCCAGGCCCTTAAAAAAACTGTGCGCCCACCCTCCCTATCCTGCATCCACCAAAACATGCTCTAAAATCCCCACACACACCCATCTCCCTCCTTTACCCCTACTCGGATC
>CM031598.1:53431358-53449644 GCA_018398815.1 Conus ventricosus | reverse complement strand
CGTTTTATTTTTTTTAACTCATCTTTTGTCCCTTTTATATAATTTTCCACTTAAACATTCTTCAAAGCTATTTTTGTCCTTAGTGTAAAAATAACAACCGATTTTAAACTGCGATCGAAGTCTTTAAGACAGCATTGTATTTTGAGTTAAGAGCCACCAGAAACTAAGGCGTGACGTCCACTAAAGGCTAGCTTGACAGAGCTTTTCTTTTTTAACAATGTCTCGTTCACTGAACAGTCATCAATAATAAACAGTGTTTCAGTTCCTTCAAATAGTCTATAGTAATGTTTCTAAACATCGCTCATTTTTGTCGCTAGGATCAACTAAAAATATATTATCGTCTGTCCAAATAAACTTCCTTTCTTTGTAGGACTTGTTGTGCTTAATGGTTGTGCAGAATATAACAATGTGCTCGTAATGAAACCTGTATATTGTTTGTAACAAATCAAGTACGAAGACAGTTTTCCCACACCCTGTAATCCACAGATAAGAAACAGTGCGGATCTTTTGGCAAAAACTTCAAGCTATCCATCTGTTTTTATTAGAATATTTCTTCTACATTTTAATAAGCCACGTCTTTTAGCCTGTTTTCTTCAATGTTTAACTGAGCATCACAACCATAAAAACATGCATTTTTATTGGGCGTTTCCGTCTGCTTTCTTGTAAATATTTATTTTTATACCATCTTGCCCTCCCCTTTTTCTCCACTTCCAAACAATCTGTTGTCAAATGTGGATCTAAAGTCCAACCACAGCCCATATTTAGTTATTAAGTAGTCTTCGAGTCTTACATCATAAAGGCGAAGTTTTTTACATACACGATCAACTGTGGGATCCCTTTGCCTGCCTCCAGCAAACATCTTTCTTATTTCATCAAAGTGTTGGTGAGGTAAAAGTCCGCGACCCGAATACAACTGATCAGATTTGCCATTTATTGCACAGTCAACCTTCTCAATTTTTGGATTATAAAACACTTCTGATTCTCTTTGAAAAGGAGTTGTTCCTTCAGTAAATAAGAACCCAAAATTCCTTTTTAAAAACTTCAGAGACTGATTTAGATGTATGTTCCAAAGAGTGTCTCGCTTGTTTCTATTTTCTGTAGTGGGAGTGTATAACTCTTTCATAATAAATAACTGTTTTATTTTTATACTGGGGTTAAGATTGTTCTGGCCAGTTCAGGGTTAGTAACAACATCAAACTCAAAGAGATGTCCTAACCGCGTATTTAGCTAAAGGGTCTTCAGACAGAACAACAGAATCGCTAGGGCTAAATGTCAGTTCATAAGTAAGTTTTTCTTTCAGTGCACCTTGGTAATATGGCATATGCGTCTTTAACAGCTCAAAATCTAGAGGGATGCAAAATCTGTTGCCAAATGCTTCTGCTACTGCCTCATCTTTAACATCTTTCTTTGCATCCTCCGCTTTAAACCTGTGCTTAAGACCGTTTCGCAGCCATACAGCTTTCGCAGCCATACAGCAGGATGGACAGTACCAGGGACTTGTACAGCTTCATCTTTGTAGGAAAGCTGATCTCCCTGCTCTTCCAGATCTTGTTTAGTTTGCCATTGCTGCTGTTGCGATCGCTAGTCTGGTCTTGATTTCTGTTGTAGAGCGACCGTCTTTGGTGAGAGTGGCGCCAAGGTATTTGAAAGCGCCCACTTCTTCAAGCTGTTGTCCGTTCATGTAGATTTCAGCATGGGTGTTGGTTGTGCTGTTGACCAGGACTTTGCTTTTTTCTGTGCTCACTTCCATTCCATATGCACCTGCCCTTTCTTCCAGTCTCTTTGTCAGGTCTTGTAGTTCTTCGTTGCTGCCTCCCATCAGGTCGATGTCATCTGCGAACCTCAGATTATTGATGGTTCTTCCTCTGATCGAGACAGTGGAGTGGAAGTCATGGAGGGTTTCACGCATGATGTTTTCCAGAAAAGATTGAACAGTACAGGAGATAGCAGGCAGCCTTGACGGACTCCAACTGTGGTCTTGAAGTAGTCCCCTATCTGGTTGTTGAGGAGGACTGCGCTGCTGGCGGTGTATACAGCGCCTGGATGGTTTGGACGAGACCCCCTCTATGCCAAACTTTCTGAGCACCTGCCACAGACCCTTGTGCCACACCCTGTCAAACGCTTTCCTAAAGTCAATGAAGTTGTGGAACAGGTCTCTCTGATGTTGTAAATGTTTCTCCATCAGTATCCGGCAGGTGAAGATCTGTTCTACTGTGCTTCTGCCTGCCCTGAATCCAGCTTGTTCTTCCGCCAGGTGTTCTTCCGCCTCTTTCTTCAGTCGATTCAAGATGACTCTGAGCATGATTTTACTGGTGTGGCTAATGAGACTTATTGTTCTGTAGTTCTGGCATTGGCGTAGATTTCCTTTTTTGGGCAGGGGGATGATGAGTGATTGAGTCCATTCTGTGGGCCACTGTTTTGTCTCCCAAATCATCTGACAAATCGATGTTACTAGAGTGACCAATTCCTTCCCTCCATGTTTGAGCAGCTCTGCTGGAATATTGTCTGCTCCAGGTGATTTCCCTGCCGGAAGGCTGCCGATGGCTTCTTCCACTTCTTCTCTCATCACTGGTAGTGGTGAGGATTCCCTTGATGGTGTTGAGTCCCCCTCAAACAGACTGTCGTCTGGCTGTATAGGGTAGTTGTAAAGTTCTTGGCAGTACTGTGTCCATCTGTTCAAAACAGCGGAGCTTTCTGTCACAGCTCGCCTGAGGTATCCTCGATGACTGACGATCTGTTTTGCTGCGTCTTGGTGAGGTTTTTCAGTGGGGTGGAAGGCATGTTTGCTGTTTCCCTTTTCCATGCCTTTCTCGATGTTCTCGCACTGATTATTGATCCATTGTTCTTTGGCTTCAGTCCATTTCCTTCTAACAAGGTGTTGTTTTTCGATACTGTGCGGCTTGTTCAGGGCTGGAATTTTTCGTATTCTTCAGTGATCTTCTTTTGTCGCAGAGGTCAAGGATGTCGTTTGAGATCCATGCTTGGCGTTTCTTCCTCTGTCGCCCAAGTACCTCCTCTGCTGTTTCGCAGACTGCCTCATTGAAGCTGTTTGTGAGGTCGTTGATGTCATTGTCCAGGAGGTTGAGTGCTGCGAACCGCCCCCCGAGCTGTGCCTGGAATGCCTCTTCTATCTCTGGGTCTTTTAGCTTTTCCAGGTCAAACTTGATGCGTGGCTGCGCAGTTTGGTACTTTTTCTTCAATTTGATCTTCATTGTGAGCAGCACGAGATCGTGGTCGCTGCCTATATCAGCTCCGGGGTATGTCCTCGTCTTTGCTTTATGATGCTTGATTTGAAGCGCCGCGGAGTGAGGACAAAGTCGATCTGGTTATGAGTCATTCCGTTCGGCGCATGCCAGGTTGTTCTTCTTGACAGCTGGACCATGACAGCAGAGACCACCAAGAGAATCCAGACGTTTGAAACTAAATGCTTCAGGCGCTTGCTCGGGATCTCTTGGCAAGACCGAAGACAAACGACCTTGTGAGGAGCCAAATAACATCACTTGCAGGCCCCCAAGAACCCCTCTTGGCAACAGTCAAGAAGAGGAAGCTGTCGTGGTTCGGGCATGTCATACGCCACAATTCACTGCCCAAAACAGTCATCCAGGGCACGCTGGAAGGCGGCAGACGAAGGGGACGACAAGCCAAATGCTGGAAGGACAACATCAAAGAATGGACCAGGATGGATGGCCCTACGCTGATGCGACAGGCAGAGGACAGGGCCGGATGGCGGTGCCTGGCTTCGAGAGTGTCTCTCATCTCTCCTCTACGCCCATCATGGCAAGAGAATGATGATGATGATGATAAGACCGTTTGGGTCTTGTATTCTCTGATAAACTTTCTCTTTCCTTTCTTTTTTAGGCAGCCATAGTCAGAATAGAGGGCAAAAATGTCTGCCTCACCTAGTTCAAAGACGCTTCTGCCCTCCAGCCTAATTGCTATATGTTTAACGATTGCCCTGCCCAAATTAGCAACAACAGTAGCATTACGATCTGTCGATTTAATATCTATTTTGAATGATAGTTTAGCAGTGCCTGGCATTATAAACATCATCGGCGCCAAGATCAGGAACTTAACTATTAAATCTTGTCCAGGCTCAACTGTTGATGGAGTATTTACACTAATTACAGTCTGCCTTATACCTTTTACGCCAGGGGTTCCTTCTCTTTTCTGTATGGACGAGGTCACAACCGTATGAGTTCATTTTTTATCAAACAAAAAAGAATATAAATAAAAAATATGGCTGAAGATTTGGACGCGATTGATCCTGTTGAAGAAGAAGAAGATGAAACAGAACTGGCCCTTCATTGCAAGAAGAGCTTGAAGGAGCAGCAGCAGGTCAAGGAGTAGGGTTAAGCCAAATACGATTGCTAATAGAATTGAATCATATATAGCCATATGGGGCGGAGAGCAGCCAGAAGCACTTAGGGTTTCTGATTTTTCAACAGATAAAAATAATCATTTGTATGTAAGAACCGGTAAAGGAAAGAGTGTGCGGCTTACTGCAAAAGCCAGACCCAGCCCTGTTTTTAAGCAGGGCCACAATTCTAGAGATCTCCCTGTTGTTGACCAAAGGCAATTAAACTTTATTGACGATTTAAGGACTGAGGCTGTTAGTCTTTTACAAACTTGGGGCAAGAGTTGCCAACACAATCTGAAATACAAAACATACCTCTTGAAGAATTAAATCGAACAGCAGATGAACTAATAGCAGAAATTGAAACGAGTTTTAATGAGAAGACGCAGTTAAAACAATTGAAGATTCCCCATTACCTATGCGTGAAATCCTAGGGCTTAATGAGGCTTTACAACAATAAGGGGTGAACTAACAAACAATTTAGCAAAACTTGGTGAGCTAGATAGAGAGATAGAAGAAGAAAAAAATAAACTTGCTGATGCAGATGATAACAATTTAGGGCGAGAAGAAAAGCTAAAAAACAGAAAATACAGGATTTAATATAGAAAGGGCGGCTAGGTTAGAAACGCTGTCTACTAACAGAACGCAGCTAGCATCACAAACAAGCAGAATAAGAGAAACTATAAAACAGAATACTTTATGAAAACACTACGCTAGCTGAAAGAATAAGGACTCTGTTCAGGAACAGGGGATTACAATAGTTAGTATATAACGGCTGTTGGGTTTGCTATCTCTACACTCGTTTATGCTTTAACCGGCAGTGCGCCGCCAACAGGGCAGTAGCGCCTCCAACACCACAACCTGGTAAAAGTTGGATTAGAAAACAATTACACCATCTAGCAAACTTATTAAAGAAGTTAGCTGTCAAAGCGCTTGATGCTCTGCCTGGCATAATAGGCAGCGTTGTTAGTTGGGTTTTTGTCTACTATAGGCAAAGTTGCTGGTTATATGCTGACCATCTGTGGACGTTAGGTGCGCTAGCTGCTGGATTAATTTTTAGTGAAATAAAGTATGGCTAATCCAGTAAAAGTTAAAAACACAACGAGGGCTGTCTTTCGCTAGTGTGACTGTTAGTGTGAGGTACATTAACAGGTGGTGTGCTTTCTGGCTGCTTTCTGGCTGTGGGGCGCTTATAACTGGATCGCCTTCTTCAGGGCTGGGTACTTTTTTTAAAATGGATGGGCAGGCCTTGTGTTTAAGCCTTGATTGTGTCCTAAGTTTTGGTCGTCTCCAGCTATGAGGATTTCATTGTTATAATTCTGTTATCATGCCATCTGTAGTCTAAGGTCAGAAGGTAGCATGTATAATCCATGGCCTACAACAAGTCAACCTTTGACCTAGCATGTGCAAGAACGTCTTGATACCTTTGTATGCTGGCAGGCAAATCAACAGCGGAGTTAATAGCATCTTCTAAATTAGCTAAAAATTGTTTTCTAGCATCAAAGCCCGTAGATTGATCCACTATGCTTGACTTAGTCTGTGCTTGTGCTCCTAATAGACACCAAACGTATGTCCGTATGGATCATTGAGTCTTTGCACTCCTGGCATTGTTGGACCTTCACTTTCATCTAAGATAATGTTGCCCAAGCATTAGGGTGTTTTTGTTCTATGGATCCCAATCGAACTTGTTTGTTTGGTTGAAAAGAGGTGTGGCCAGGCCAGTAGTCATAAGTATATCTCTTTTTGTGCCCCACAAATACAATGTGCCTAACCCATGATTGCGGTCTAACTTTTGTCTAAAATCAGTTGATGGATCAATGTTAAATTCGTTGCAAATTCTTTCATATGCATTATTGTCCATTGGGCTGTTAAATGGATTAAACACGCTGTCGCTTGGGAGGACTACTTGCAGTTCAGTTAGTATCGTCTGTACTGGTAATAAACATGAAAGTTATATACTGACCTTACTAAAAGATTGGGATGGTTTAACTGGTTTGCATATGAAACGCCGCAGCCATGGTTGCGCAGTAAACAGCAAAATTTAACTGATTCTGGTAAAACATCATAGGGTGGGATGACCATGCTGATGGTACTCTATCACTCTTTATTGGGGGATTTAAATATCTAGTTAGTGGGTTTACAAGTCTAACTTGGAAGCCGTATGATTCATCTACTGCAATGGTTAGTAAACTGAAGTCTAACGATTTGGGGTTATAAAACGCTCCTATATTGTAAGTGGCGCTTTCGTTAAATTTAAAAGGCTCCATTTTTTTTAATTAGTTTTTTAAATAGTTATAAAAAGATGTACATCTATATAACCAAGCAAAACGAGCGTGTGTTCTTAACGCATGAAATTGACAATAGGCGCGGGAGTTGTAGGTTGCCCTTAGAGAAATTGGGTTTAAAGTAAAATGGATTAACATATCTAAAAAAATAAGAATAACTGGGTGGATGTTAAGGACGGACAAGGCAAACTATTAAAACATTTAAAAATACCCGATGGTTATTACAACTTTTGCTCTTTAAGAGAAGTATTTAGCGGATTTGGCAAATTTAGCATCAAGTTAAAATTAATGAGGCAAATCTTATAATTACTATGAATTTTCCAGAACTTAAAGAAAAAAGGGAGTATGTTTTTCCTAGAAGCCTTTCTCGAATTCTGGGCTTTTATAATAGTGGCGAAACATATAGCTTCGCCACACACGGCCTTGTAGACTGGGGCATTTATGAGTATTTAGGTAATAGACCGCCGATTTTCTCGCGCACCCGATGTTGTATGTTTATTTACAACAGTTAAAAACAGCTACTAATTTATTTAATGGCTATCCCTCTGCAGTTATGCGAGCACTGCCGTCAATTAAGGCAGGGTTTTGTGATTATCAGTTATACAGGTTTGATGGAAATAGTCAATTTAAAGAATTAGTTGAGGGTCTATAAATTCATTAGATGTAAAAATAACTAACCAAAATGGAGAGCCAGTTGTTTGTTCTGATTTATTAATAGTGTTAGAAGTAGAAGATAATTTTAGAAAAGTAGGGAGGACTCAGTCCCACGGGCGTTAATAGCATTGGAAGTAGAGGGGCGCACTGTAAAACCCTTAGATTTTATGTTCCTGGAGAGAATGTAAATATCTATGTTCACGATCACCCATGTTATTCTGCACGGAAACCCCCGTTTTAATGTGCTAATTACGTCGATTTTAGAGGTTTTGGCGTGTTAATTTTTTTGTGAAACAGGTGTTAATTTTGGCCAAAACTAATATGAGAAGGGCGTGACTTGTATGTGAAAAGGGGGGTTTTCGTGCAAAATAAGATGGGTGGTCGTAAACCCGCATATTTACATTCTCTCAAGGACAATCCAAGGCAGCAGCACGGATGTCAAGACGTGGCCAAAACTTGCTAAAACCATTGTCCATTGGCCATGTGCTACACTGCGGGTCCCAGATGTGGATCGTGGCCCAACAGATCCAAAAAATCTGTTAGTTGTGGTTCTTCAAGAACAAGATGGGCTATATACTGTTGGATGCCGGGAGGGTGTTCTAGGACCAAAATTTACAGCTGCTGACCTCGGTGCCATCAACCAACCTCTGATAAAGGCAGGAGATGTTCCTGATGTCTGCCTTTCACTTCGGACAGCAACAGCAAAGGCAACTGGAGGGCAAGGGTACACAAAGTGTCAGTGTACAACTCAATGTACAACAGGACGATGCAGCTGCCTAGAAAAAAACTTCAGTGCAACTCACGCTGTCCCCCTGGCAGATCATGTAAAAATGTGTAAATGAACTGGATCCTGAGATATCTACACATGATGTTCAAGCCAAATGAAAGTCCTCCCAGTTCAATGGAACACTACTTGTGAGTTAGATTTTTTTCCAAACATTTCCGTTAAAATCTCTCTCTCTCTCTCCCTCCCTCCCTCCCTCTCTCTCTCCTCAACATGTCTGCTTATATTAGGCTTGAAACACTTACGTTGTGAGGAGGTGAACGGAGAGGACATTATCCAGTTTCTGTCTTGTCTGACGGGACGGACTGATAATCAGCTATTTTTTTGTAACATTGTGCTGACTCTGTGCTGATCGAGTGAAATGTAGATGCATCTGAAGTTGATTTTGTGTGCCTGTCAGCTTTTCAATTTGCGTGAATCGTACTCTCTCTCTCTCTCTCTCTCTCTCTCTCTCTCTCTCTCTCTCTCTCTCCTCTCTCTCTCTCTCTCTCTCACATCATATCTGTTCACATTAGGCAGTCCTATTCACATCAGGCAAAATGAGCAGCACAATGTGAACATTAGGCAATTTTTTTGCCTAATGTTGACAATTATTAACATTAGGCAAGCCATCAGCACGTCAATTGCCCAATGTCCACATTAGGCAATTTTCTGCCTAATGTTCACATTAGGCAATTATTCACATTGAGCGTAATATATATATATAATTATATATATATATATATATAAATATATATATATATATAATATATATATATATATATATACATATATATATACATATATATATATATATTTATATTTAAATTAAAAGTAAAGAGGAATTTTAAAAAACTGTCTACAAATTTGTTTCGAGCGTGTTGCGCTGTCATCAGGATGGCCCTCGGTTTGCCCACCGCCGATGTCATATAGCGTGTGGCTCCCGTTTGCGGTTGTTTGCACGTGCGGGTTGGCTGCACGTGTTTTTTGGGGGCTTTCAGTTTTTGTTTTGGGTGTTCACTAACAACGATTTCCATTTATGCCTGCAGTTGTTTACTATTTTGTTTTGGTGTTTAAAGTTGCTAATGTGGTTTGCATAGTATTAACCATTTTTCAGTAAACATAGGTTGCACCTTTTTGAAACATTGCTGTATGGTGATGCTCTTTTATGATTTTTCCAGGATATATTGTAGCTTGTTTTTGCGTCTTTAAGTTTCCAGATATATTTGCTCAGTTCTGTTTGGTTTTTATATTTTTCTTTATTAAATGACTGTTTGGGTTTGCATATCTGGTTTTGAAGTGGTTTTCAGTGATCCCTATGTATGTTTTTTCATTTCTGATGTCACAGTAGCCTGGTATACAATGTTGTTGTGAAGACATTTATTAGTAAACAACTGCAGGCATAAATGGAAATCGTTGTTAGTGAACACCCAAAACAAAAACCTGAAAGCCCCCAAAAAACACGGCAGCCAACCCGCACGTGCAAACAACCGCAAACGGGAGCCCACACGCTATATAACATCGGCGGTGGGAAAACCCAAAAACCATCCTGATGACAGCGCAACACGCTCGAAACAAATTTGTAGATAGTTTTAAGATTCCTCTTTTAACTTGCTTTAACTAATGTTGCTCCCCAAGGGGTTGAGCACTTAAAAAATTGTTTTAGGCATTTTAATATACTGACATATATATATATATATATATAATATGTGTGTGTAACCTCTCTCTCTCTCCGTCTCTCTCTTCTGAGATAACAGCTGAATGCTTTCAAACCGGACGAAGAGATAAAACGAATGAAGACTTTGCTGGACAATAGGAGAAGTGAAAAGAGACAACATTCATCCACAGGCAGCTGCTTTTGCGACATTATTAAAAGCTGCTTTTGGCAGCATGATATTCGAGTGGGTCAACAGAAAGGTGGTTGCGCTGTTCGGTTTGAATTCTCTCTCTCTCTCTCTCTCTCTCTCTCTCTCTCTCTCTTTCTCTCTGTAGATAGATAGACAGATGAATGTAACTTAATCAAAGGTCAAACACACACACAAACACACACACACAACCGCGCGTGCGCGCGCACACAAACCTTCAGATATTTTCAAATTAACATCCCATCATCACCTAATACAACCATCGTTGTTATCCGTTTCCAAATATTTCCCCAAAAAAAAGTTTCTAGACATATTTGCAAACAACATACTCACTGCATTTTCCTGAAGAGCATACGGATCCTGTGGTGCACAGGTCTTCATCATTTTCACAGTCCCTGATCGAGGTCCAGGTCTATTCAGGACAAATAGTGGCCAGTTGAATGACCGTTTCCGTGTTTGGTGCAGGCATGGGATGGGGGGGAGGGTGAGAGAGTAAGAGAGAGAGAGAGAGAATGAGAGATAGCAATGTGTGTGTGTGTGTGTGTGTGTGTGTGTGGTGTGTGTGTGTGTGTGTGTGTGTGTGTGTGTGAGTGATTCAATTCAATTCAATTCAATTCAATTCAATTCAAAAATTTTATTTATAGATGGAAACATTGAATAAGCGAACTAAATCACTTTTTTTCATCAAGCCATCTTAACAATGCTAATAATTATAATAGAAGAAATGGGATGGGAGGGGAAAGGGAATACAAACATTACAATGGATAAGGAAAAAAATTAAATCACTGAACTTCAAACAATTAATTTTACGCATTTTAGCAATTCTGCGTATGTACGTATACAAAGTAGCATATACACGCATACAAAATTCTGTTTAAACATTATCAGTACATATGCATCAAATACAATCACTATTGACAATTTTAAAAGACATGCCAAGGAACAGCCATTACAGCAAAGTTGGGAAAACAATTATAAGTCATTATTTCTGTTTTCTTTGAGATAAACTTTAAGATTTCTTTTGAACGTTTTAAGGTTTGTCATACTTTTAAAATTTGGTGAAAGACCATTCCATAACGCTCCACCAGAATAAAGGAAACTTGATTTAAATAGGTTATTTCTAGGTCTTGGAAGCATAAGTAAATGATTGTGTCTGAAATTATTTATTATGAATGTGTTCATTATCTTTTTAGGAGCATCTCCGTTTAAAGTCTTGTGCATCAAGACTGCCTTATTGAAAAAAAGTCTATTACGGAAAGTGAGTATATTCAGTTTTCTATAGTCTTCAGTGGTTAGAGAATTTGATTTTAACAACACCAACTTTACAGCTCTTTTATACATGCGATGAATCAATTTCAAGTTTGTCTCACTGCAGCTGTCCCATAAAGTTGAAGCATAATCAACAATGGCTAAAACATGGGCACTAAAGAATAGTTTACGAGAATGAGCATCAAGAAAGTTTTTTATTTTACTTAATTGAAAATTTATTCTAGACAAACGCTTTCCCAAGGCTGTAATGTGCTCTGTCCAAGACAAATCTTTGTCGACAATAACTCCAAGAGTTTTGTGTGATTGTACTTCGTTGTATTACTTTTCCATCAAAAAATAGTGGTTGAAAATGAATCTTCATCGTTTTTCGTTTTTGCCTAACACAGGCATACATACATTTAGTTTTCTGTGTGTTTAAGGACATGTGGTTGAATTTTGTCCAGTCAATTAGCTTTTGAATGTTTTCTTGAAGATCCTCTGTTAGTTTGTAAGGATCTAAATTGCTAGCATGTAAAGATGTGTCGTCTGCAAACATTTCACAATTGCATTTTACAAAGCAAGGCAAATCATTGACATAAATGGAAAATAACAGAGGCCCTAAAACAGAACCTTGTGGGACTCCGTATTTGACGGGCATAAAACTTGAGCTGTGGTTATTACAAATACTAACTGTTTTCTATCTGAAAGAAAAGATGACATCAAATCTATGAAATCTGTTGTTAAGTTATAGCACAATAGTTTTTGTAACAAAAGATCGTGGTTTATAACGTCGAAAGCTTTTTCGAAATCAACAAAAAGTATACCAGTGAATTCATTTTGGTTAATATTGTTTAAAACACTATCAATGAGTTGTATTAGAGAAGTATGACATGAGTGGTTTTGACGAAAACCAGACTGATCTTCATGAATCAAGTCATTTTTCATAAGATAGGAGTACAACAAATTTTGAACGTGCTTTTCTAAAGGTTTTGAAAGAATTGATAAGATCGAAATTGGTCTATAATTACAGGGATTAGAAGTGTCACCTGATTTATAAAGCGGTATAACTTTAGCTTGTTTAAATTTCAAGGGAAACTTTTTTTTCGATACACAAATTGTATAGATATGTTAATGAGTCAACAATAACTGGGGAAGAACGTTTTAATATTTTCCCGTCAATCTCATCCAAATCACGAGTACCAGTCTGTTTCAAAAGAGATAGGCTTTGTTTACATCTGTTATCGTCATGTAAGGTAGGGTGAAGGGACAAAGAAATTTCTTGGAATCAATATATTGTTTTAAATGAAAGAGATCAATTTTGACTAGACCTGTCATTTGTTATGATTTTACTGGCAATGTTTGAAAAATGATCATTTAAGTCATCGGGAGTGATGTCTGTTATGATGTGCTGTTTTTTTGACACATGCTTATTATTCAACATATTTATAGCTTTCCAAATTTTTCTGGTATCCTTTGTGGAAACTAACAATTTCTTAAAATAGTTATGTTTAGACTTTCGCTTCAAAGAAGTAACTTTATTTCTTTGTTTTTTAAACTCTTCTTTTGTTCCGGAATTACTTAGAAAATCCCTGTTATATCTTTCGGCGTCAATTTCTTTAGATATCCACGGTGGTTTTATATCTAGTCTGACGCGTTTCTTTATAAAAGGAGCGTGTTTATTGTATACAAAATTAAAAGTATTTATCCAAAATTTACTTGCTTCGTCTGGATCCCTTATCTGATATATGTAATTTAATGTTGAATTTGCTAGATCAGACAGAAAATCTTCTTCAATAAAGTTTTTAAAGTTTCGATAGTATATATGATTTTATGCCCTACCTTAGGAAATTTTATATGAGTTTTATACCAAGTGAAACATACAGGATTATGGTCACTACAGCCACATGGAGGAGAACAAACTTCTACAATGTTTTGTTTTGTAAGTTTCTCAGAATAAACGTGGTCAATTAAAGTAGCTGATGTTTCAGTTACTCTTGTAGGTTTGTCAATCCACTGCTGAAGGCCATGTATGTTGTAGTTTTTTTGAGTGAGTGTGCGTGTGTGTGTGTGTGTGTGTGTGTGTGTGTGTGGTGTGTGTGTGTGTGTGTGAGAGAGAGACACTGACACAACTTTATTGGCATTAGCTTTCCACAACCTAACTACCAAGGAGAACAATTTATAAAATAGCAGTGTACTATTAGCAACGAGTGAAACGAAAACACTCACGCACATCCACACAATCACGCGAGCGTGCGCGCGCTTGCTCACTTACACGTATACTTTAACCATGAGCAATTTCAAATTTAGGGTAACATTCTACATTCCCTTGCACATTCACACACACACCACACACACACACACACACACACACAACACACACACACACACACACACACACACACGCTAATTACCATCATCATAATGCCAAACCGACCATCCATCTGTAATTATCAAAATACTTAGCGTCCATCGCCCCTCAAAATTTCGCGGTTATTTTGTCTTGTCAGTATCTCTCGGTTGTTGTTGTTTTTTTTTCTCCACCGTAGCTATTGATCTTTCTTAACTTTTTTTTTTCTTTTCCTTCATTCTTACTTTTTCGTTTCTTTCTTCCTTCCAGTACCTTAACCGTCTTTCTTTTTCTTTCTAATGACCTTCCTCGTTTTACTATCATCATCATCTTTTATTCTTTCGTATCAGTGTTGTTCGCATGACAGTTTCTTGTTCCTTGTATTATTTACTTCTGCAATAAATTTTGAAAGCGATATTATCATTTCTTCGTTTCCGCATACAAGAATAGCTACTGTCTGCTCGAAAAACCGGTAAAGAAAACAAACTATGTTAATTTCAAATTGACTCATATGCAGGCCAATGAAAAATAAAATGGCGTTCGTCTTCAACTTCGTCACAACACATTAAGCACAGATTATCCATTTTCTGGTCGTCAATGAACCATCTTCTAGTTGGAAGCGACGCTGCCTTTATCTCAAAATTTAAAGATCGTTTAATCAATTCATATGAGCAAAATGCCATTCCAGGTTGAGAAACAAAAGTATAGGCTCGATGCAACTATTTTTAATGACTGAGAGGTATTTTTTTCAGCTGAAAAATGTTTTTAAAGAGCAATATCAACTATACTTTGTGTTTTCTTCAACCTGGGAATGGCAGTTTTGCTCATATGAATTGATTAACGATTTTAAACTTGAGATAAAGGCAGGTTCGCTTCCAACTCCTGACTGATCAAAACAATACGAAGCGTTCCAGTAAGAACTTTTTTATATTGTTCCAATTTTGCCTTTTTTCATGTTGCTAACAGCACTTCAACGTTGCCTACAAATCTTTCCTTGGAAGCTTCGTAAGCTTTAGACATATTTTTCACTCTTGATATGTTCGGATCTTTAGTGGATAGCTGCCAGTATCGCGTATTGCAGTATGTTTAGATGATGGAGGGGATTATTAAGAAACATTTTATAGCAAATGCCGAGTTTCTATCTGCTTTCTCTACTGCACCAGGTTCTCTGATATGCGATAGGCATTTTTTGTCAATGATTTGAAACAAGATATCATGGATTTTTGTGTATAGTTTCTAGTTCCCGTATGCAAGTCTTTAAATGAGCTGGGGGATTTCAAGATACTTATAGAGAACTCCCTTTTATCACTTTTTCATAAGAAATGTCCTCTTTGCGGAAAACCATTTTTGTCAAAATTTCCAAGAAATACCAGCTATTTCACGGTATTTGTAAGCTAACAGTATCTGGAGAAGAGTAAATCATCAGCAAACAGCATCAAAAATATTTCGAGAGCCCTAGGAGCATCTGTAGTCCATGCTTTCCCCTTTTTGATAATTCGATAGCCAATTCATTTATTATTTTTTTAAAAACCACGAAAACAACGGTTGGTAAAGTAAATAAAATTTGCAAAAACGCCACTTGGACAACTGAAGAAATCCATGTAAACATGTTTGTCTCGTACCATGCCAGAATAGTATCAACATACCTCTAATGGCCGTACAATTTACTTTTAATGCCACTGTTTCTCAACACATTCTGCAATATATACTATTCACCGAATCAAATGCCTTCTTAAAGTCAACGAATTTTAATACGCGGGTTTAGAATTTTTATTCAGAAATTTTTGGGACTAAGGGCATATAAGGTGAATATGTTTTATGTGCTGTAGCCCTCTCTGAATCCTCCCTGCTCTACAATTATTTTCCCTCTTTTTCTGCCCGGGTTATTAACCTTTTATTTCAGTATGCGTATAAATCTTCCTATTACACTTGTCAGTGCTACTCCTCTGTAGTTATCCGGATTATGTCTCCCTTTTTGTATATTGGTACTACAACAGATTTTGACCAGGCTACGGGAAAATATTCCTTTCTAAAAGGGAGAACGTTAAAGAGATCCCCTAAAAAGTCACAACAGCGCAATTGCCTTTTTCAACCATTTCACTTATAATTTTATCGATACCAGCATTTGTTTTAAATGTTTGATACTGTTCATAACTTCACTTTTGGAAATTGGATATTGAACAGAAGTTCGTCTAGATTATTGTTTTCTTCTTCTGTCAAACATATCGTGTTGATTGGGGTATTTTCACCATCACTGAAGACTCTAAACAAATAATCATACCACTGTTGAGAATAAATTTCATTATAAATGACACTTTTCCTATTTACAGATCTGATGGTTCCCCAAATTTATAACTTTGGGTCATTAATCGACTCTCGAAAGTTCTTGAAGCCTAATTCATCACATTTCTTTTTTCGCCTTTTCTTATTTGTATTATATATCTTTCTTTCGTCGACACACATCTCCTTACTTTTTTACTAAATTCGTTTTGACCTTCGCCAGCTCCTTAGAAGACCTTTTAGCATTTTTTTTTTTCTTTTGGTACATTCTTTATCAAAACACTATTTGTTTGGTCTTTTCATTTTCCCACTTACCTAATCATACACACTGCCACTGCATATAAAGCTTCACAAAAAATTCAATACATTCATTCATATCATCCATCATTTTACTTCCCTTTTAAGCATACTTTAAACTCTTGGGAAACAGTTTCATCTTTGTAAATCTTCACGTTTTCATCACACCACACAATTCTTTCTTCCTCATTTTCTGGCAACCAGTTCCTTTCCTTTTTATATTCTACTCACTTTTCCATGTCCCAACTCACCCGGGAAAAAGCCCGAATGTAAACTATCTCCCACACACAAGTCACAATTTTAAAACAGTTCTGATGAAATTAATGAAATAATCCATCACATACACCCATGCGATGAGACAAAAGTGAATTCACCATTAACATCTCCCTGCAGTTTCATTCACCATTAGCAGATCATACATATTTAAAAAAACTCAATCAGAGAAGCTCCAAACGTCTTGACAACTGAACCTTTTGAACAGCGCCTAACAGACTCTTCTCCTCACCAAGTTCCATGTTAAAGGTATAATGGTATAAAATGTAAAGTCTCGGCCTTAAAGTTGTTCATTTTTGTACTAGCACTCAAATCACCAGCACGGATATCACTTCAGCTTTCACAATGCTTTTTCTTAGATTTTCCTCCAAAATGGGCTGTGCCATCTTTTATTTCATTATTATGATAGACTGGGCTTCCATCGGCGCAATGTAACATGCCACAAGTAAAAACAAAAGTTACAGTGAACACCATCTTATCAACCCTTATAGCAACAATATCATCTTCTTTTACGTTAAAAACTTCTTTCATATACAGACTGTAACAATTCTTTACAAGCAAGAGTACTCGCCTGCTTCTGGCTTGGTTCGATAGCTTTCTTTTCTGTGGCGCTAAACTCAACATAATTCGTGGGAAACACTGCTGAAATCAAAATTACAATCAACGAAAGGTTTAAGTCAGACACACAAATCAAAGTACGCACAAAATTAACGAAATCAATGTCATTCCATTTTGCTCATAAATGTTCCACATTGTGTTCAGGAACGACAACGGGGCGATGGAAGGTCAGGCTATCCTGTTTATTGCTAGGTTCACACCATGGAAACTGTAGGAAATTGGCAGTCTGGCGTTAAAGAAACTGCTTTGGAAACCGTCTATAATAATGTGACTGGAGTTTCTGTCGACAAAGTGAACGCTCGACGAAATTATACAGAAACTGCGAAGCTCCTCCCCTTTGCGTTTTGCACGGACTTCCCTGCTATTTTCGCCTTTCTTTTTTTTTTTTTTTTTGGGGGGGGGGGGGTCATTTCAGTAGTCTCGTGTACAAAAACTTTGTTGCCTACCTGTTTACACTTTGGAAACGTATGGAAACTCGGTAGCGTCAGTGTCCTAGTTTCTTCTCGGCCTGTATTTCCAAAAAACTTTGCAGACTGGATGGAAGGAAACCCGGCTTGGCAAATCTATCGGGAATATCCGATAGAGGTAATGCAGTTTGTTGAAGGGGGTAATGTGAGTTTTCTCTGTGCAGATTTTGGTTACCCGACAAGAAATTGGGGCTGTTTCCAGGCCGGTTTCCATAGTGTGAACTAAGCATTAGAGTCATTGACAAAACGCAAGGATCTGTCATTCTACGTGCACTCAGTTAGCCATCTGATCGGTGTCTGCTGTCGCCTTCGGCTCGAATCACTACTTTGTCCACGTGCACCCCGTTCCACGCTGCCACGCCTCGCACCCGTGTCACTGCCAGCGTTGGAAAGGCCGCCACGGCGTGTCGCACTGTGACCTTCGCTCCCCGTCAAGCGCCGTGTAGAAGGGGAATCCCCGCCTGTCGCTTCACTGCCCCGGCCTCGCTGACCGTTTCTGGATCCGATGATTGGAGGACACAGCCCCTCGCCAGCTTGCCGTCCCCTACTGTGTTGGAAGATGCAGAGGTGGACGAAGTCACTGCGGCGTAGCTCCTGGGATTGGGTCTCCCGTGTCCGACTGTCAGTTTTCCTCTGACAAAGTAAGCGGCCTTGACCTTCACGATGGCAGCCTGTCTTCGGGTCAGTTCGTTGGCCACCACTCAGACTCCTTTACCCTGCTGTCTGGCTCGATAGCCTCTGTCAGTGAGGACTATCATCTTGTCCCTCCACTGACTGAACTCCTCTTCTTCTTCCAGATGGGGATGTTTAACCTGCCCCGTGCCACAGTCTTCAC
>CM031598.1:53408858-53426358 GCA_018398815.1 Conus ventricosus | reverse complement strand
AATAGGATTTTAAAATGAAGAGATTAAAACCTACAAGCTTGTTTCAAGCTAAAAGCGCTCTCCTCAGGGTATACAATACAATTTGGGCACGCCACGGTGTTATATATTGTGGTGTGTGGGCGTGTGAGTTCTGTGCGTGTGGCACGTGGCCTGCCGGTTTTTCTTTTTTGGGGCGCGTTCAGGGGGGACGTGCCACGGAATGGTGCATTCACAAAGATTTCCATTTATGCCTGCAATTGTTTATCATTTCTACTTTAGAGTTCAGGGATGCTAGGTGGGGTTTACATAATATCAGCCACTTTTCTGTAGTACATAAGTTGCATTTTTTAGAAATGTTGTTGTATGGTGTTGCTCTTTTTATAATTTTCCATGATATGTTGTAATCTATTTTCTTATTTTTCAGCTTCCAAATATATTTACTTAATTCTGTTTGGTTTTTATATTTTTCATTTTTGAAAGACTGTTTATGGTTTGCATATCTGGTTTTAAAGTGGTTAGCCGTGATTCCTATGTATGTTTCTTTATCACTGTCTGTTGTTACCGTAGCTTGGTACACAATATTGTTGTAGAGACATTTATTATTCAAAGGGCACTGGTCTTTTTTAGTGCAATTACAAGATATCCTTTCATCACCCTCTTTGGTTGTGTTGTTTTTGGTTTTATTGGAAGAATCAATTATATTTTTAAGGTTGGGCATACACGAGTATGATAGCTTGACGGTATTTTTGTTGAATATTTTAGATAGTACATGTTCTTTTGGGAATGATGTTTTAAGGATTCTGAGGAATTCTTTTCCTACGTTAGTTTTTGTTCTTCCATCATATGGAGGGTTATACCATATAATTTTTCTTTTCCTGTTTTTCCTGTTGCTGTTCATGTTTTTATCTGGGTTGTATTGTAATTTGTAGTTGTAGCCACTTTTTTTCAGCGCCTCTTGATATTCCCCTGCTGCAGTAAACTGGTATGTCGCCCCTACTGTTGAGCACTTTTTACGCCCTGAGTGGTTTTTTAACTCTGATTTTATATATATTTATATATATATATATATATATATTATATATATATATATATATATATATATATGTTGTATGTAGAAAAACAGCATTTTACCAATCCTGACTCACTTCGCCCTCACCAGTTTTCGGGCGAAAGTGCCCCAGAATGAAGGTTTTCCTGTTCTCTGACAGTAAGACTTCAATAACCAAAAATAACGATTATCTACAAATACATACTGTGTAGGGTTATCCGTTTTAATACTAATTTACTAAAGTTTTCATAGAGTAACGTAGGGAAAGTAGCTGTGGTGAACCCCCCCATAGAGTAACGTAGGGGAAAAGCATCCGTGGCTGAACGCGCCCATATAAAAGGTGGTGCACTAGGCTATCCGATTACTTCACGGTATTGTTAATTACAGCGTGGAGTTGTTAGCAAAGAGAGAGCCCGTTAAGGTTAAGTTGCCCTCCGTGTGGTGAAGGATTGCTTGTGGGTTTAAAAAATATTTCTATTTAGAACACGGGAGGAAGCCAGTCTTGGAGCCATAGATATACGTGCGTATGCGCACACACACAGGAAAAACACCGCGCCCCACATGCGCGTCCCACTCACCCCACACACACACACAAAAACACACACACACCACACACCACACACACACGCGCGTGCGCGCGCGCGCGCGCGCCCCGCGCGCGCAACAGAGAGAGAGACAGACAGGACAGACAGGCAGACAGACAGACAGAAAAGAGAGAGACAGAGAGAGAGACAGCCCAGACAGACAGAGGGGCGGGCAGACAGACACACACACACACACACAACACACACACACAGCACACACACACACACACACACACACTATTTATTAGTTCTCTGCATGTCTTCCACTGAAAGCCATTTTTGACAAAGTGTTTTTTTTCTCGTTCCCAAGTCAGCAGGCTTAGCGAACCCCCAAACAACGGGGAGGCCAAAAATCAATACTGCCGCCCCCTCCTCCCCCCACCCCTTTCCCCGCCCAGCCTGCTCGATTACAACATATTACATCAGCCTTCAACACTGCCCCGGACGGCGCTGTTACAGCCCGGCCAATCAGCGGGCGCTCACATGACTAGGTTAACCCACACATTCTTCACTGACTGCTGGACAAGCACGACGCGTTTTACTGGGGCTGTGGGTTGTGTAACCGTTTACCAAAGAACAGAATTGTGTATCTTAAGGTTTTTTGGGCTCAAGGAAATGAAAACGTTAAAGGGCAATATTGTTGAAAAAGATACAGCCAGTTTTAATACGTGTTTGACTATTGATGAGATGGTTCCTTATCTAATAAATGGCGCTGCATTGTTGAAAGTTGGACGAAACAAAACAAACCATCCGCTTGATTGTTGGGAGCTGGCTTGAGACAGCTAAAGCCATGTTTAAAAAAACATGGCGTTCATTTCTTAAGGCGGAGGTAAACACGGCTGATTCGTATGCTAAAAATTATATTTGAAACATTTTTGCTGTTCCTCCAAGTAAAAATGTTCCCAGTTTGTATCAGACTTGTTTGATTGTTAACTACAGATTCAGTGTTCATGTAGCAAGCTGATCTGTGTATTAAGATGTGTATACTTTTTTTACTTTTCTAATTCTAACCAGTTCATCTGCCTTCAAGTGTGCCCTTATGAAAACTGAATGGCGATTTTCGAATGTTCTGGCAAAACTAGATAGGGCTAAGGCAGACCTTAGAAACATCTACAGTATGGAGAGGAGTAGGTGTAGCCAGCACTATCTTCATTTTAAAATGCTTCAAAAATACAATGACGGGTGTACTAACTACTGGCGATTCCCAAGCCCGGATGAGAAAAGAGGAGGGGTGTGGTATAAACTTTTTTGTGTGAGAAGGAAAGTAAAATGAAACTCTTTGTTGCGGAGGGGGCCCTGTGGTGAAGTCAGCCTTGCTATAAATAGCCGTTTATCATGAACGGCTTTTTTTTAGCAGCAAGAGGACTGTGGCGAAGTCAGCCTTGCTATAAATAGCCGTTTAACATGAACGGCTTTTTTAGCAGCAAGAGGATGTGGGTAGTCAGCCTTGCTATAAATAGCCGTTTATACATGAACGGCTATTTTTAGCAGCAAGAGGACTGGGGTGAAGTCAGCCTTGCTATAAATAGCCGTTTATACATGAACAGCTTTATTTAGCAGCAAGGGGGACTGCAGTAAAATTGCCTTTGCTGACTGCTACAAATAATAGCCGTTTATGTGTGAACGTCCTATTTTAGCCATGAGTCTAACAGGATGTAGTGGTGCTCGTAACTGGGACAGATGTGCCCCCCACCCCCACCCCACGCATGCACACCTCCTCCCCCCACCCCACCCCACGCATGCACACACTTAAGTCACTTTTAAGTTCTTAACTTAAGTTGCCTCAAGTCACTTCAAGACCCCAAGTGTTAATTAAGTTTTTAATTAAGTTTTTAATTAATACTTAAGTTCTTAATAAGTTCTTGATTAAGTTCTTAATTAAGTTACCTCAAGATATAACTAAGTCATCCTCTAAGTACAACCAAGTTCTTATTCAAGTTTTTCTTATAATTATCAAAAAATACAATCTTGTTTTTATCTTAAATAGTAGATGTCTAATATAGTACACAAAAGCCTCAAAAACGCGTCATCGTCGAGGGTGTCTTTCTTAACGCCCTTACGCGGGATCGGTCAGCATAGATCTTAATGAAGTTCTTACATCCTAAGCAACCGCATTGATTACAATTTGGTCTATGGAAATGTCTTTTATAGACTCCAAGTCTTTATTTATTGACTTCATCATTTTATAATACGCCATGATCTATTTTTATTAAAAAATTTAAAATTAAGTTCTTAAAATTTATTGCATTATAAATGGATCAAAATGTGCTTTGTTTTGGCGGTTTTGGCGTGCTGTTGTCTTTTTCTGTATTTAGTGGTTCAATTTTTTTTGATTGGGTTTTGTTTTTGTTGCCATTGGTTATATATTTTATAACCGTAATAACTGCCCCAAAAAGGGAGCAATGGCGCCAAAAATGGCAACAGTTTTAAGTTCATTTTCCCTGAAGACTTTGGTGCTGTAGGTCTTGTATCAAAATGGAGTTTTTATAGCGGGCATTGAATCAACTTGTTCTGGCGCTGGCGGTGTTTTTGTTTTCATGAGGGGTTATATTCTGCAACATTAATTTTTTGTCTGTTCCACTCTGTAATTTTTTTCCTGCTTTAAAAACGCCCAGGATGAGGATGCTTTTCACTGGCCCCCACCTGGTTCAGTGTTTTCTGATTCTGCTGATTTCTGGCTTGGTTACTTTCTCCACCCGATTCAATGTTTCCTGATTCTGGGTTTTGATGATTTCCAGCTCGTTCATTTTTAAGGGAAACAAAATCTATATGATTTAAAAATTATTAATCCCTGATTAATGGCGATAACAATGTTCCAAATCTGTGTATAGATCACATCCTAGAGACTCTAATGACTTTGTTAAAACTGGATCTTGCGTTAAAAACATACGTAAGTCTTGTTCAGAATCAATGGGAGCAAATCTACTGACTAGTTTAGTGTACAAACTAAGAACCGTTTGCCCACAAATTTTCACCATTCTAGACCCAGCTGCGCTTCATACCTGTTATGATACTTTAAAATGTCTTGCGGCACATCTGTTGAATCTGTTCAATGCTGAATTCAGTTCCGAGGAACTGTTTTGTTTTTCCACACCGCCAAAGAATACACCTCTCCTTTGGGGCATAACAGCTTGGCCATCAACTTGGTCTTCATAGTTCGGAAGGTTTAGGCTGCCCTGTAGCTGTAGTAGATCAAACACTGTTCATGTTTTTTTATAATTATAATTATTTTATTTTCTAAAAATGAGCACCCAAAAAACTGTTGCTAAATTTTATACCATTTTGCTGTTTTTGGAGGTCTAAGTGTAGGATACTCAATGCTTGGGAAAAGCTTGTTAAGAATTAAACCAGCAGATCTTGGCAAACTGACTTTGAGGATTCAGCAAAGCTGATTGCTATCATTGCAGCTTCGTTTGCCACGAAAGATTTTCTAGTCAAGCAAGGAATAATTCCGAAAAGTATAAATATGTAAATAAAAAATACATTTAAAAAAAAAATGGCTTCACTCGTAATGATGATAGGCGGCGCTGTGGTTAATGCGCTCGCTTTTAGTGGAAGTAATTACGCATTTAGTAAACTGCGAGATGAAGGCGAGAGAAAAAGACAAACAAAGCTGTGGAGCAACTAGCTGCAGCACAAGATTCGCTATGAAAAGCAGAGAATTGAGCAGTTAGATTTTATTAATAACACATGAAAAAACAGGGCATGCAGCTTACACATTTAAAGTTTTTGATCAAGCAAATAAAACAAAATTATCTTGTAACAGGCAAACCAATCGAGACATTGCCCCCACCAAATTCAGTGCTTTTATCAACCATCAGAAAAACAAAAGATGCAAGAAATTGGGTTTATTGTCTTTGGTATGACCGTTGTGTATTTTGTTGCACATAATATTGGCTGAATAAAAAATGAACAAAATCTATTATTCGCCAAAGGATATTGGAAGGGAATAACAGCAATTAAAAAGCTAAGCCCAAACAGTTGGAGTCAGTGAACAAACAGCAAAAGAATGGTTATCTAAACAAGCGATTTGGCAAATTTATTTACCAGCACCTAGACGAATACAGAGACCACACTTTGTGAACGCAATACCGAACGACACCCATCAAATGGCGTTCTATATTTACCCTTGATACGATTAGACGAAAAAGATTTAAGTACGCACTTTCAGTCATTGACATAGCTTCAAGGATACAAAGATGCCGGAACCCTTAACACAAAAGAGTGCTTCTGCTGTTGCTGTTGCCATACAACTAATATACCAGCGAGGCCCCTAACTTACCCTCGCATGATTCAAATTGATTTATGGAAAAGAATTTAAAGGCCAAAATGAATCAATTATTGTTAAAACATAGAGTTACCATTTAAAAGAGGCATTCCGGGAGTTCACAGATCACAGGCTTTAGTTGAAAACTTTAACAAACAGTTAGCTGAAAGACTTTTCTCCTACCAGTATCACAGAGAGCTTATTGACAATTCTCGCACACAGAATGGGTTAGAAGACTGCCCTCAGTTTTGCGCGCAATGAATAATGAAGAATTTAAAGGGCTAAAACCAGTACAAGCAATCAAAAGAAAAACAATAAATGTTGCTGAAGACTCCAGTACACCCAGCAAACTATTACCGTTTGGTTTGAAAGTAAGGTACCTTTATTTACGGGGGAAGCAGAAGGGGACACTCGCATTAGGGCAACGATCCAGTTTGGAGTGTTGATCCATATGAATATAAAAGAATTGTAAAAATGAATCCACCCGTGTATTATTTACGAGAAACTGACACAACAAAACAACCGGCTCCTCAAAGATCTTTTGCGAAGGAAGAACTGCAGATAATCCCACCAGACACTGTTCCGCTTTAATTAATTTACGTAAATATATTTGAGTTTAAAATGGAAGCTCAGAGGAAGCGCAGAACGAAACAAGAATGGTAAAAGGAAGAGACCTTGAAAATGATACGGGAATCATTTCATGCGTGTAATGCTATTAAGGAAACATTTTCGAGGATTAATCAATGCATGCTAAATCATCCAGATCGCCTACAACTCAAACCCCCAAATTGGGAAAAAGAATATCTTGAAAATAAAAAAAATTCGAGCACATCAAGCAAACATGAAAAAAGAATTAGCTGAATTGGATGAAGCTATGATTGATCTTATAATAAAAGTTGATGAAAAATATAAACCCCCCTGTTTATGCTGTTCTCCAATGCCCGATTGCATATGAAAACTCTGGATTAACAAACACACGTTTTGTGTTTGTTCTATCTAACGACTTCTTTGTTACAACTGTTGTGTTGATCTCATGTAGATTAGATCGCAGTTTTACGTTGTCATGATGAAACGTCTTATTGCCAAACAATGCTTCTTTGTAGTTGTCATGTGATATGTTTGACTGCACAACGCTGCGAGATATTCCCTTTGCTTTCTTAATGATTTTCTCCTGGCTCGAAATACTGTACATTTTTGACCTTAAACCAACAAACTCCTTGATCACCTTTCCAGATAATTCATCCTTCATCTTTCCTAAAACCTTCTTGTTAGTAATTGAATGTAAAGGCGAGTCTTTAGGGTAATCGGACGTGTCATACCATCCTGCATGCCCTTTAGCCACTTCGGTTTCCATGTCTTTATAAATATCTTCAGTAGGAATATCTATAACAAAACTATCTGTATCTGTGTAAAGTACTCTGGACTCAGGATACGAGGGCTTAAAGTAGTCATAAAGAAATTCTAACATCAAAAGCTTTGATAATTCTAAAACAGTAAACCCAATAAAAACGGGCTTGTCCAATTTGACTTTCTTTTTTTTCATCATTATGCCAAAAAGGTGATCATGAAATCTTCTGAAGTCCTGATAATTAGGTTTTGAAGTTAGCTTAATTGCTTCGTTCTCTTTGGTGACCAATCTGACGTCTTTACGCTTGTGCGGATTCTCCATAGTCTTTCCGAAACAACTGTTGTTCATCAGCTTGAAAAAGTCTTTTTCTGAAGCATCTGTGGATTTAGTTCTGAGATCAGTGTTCTTCATGATGTATGGTTTCATGAACTGTTCTTGATCAAAAGCAATTATGCGATGAACTGCTGTCAACTTCAAACCATGTCTTAAATAAAATTGTAGAAGTCTGTAATGACAGACATAATTTTTTTTGCCGCGAAGTTTAGGCACAAGTTTAGGTGGTTCTCTTGGATCCATCTTTAGACTTTCTGCTGCTAATGGATAGTCATTATGCAGGTCATGGAGTTCTGAGGATATTTAAGTCAACTTCTAGAATGAAACCACGCTGTTGATTGGGCGTTAAACTGTTCAACCACTTTAATGCCTTTTGAATATTATTCGGATCGCCGCCTGTGTACATTTTAAAGTTACGTAATGGAAGTGATTGCGCCATTGCCCATCCATACAGATTGTTTGCATCTAAATACATGAGATAGTTAGACCTTTTACTCGGATCATAGTGTCAAGTATTTGTTGTTTGCTTTACAGTAATGATGCGACGCCATACTAATTCCTCCACGCAATCCGTTTTCAATCATCTGAATCATTGGTAAATCCGACAATAAATCAATCTGTACTCAGTAAACTTTAAGAAAGCATCCCAACTCATCCCGGGCGCAGAAATATAATGCGCAGGATCCAGGCTGTAATGTTTCATGCAGGTCTTTCATAATTTTCAAAAATATCCGCCAACAAACATACATCTGCCCTCAAGTATGAGTCATGATAGTCTCCCATCGTTTTACAATCTAACTTCTGCCACGCATCTTGAGCATGCTGGTAATCAGAATCACTGATGTCCTTTCCTCTAAGACTAGAAAAAGAACGCGCCTTTAGGTGGAAGTGTATCTTCGTCAAACCTTTCCCAACTGTTCATGTACTCATAAGGGTAAACGCCCTTTCTAACGAGAGTTGGGTCAAAATATTCTTCCGTTATTGGGCAGGACTTTAAGGACATAGCCAGTGACTCTAATGAACCCATCATGTGTTGCATAGAGTCATAAAAGACATGTTATTTAGATTAAAGCACATGTACTTTTCTGATGACTGTGCAATGCATGCTACCTGAAGGCATCGTCCACTGCTTTCATTATAAGATGAGAGTCGTAACCTCGCAAGTTATGAAGAAGATGGGCAGCTTCCATGTCTTAGGATCAAACTTTAGTTGAAGATTGCATTTACTGTGGGGTGCTCCTCTGAACTTCCATAATGTGATCATGGTCTCTTACTGTTGGATTCTCTGCGTCTGATGAGAGACCTAAACCACAAATCCAACAGTGAGTGGCTGCGTCATACTGTTCTTGGTCTTCAGGCGTCATCATGATTTCAGATAAGTTTAGATTATTAGAACAGTCATTACGCACTTGCTGCATGCGTTCTAAGAAGTATTCTGCAGCATTTGGCCCTCTATATAATACTGGCTTTGAATGAACGCCATCCGACCTGACATAATGAAGGCAAATGAACAAATCTGATGATTACTCATTAAGACTGTTTTTCGAAGTTTTTGTGGCGCTGGCCCTTCATAAGAACAATAAGCGACTCAAAGTCTGCGTAAACAACATATGGACTTGTTTGCAGCCGTTCCAGTTCTTAAAACTAACTTTAGATCCAGGTGGGGGCGTAATTAGTTCTGTATTACAGTCAACTGGACCAATACAGTGTTTCTTATGTTCACTCCGCCGCTTTAACAGATGGAATTCTTGTTAAACATTTTCTACAGAATTCTTGTTTATGTCCATCTTTTGAAGTATGCTGCATTATGTTTACTCATTGTTCGTATCAATGTGTAATGCGGTAGCCCTGCGGGTGAAAACATCAGTAGTAAGTCAACATGATTTTTGTCTGGTTCGCCAATTGTTGGGCTGTTCTTAGACACTTTAATGGGCTGTAAATTTGTTTCCTCATCCCATGTGTAGATATTAACAGTTATTGGTTTGTTTTGTTCTTCAAACCGATCAATGGAATCCACGCTAACAGGAAAGGACACCCCACTAAGTTAAGATCATTGATGTAAGGTTCATAGTTAGACACTCTCTCTGCGTTTTTGCGGACGTAATGCAGCCTTGCGAGAACACACACACATAAAACATTTGTCGTCTGAATTCTTTATGTTTAGAACTGCTTTTTTTGCAACTAATGCTGGAGGTAGTGGAATGTAAGCCTTACCAACAATCGGCGCATACTTAGACTGTTTTAATCTGATCTCTAAGACTTCGCCCTCTGACCAACCAGAGCCTCTCATTTTGGCTTCTTCAGCGGCAGCGTCAAACTGTGCAAGCAGTTCGTCTGCCCAACCAGGTGTTAAGTCATTACGAGAAAGAATAGTCTGTTGTTTAGTCGAGACCCAGACTTCTAGATTTTCTTCATTTATTGTTTACATAGTCGATTAAAACACAGCTAACATTACTTTAACTGGCGGGTCTATTGTTAGTTTACTTGGAACTTGAGAAATAGCATGTAACAACGCTTGCCCGCAGTTTGTTGGGTCAATGACTTCTAAATCAATATCATTCAGTGCTCTTGATAAACGCTCTCTCTCAAGCATTCCTTCAAACAATTCATCTGGTCCTTCATATATCTTAGCCATGTTGAGTTTCTTTTCTAACTCAAAATATTTATTTAAATTAAAAAAAAATACTTAATCAGAATCAATATCAACGGTCTTTTTGCGCTTGGACTCATAAACTAAAAGTATAAACACCCTTCGATGTTGTTACTGTGAGCTGTTTAGAACAGGTTTAATGTCTCGTTTACTTTTTTAAGCATTCCTTTTTTATCTGCTCGGCGTCTGCTGTTGAGAAAAAGTTGTCCTCGCCTTTCTTTGAAGATCAAACTTTGTCTTTTGTAGTCATCAAAATCGGCCTGTAAACGATTAAATTCTTCATCCGTGATGTTGAGTCAACAAGCGCTTTATTTATTGTCAGTTTAAACGAACTAAGTTTAGCCGTTATTAGTTGAACCATAGCTGTGTGCTTTTGGGTTTAGTTTTTAATTTTTTGCCAGCCGCACTTACAGCTAATGAACACAGACGAGAGCTAAAGACAAACCTCCTAGAGGTAAAGCTGCGGGTGCGCCTATGCCCGTTGCTAAGAGGCCTACACTTGTTCCTGCCGATGCAGCACTAATAGTTGATGTTCCAGTATTAACATATGTAACAGCATTACAGGCAGCAGAATACCTTCGTTTGGTTTTGCTGTATTTTGAAAGGTCCTGCTCTAGTTTTTGTTGCATTTGTGTAATATTGGTTAATCTGAAGGTTTTTTTGCTAGGTTTTCTACTATCTCTTCTTTTGGCGGCGCTGTAGGCACATTTGGATAAACCTGAACAGACATGCTTTTTATAAAATAAAAAATAATTTAGTATTGTATATCTTTTAATTGTTATCTTGAATATTCAGCTGCGCATCATATATTAAAAACAAATACACATTAAGCGGTTTATCGGCCTCTTTTTCTTTATCAATTTGAATGTTTATTATGTCTCTAACAGTTCTCCCGCTTCCATGTAACCGATTATCCTCTGTCGATCTTAGGTCAATCCATAAACCGTATTTCTTTGTTAAATAATGATCAAGTCTAACACTGTGAAGATGCAGATCTTTAGACACAAGGTCAACTGTCGGATTTCTACACCTCCCGCCTCCAAACAGTTTTCTTATTTCATCAAAATGATGATAAGGTTTAAGCCCGCTAGCGTAGATTTGGTTAGGACTGCCCTCAATTGTACATTGCACTTTCGTTATTTTAGGATTAACAAAATTTTCAGTTTGTCTTTGGAATGGTTCTTCATCTTCGCACAGCAATAAAATACCTTTAAGCGATCTTGCTGTGGCACTAAAACTAAAATTCCATATAGTGTCTGCCTTGCTTTTAGGATATTTAGAATGATGAATCACTCTTTCGTAATATATGCTAATTTTGACTGATATTGTTGCTGGATCAACCTCGCTAAGCAGGGTTGCTAACAGTGTCAAACTCTAACGAGATGTCAGAAATGCTGTACTTTGCTCCGGTGGTCTGTAGATATAATAACATATTTGTTGTCATTAAAAGTTAGTTCATATGACAATCTGTCTTTAATGCTCCTTGAAAGTATGGGGCATGCGCTTTTAACAACTCAAAATCTAGGGGTATGAAAAAGCGATTTCCATACGCATAACTTACGGCTACAAACCTTTTGCCGTCTTTAGCATCTTCAGCGCCTATTCTATGTTTTAGTGCTTCTTCATTTTCGATTCCTTGAAACGCAAGATCAGCCCTTTCATTCTCGGTTAGCCATAGATCAGAATAGGTTAAAAATATGTCTGCATTGTGTAAAGAAAATATTTCTTGCCCCTCAAGTTTTATAGAAATTTTCTTAACGATTGCCCGTCCCAGATTCTGGACAACTGTCCTGTTTGGGTCTGTTGTTGAAGCGAGTTCTATTTTGAAAGTAAGACGTGCAGAGCCTGGCACAATCACTTCATCCGCTCCTAGGTCTGGAAATTTAACAGTAAGAATTTGATCCGCATCAATAGTAGATGGATTATTTGGAACAGTAATATTCCGCTTATTTCCCTTCACGCCAAAGGGCTCTTTCAGTCTTCTATGCGGGTCAAGAATCGAGCCATATGCTTGTGACATTTTTTATAAAACAAAATAAAAAAGTTAATTATTAAGAAACATGGCAAGCATTGAAGATGAAGATTATGATGTTTTTGATCCTGGAGACGACATGAGTGAAATGATCCCTTTGACACAGCATCGCTCAGCGCTTCATTGCGGCGTGAATTAACAGAAAGTAAGGTTAGATCATTGTACCAAAGTTTAGGCCAAGAACCTCCCGAATTTATAGACCCTAATGATTTTGAAGTAAAAGATGACCATTTGTTGTGTGAGGAGCGACCAAGGAGAACCTGTTCGGCTTTACAACTAAACCAGACTCATCAAAGTTTTTAGCCATGGGTACATTAGACAAAGGCTCAGTGTAAGCGATCAAAATCGCCTTGGCATTACTAAACCAAAATTAGATAGGGAAGCAGTTGCTAAACTTCAAAACACGCTACAAGAACTCCCAACAGATAACCAAATACAAAAACATGGAACTTCAAGATTTAAGTCAAACAGCGGACAAAGTAATGCAAGCAGAAACCAGTTTTTCCGAAGAAACAGCATTAAAAACAATTAATGATTCCCCGCTACCCATGCGAGAAATAGCGGCCCTTGATCATGCTTTGAGAAGCATCAGAGGCGAATTAACAAACAATTTAGCAAAACTGGGTGAAATAGATGAGCATATAAAAAGAGAAAAAGAAAAACTCGTTGAGGCTGATGACGCCAACTTAGGGTCTGATATTAAAGAAAGAATAACCCAAAGACTAAAGATCTTGAACAAGAAGATCAGCAAGACTAGAGCGTTGTCTACTAACCGAGAACAATTACGAACTCAAGTGAGCAGAATAAGAGAAACTATCCAAAGAATTTTATATGAAGACACACGCTAGCAGAAAGAATAAGAACACTGTTTAGAGAGCAAGGAGTCACATTAGCAAGCGTTATATACAGCCTTAGGATTTGCAATAAGCACACTGGAGTTGGCTATTACAGGCGCGGTGAGGTCAAAGTCCAGTGCCTCCGCCACCATCGCCTCCACCTGATAAATCATGGGTAAAAAAACAGCTTGATCATCTTGCGGATTTATTAAAAAAATTAGCCAGTAAAGCTATAGACTCTTTACTGGGTATATTAGGGGGTGTTGTTAGCTGGCTTTTGTCTACTGCAAGAAAGTAGTTGGCTTTATGGCCGAGCACTTATGGACATTAGTTCTCTTAATAGTTGGGTTAATTTTTAGTAAGATAAAGACCAAGTAATCCTAGGCCAGTTAATCCAAGAACAAGCGCTGTCTTTTCATATTCATGGTCATCGCGAACAGAGTCCGGGTCTTCAACGGCCTTTGGGCTTGGGGCCGCAGGGATTGGATGCCTTATTCTTGGGGGGCCATCTTGTTTTTTTACTGCTTGCAATATTACTGGCTCAGAATTTATGTCGTTTTGTCCAACCTTCTGTTCATTCCTGCAACAAGAATTTCATTGTTGTAGTTCATTATTGTTCCTACCTGGAGTCTGAGGTCAGAAGGTAGCATGTATAAACCAGTGCCAACAGCAAAGTCTACTTTGATCTTGCGTATTGTAAAACATCTTGGTACCTTTTATACTTGAAGGTAAATCAACTGTAGAATTAATGGCGTCCTCTAAATTTGCTAAGTATTGTTTTTGTGCATCAAAGCCAGTAGAAGGATCAGTTATGCTCGATCTTGCCTGTGCTTGTGAACCTAGCAAACACCAAACGTAAGTACGAATAGAGTCATGTATTCGTTCTATTCTGCTTTAGTTAGGCCCTTAGAAGTGTCTAAGATAAATGTTGTCCATGCTGTTTTATGCTCTTGCTCTATGGACCCGAGGTGAACGCCTGTGCCTGAAGAGAAAGATGTGTAAGGAGGATTCCAATCATACTTATACTTTCTGTGTCACGCCCCAATAATAAGGGGTGCCTAAGCCATGATTAAGATCCAACTTTTGTCTAAAGTCTGTCTTGATGTTAATATTGAATTCGTTACAGATTCTTTCAAAAGCCTTCATGTCTATTCTGTTGCTGAATGGATTAAACGGTTTGTCATTTGGTATGGCGCTTGCAGTTCAGTCAGAATACGTCTGAAGGTGTAATAGAAATGAAATCTGTACACTGACCTAACCAAAGGATTAGGATAATTTAAGTGATCAGCATACGACACTCCACACCCAGTTGATGCACAAAACACAGCAAAGTTTAACTGGTTCTGATAAAACTGCATCGGATGACTGAACCACACTTTGCGATGTAGTCTTTTTTAACAGGGGGGTTAAGATATCTGCTTAATGGAGTACTTACCTTTTTATGAAAGGTGTCAGTCTGGGTCACAGAAATGTCAAGAGTATCAGTTGTTATATTTTTAAGATTGTAGTGCGGCCCAAACAGAATATTTGCATCAGTATATTTGAATGCACTCATTTTAATTTGTTTAAAAAATGTTTGTAACAATAACAACTCAAGACCGTCCTTCGTTTTTAGAACATGCTATTGATAACGAATGCGGAACCAGAACGGTCGCGCTCCATGAAATATTCTACAAAGTCGTTATGGTTTAATATAAGCAAAGCCAAGGAGAATAATAAGATTAAAAAAGTTAATAATAGAGGCCAATTAGTTAGCCAGTTAACCATACCTGATGGTTATTACGGTTTTGCTCGCTAAAAGAAGCAATGAGTAACTTCGACATTACTCTCAACTTAACAATGCAAATTTAAAAACAATGTTGGCCTTCAAACCTGAAGAAGAAGAAGTAGGGTACTATTTTGATAAAGAGCTAGCTAAAATGTTAGGCTTTACAACTGCCAATCGGCCCGTTCATAGTTTTAGAGTTGCAGCAACAAAACTACTTATGAGGGAGAAAATCCGCTCGATCTTGCATTACATTCATTACTCTATATTCATTTGGATGAGCTAAGCACTGATGAAAACTTATATGATGGAAGACCCTCAACTGTTTTAAGAGCTCTTCCGTCAGGGAAAGCTGCATATTGCGATTATGAAATTATACAATTCCTAATTTACAGTTTAAAAGATTAGTTTGTGGGAGGGTTCGGATCATTTAATATAAAAATCAAAGACAAAGCGGGGAAAGTTGTGAAATGTGATAACCTGCACATTGTTTTGGAAATAAATAATACGTTACTAAAAAAATATGTCGCGTGGGCCAGAAGAATCAGGAGTTACATAGCGCCTGTAAGGTGTATAACCTTAGAATTAAAAGACCTTGCAGATGTTGCGGACTTTGAACAGAACGGTGAGATAGGCGCTTTGTATGGTTTTGAGTACACTAAGATGGTGATTATAAACGCAAAGAGGTTGGCGACAGCAAAAAGTTTCCTAAACTAGAACAACTGCGCAATCTAGAGGCAAATAATGTTGGCCAGTATGAATATAAAATAGTTCGAAAACCTGACCTCAAATGGCACTTAGAACCATATTTAGAATGGGACATAAAATTTGAATTCATAAGCCCATTTACATATTTTAGCCGTCAAAAAAGTTTCAGAAAAGCATTCAAACTCTGGCCCTTTACATGTAAGTCTTATGCCGGACGACAATAGTCGGAAAGAAATTGAAATAACGCCGTATGGGAAAAAACAGTACATCCTCCACAGAAAAGAAACAGTTGTAAAAAAAGCTTCTACAAAATTACAGTTCTTTCCAAGCAGAAAATTAGGAGACACGTTCACAATGATATTTGAAATTTCTGTCTTTAAAGATGTGGAGAGGGATGGGGTTGTGGGCGTTAGTGCGTCCTTATAACAGGAATTAATATTAGCTGGCAAAACTTAGACGTTAAACGCCTTAACGTTACCATCGTCGTTCTTCACAATGGTGAGGATATTAAGATCATAACAACAAGCAACAAAATCAATGTTGACTTAAATAGAAACAATCTTACAGAACTGAATTGGATTAATCTACACATTTAGGCCTCATAGGGTTTTATTATACTGAACAAGTTTTGACGGAGAGTATGATAAAAAATAATAACTGGATTAGATTAAATTCTGTTATAAAACTATGGAGCAGTTAAACTTTATGATAAAATCCCTCATTGTTCATGATTTGTGGGCAGACTGGTTGTGGAAAAACAATATTTGTCCTAGACTTATTACAAACAGTTTATCGCTATAATTTTGATCATATTGTGATTTCTGTCCAACACTTAAAAGGAACAAAGCATATCATGATAGAAGGTTTATATGGACAGACATGACGTATATTTAGTTAATCCTAGCACTAAAACTGAGTGAGTGTTTAGAATACTTTTATAAAGTGTTTGAAGGAACGCAGACACTCTTTATTATAGATGACTGTTCGGCAGAAAAAGATATAGTTAAAAAGAGAAACACTTTGTCAAAGCTGGCTTTCAGCGGAAGACATGATGGGATAAGTGTGTGGATTTTATGCCAGAAATATAACTCGGTTTTAAAAGACTTTAGGAAACAGTTAAAGACTGTCGTGTTATTTCACATGAAAGACAGAGACTCATTTGAAGAATGTTTGCGCGAAAATGATGTTATTGAAAATGATCAGGAAAAACACAGGATTAAGCAAAAACTGAAATCTGAAAAGTTTAGTAAATTAGTATTAAAAACGGATAACCCTACACAGTATGTATGTTTGTAGATAATCGTTATTTTTGGTTATTGAAGTCTTACTTGTCAGAGAACAGGAAAACCTTCATTCTGGGTCACTTTCGCCCGAAAACTGGTGAGGACGAAGTGAGTCAGGATTGGTAAAATGCTGTTCTCTTATGTATATATATACACATCCGCTGCCTATTGTAAACCTTTGATATCTTTTGTCCATGCTGTAGGTGAACGTCAGACTGTTCCTTAGATAAGTGAAGTAACCCAAAGATAAGCGCTTCTACTGTTACTATTATCACTTTTCCTCAAAATCAACTGGGGTTTTTTTTTTACCCCTCCTTGCCATGAAGAACCCTTTCGCTGACCTGGACGCTAAAAGAGTTTCAGGGTGCTAACTCGCCATTCTCCTAGAAGTCCTTCATCTGGCTGACTCACCTCATGAAAATGTCACCACAGCATTTATGATGGTATCTCTTTTCAAAAATGCTATCATTTCCATACCGTCAAATGCTGAAACTACGTTTCTATTTTCTGGTACCAGTTTGAGTGCATGTGAATGGGAAAAAGGAAATTTCCAGACAGGATAAGAGGTCTTGAAAGATATACTTAACGAACCCAACACGAGGACTCCCTCATCCGCACATGATGCGGGCTTGAAGAACTGATTTCCAGCTAGTGTTGCATGTTAAAG
>CM031598.1:53384647-53407581 GCA_018398815.1 Conus ventricosus | reverse complement strand
AAATTCAGTTTATTCTCAAAAGGATTGAGAAACCTCGGTGAATTTTTGGAGCAAGCAAACGCAAAATACTTGTTCTCTCTAGCAGCCCTATATACGTACTGAACATACGCTGACAGTTTTGCATGCCAAGAGCTCCGTGAACAAATAGCACAGTTGTTAAGTCCTTTTTTCTTTTCGCATTGTCAGTTGTGTGAAATTCAGACCACGCTCTTAGTGAAGTTCACACTCAGCTGTCGTCATATTAAACATTTTCATCAACTATATTTAATACTTCTCAACCACATGGACTAGGTCTTAACATATACATGTTAAATCTGTAAAATAATTGCAGAATCTACCCTCACCAAACCAGACACCATCCTACAGGGGCCCAAGGACTCTTTCATTATTAAACACACATTCTCCCGTCAGAGCCGCAACATTGTATACACTATTCACTGCCAGCTGTGTGGCAAGATCTATATAGGTGAAACATCCCGCACACTTGAAACACGCATCTCTGAACACCTGGCTGACATCCGCCACCACCAACCCAAACCCATTGCCCTACATTTCAACCACTCCCAACACAACATCGACCATGTCTTGGCACTCTGGCAATCACAGAGTGGCAACTTTGAATGCACTACACAAGAGACCCATCTCACTGCCAAACTCGGTACGCTACACCCTCAAGGCATCAACATCCAACAGTAACACAGATATGCATGCCCACCACTCCAACACCAATCGGCTATATCTTCCAGCGACACACACAAACACACACACACACACACACACACACACACATATATATATATATATATATATAGAGAGAGAGAGAGAGATCAGTATATTTAAAATGCCTAAAACAATTTTTTAAGTGCTCAACCCCTTGGGGAGCAACATTAGTTAAAACAAGTTAAAAGAGGAATCTTAAAACTATCTACAAATTTGTTTCGAGCGTGTTGCACTGTCATCAGGATGGTTTTTGGTTTGCCCACCGCCGATGTTATATAGCGTGTGGGCTCTCGTTTGGAACCAAAAGAATACTCTCAACTCCTTGACAAAAACATCCAGAAAAACTACAAAAAAGCCGATAAAAATATACATAACAGTATCCGCACTAAAGAAAAAGAACTTGCAGAGCGCATAGACCTAAGTGACAGGATAGAAGCGACAGCAACAAAAGCAGCTTTCATAACACTCAAAGACCACAAGCCCAATTTTCATAACAATCCAACATGTAGACTAATAAACCCATCCAAATCTGAATTAGACAAAATAAGCAAGAAAATTCTGGAAAAAATAATAAAGAACGTAAAATCAAACTCTGAATACAACCTCTGGAAGAACACATACGAAGTTATCCAATGGTTCAAAAAACTCAATAAACAAAGTAATACAGTATTCATCACATTTGACATAGTAGACTTTTACCCATCTATAGATGAGGAACTACTCACCAAAGCCCTGAAGTTTGCCAGTAACCACACAGACATAACAGGGTCAGAAATGGAAATCATTCTCACACCAAGAAAACATTACTACACAGCAAAAATGAAACCTGGATCAGGAAAACCAACAGAAACTCAACATTCGACGTAACCATGGGATCATATGATGGTGCAGAAACATGTAAACTGGTCGGACTATTCATGCTGTCCAACATCAAGAAAAAAACTCGGAAAACAAGTCGGACTATACAGAGACGATGGCCTTGCTGCACTAACCAACAATCCAAGAACCATCGAAAACAAGAAGAAAGAACTATGCAAAATCTTCCAAAACCACAACTTAAAGATTACCATTGAAGCAAACAAAAAGGTAGTGAACTACTTAGACATAACACTGGATCTCAACAATCACATAATTATATAAACCATACAAGAAACCCAACGATACACCTCTTTATGTACACACCAAAAGTAACCATCCACCATCTGTATTAAAGACCATACCCCATGGCATAAACAAGAGACTATCAAACCGTCATGCAGTGAGAGAGTGTTCAACAATGCAGCAGTAGAATACCAGGAGGCACTACAAACAAGTGGATACAATTACAAATTACAATACAACCCAGACAACAACACAAATAAAAGCAAGAAAAATAGGAAAAGAAAAATCATATGGTATAACCCCCATACGACGGGAAACTCAAAACAAACATAGGGAAAGAATTCTTCAAAATCCTAACAACTTCATTTCCAAAAGAACACAAACTGTCCAAAATATTTAACAAAAACACTGTCAAACTATCGTACTCATGTATGCCCAACCTCAAAAACCTAACTGACGCATCCAACAAAATGAAAATCAACACAGCAAAGAAGGGTGAAGAAAGGAAATCTTGCAATTGCACCAGAAAGGAGCAGTGCCCACTAAACAATAAATGTCTTCACAACAACATTGTATACCAGGCTACTGTGACATCAGAAAATGAAAAAGAAACATACATAGGGATCACTGAAAACCACTTCAAAACCAGATATGCAAACCACAAACAGTCATTTAATAAAGAAAAATATAAAAACCAAACAGAACTGAGCAAATATATCTGGAAACTTAAAGACGCAAAAACAAGCTACAATATATCCTGGAAAATCACAAAAAGAGCATCACCATACAGCAATGTTTCAAAAAGGTGCAACCTATGTTTAACTGAAAAATGGCTAATACTATGCAAACACACTTAGCAACTTTAAACACCAAAACAGAAATAGTAAACAACTGCAGGCATAAATGGAAATCGTTGTTCACCCAGAACAAAAACCTGAAAGCCCCCAAAAAACACGTGCAGCCAACCCGCACGTGCTAACAACCGCAAACGGGAGCCCACACGCTATATAACATCGGCGGTGGGCAAACCAAAAACCATCCTGATGACAGCGCAACACGCTCGAAACAAATTTGTAGATAGTTTTAAGATTCCTCTTTTAATTTGTTTTAACTATATATATATATATATATATATATATATATATATATATATATATATTATATATATGTATATTCAATTATAAACAAAGCTTGCTCTTATGTCTTAGATTGAAGCTGCTCTGTAAGTTGCTGGAATGGTGCTCGGTACTTATCCTTGGAATTTATCAGTTTACTGTAATTTAGTTCCTTGTGGATTCATTCCAAGAACTGGCCCTCAGCACTTGTGTCTTAAGAGGTTATCTTTTTATATTTTCTACTTTTCACAAGAAAATGTAGCTTGATTTGCTCTTTCATGATTTTCTTTTGCTTCTTAGATGGCACCTTTGGTTGGTTTTTTGAAAACTCAACAAACATACTACGGTATTGCACACCAGCCTTTTTCTGGGATAGCATTCTTCTTAAAACCGAAAAGGCAGAGGAGTCAAATTACTACTTTCCTGGGGGCCGGATAGCTCAGTTGGTAGAGCGCCGGACTCGTGATCCTGGGGTTGCGGGTTCGTATTTCGGTATAGGGGATTTTTCCCTCGGAGTTAACATTGGTTCTGACTCCATTCCCCATATAGTCCTTCGAATGAGACTATAAACCGAGGTTCCGTATGTGAACGCACGCATAACATCTTGCACACACGTAAAATCCCATCACCAACTTTCGGAAGAGAAGGCAGTTTGGCCGTTGGTATGGATGACACGTGACACATAGCATGCACCTTCCCGAAGATGGAGTATGGCTGCCTTAATGGCGGGATAAAAAAGGGTCATACACACAAACCTACACTGCCTGGCTATACAGGGAGTTTCCGCATGAGTATCAGCCTGCGTACGCAGAAAGAAATGAAAAACTACTTTCCGCGGTCACTGAGGAGAAACAATCAGGTTTCGAAATATCGATATCTGACCAGGAGTCATATGTTAGTGATTTTCCTCCCCACTGGAGACTGTCTCCCCCCTGGAGACTATAAGCATGCTGAAGGCTCATTCTGAGAAGCATTTATTTTATTTTACCCCATTCACCCACTCAAGCACATGCTGTTTGGCAGAATTATCTACCACTGCAGATATGAATGCTTATCTCCCCCTATTTCTTCAATCTAAGACATAAGAGCAAGCTTTGTTTATAATTCAATATTTCTTGCGGTCATTGCAACACCAAGCTGCTCTGTAAGTTGCTGGAATGGTGCTCGGTACTTATCCTTGGAATTTATCAGTTTATTATATATATATATATATATATATATATATATATATATATATATATATATATATATATATACACCACCACCATACTACCCACCTCATACAGAAGTTGCAGCCACCCTCCATTTTATTTTATTTCATTTTATTCTATTTAATTTTGTTTATTATATATTTTCTGATTTATTTATCTATTTATTTACTTTTTTTTTTAATTTTATTTTACTTATTTATTCATTCTTTTTATTATTAGTATCTTCTTACTATTCTTTTTATCTTATCTTTATTTCTGTTTTTATTTTTAATTATTTATCTATTTTTAATCATTTATTTTCAATTCATTAATTTATTTATTTCGTATTATATTTGTTATTCATTTATTTATCTATCATTTTTGCCACTATTTCCTCTCCCATGATCCCCTGCTGTGTGGCCCCGTTTCCGCCCGGCTACCATTTTGAACGCAATACGTAGGAGAAAAACGCAACTCGCTCAAACAACGCTTTTACTTACATAGGTCACACATCCAGAACAATACAGGCACCCACGTCACACATCATTTCAACATGCACAACCACTCACTTCAAGACATGCGTTGTATGCCAATTGAAAAACAGTACATAGACAGTGACATTCATAGAGACCTCAGGGAAAAATTCTGGATTCGTAAACTACAAACAAAGCACCCACAAGGCCTGAACACACATGACTAACTATAGTGACACGCACCGAGTTCCCTTGCATTTGATAGTGACTCAGTTGTTCCCTCTGGTACAACTAACAAAGTGAAAACCTGAGAGAGAGACAGACAGACAGAGAGAGAGAATGAGAGAGGGGGGGGGGGGCTGTTAGTATATTGGTGGGGGTGGGGAGTGACAAAATAATAAACAACAGGATGGTGTGTTAGACTTTGCATCACTTGGTGATGACATTACTGTCATGACGCAAGTTTTCTTTTAGCATCGACCTGATGATGTCACTCCACTTTTGACGTGACTACACAGTCTGTCGTCCTTGAAAAAGAGCAGCCGCTCGAAATATCGGATTATATTTGTTTACATTGTTTGTTTGCCTTTTTACTTCAATTGTCTCTCTCTCTCTCTTCTCTCTCTCTCTGTATATATATATATATATATATATATATATATATATATATATATATATATATATATATATATATATATATATATATATATATATATATCTAAACATCTCCAACAATTAATCAGAAAATGAGACAGAAAATGTGTCGAAAGCAGCAACACCCCTTTCAGGTTCACGTTTCCTCAGTTTCTTCACCTGTTCATGGTCCTTGTAAGCAATACGTTTTTTTTTTTTTTTTTTTTTTTTTGCTTTGTTTTTTTTTAGCTGTCCCAGAGGTTGGCCCACGCCACTCATTCCGACACCCCGTCCACAGCCACAGCCCGGTCGACCCCGCCGCAACCACGGCACCGGCAATCCACAGGGAGCAGTCAATGTCAAGTCGTCAAGAGACAACCCACCAGAGGAGACACTGCACTGCTGCCGAGTCACTTCGGTGGTGTTCAGCGGCGCCTGTTCTGATATACGAGGGTTGTTCAATTTAAGATGTCACCACCCCCTTAAAAAACGTACCTCTCATCTCAGCAACTTGAAACTTTTACATCCCCTCGAAGTATTCTCCGTTGGCTCGAATGCAAATTTCAAGCCTCCTACGCCAATTCTCAAGCGCCCTCTGGTAGTCGGTTTTAGGCAGACCGGACAACTCTGATCTTACGGCTTTGGCGAGGTCTTGTACCCGGTCAAACTTACGCCCAGCGAGCTTTTCCTTCAGAGCAGGGAACAGCCAGAAGTCGCATGGGGCCAAGTCGGGGCTGTAGGGTGGGTGGTCCAAAACTTGGATTCCTTGCTCGCTCAGGAAGGTCGTGGTGACCTTCGCCTTATGGACACTGGCATTGTCATGCAGAAGAAGGGTCCTCTGGGTGCTGACGGTTGGGCGCTGCTCATGGATTTTTCCTACAACTTTTGGGAGCACAACTTGGGTATAGTAGGAGGCAGTGATTGTTGATTTCTCAGGCAAAATGTCAATTGCCACAAGGCCTTGCGTGTTGAAAAAAATAGAAAACATTCGCTTGCGACTCTGGAATCCTGGGCGAAGAACAACTGGTCGGTCTCCGTCAGGGCCAACCCACATGCGGTTGCAGCGTTTGTTGGGGATGCCGTAGAATGTCAGCCAACTCTCGTCTCCCGTCACTAAGTCACACAGTCGTTTTGGCCCATTGGGCTCAAACTCGTCGAGCAGTTTGCGTGAACATGCCACCCGCTGCTGCTTCTGATCATCGCTTAAGAGATGTGGCACCCATCTTGCAGCCAGTTTTCTCATGTGAAGGTCTTTGTGCAGAATGTTGTTAATGGTGCCAATTGAAAGCTCACATGCCTCACTTAATTCCCGCACAGTCGAATGTGGATCCTCCTCTATCAGTCTTTTCACAAATGCAATGTTTTGTTCGTTCCGAGCTGGTAAAGCTCGCTCTGCATGATTACCCCAATCAGATGGCGCCCTACCTGCTCTTAATTGTTTGACCCATCTGCAAACTGTGCGGTAAGACACACAATCCGTTCCGTAAACAGCTTGCAAATCTGCGTGTATCCTCCTACAATCGTCACCAAGTTGTAGCCTTGTGAAAGTGTAGAAACGAAATTGCTCATTGGTGACGTCCATTTTTTTCAGGCTCAGCTGTTTGAAACACAGTTGTAATTACGTCATACTCCGAGTTGCGTCATGACGTCAACTTTATTTTCTGCAATTCTAATCAGGTAAACTTTAAAGTTGTGTTTGGTATAAACATTTTTCTGTGCGGTGCTTCGTTTCCAAACGGCAGCCTAGTGTCATCTTAAATTGAACAACCCTCGTAACATACGCAGCACATCACCTACTAAGCCCCCTACCGACGACAATAATTGCTTAGTCGAGGAGCCAGCGTGAGTAGAGCTCTCCCTCAGGAGAGCGCCACCCGTCCGTCCAACGACAGCCCCCATGGACTCGCCGATACTGGTGACGCCGGCGGAACCAAACCAAGGCCACAGACGTGGAGAGGACATCGAAATTGAGGTCACCATGAGAGCAGGGCATTAAGGGCCACAGAATCTGAGACATTTTTTATGCTGATCGATGAGAATGAGGATGATTAAGATGATGCTACGGATTTCCATTTCGGTCTGAGACTACATGACAGGGCTGTACTCAACGCTTCCTTTCATAATGTATCCCGGCGTCAACCACGCCCGAGAGATACAGACACCTGCAGTGTTGGTCAGGAAATTTGAGCAACACTCTCAGAAACGCATCCATTAAGTGGATGAAACTCGACTGTGTGGTCCCAGTCTTCCCAACTGAGTCCGCAGCAAACTCAACTTTGGGTGGGAGCCAGTCGGGGCAGAAAAACCCACATCATGACATGACTCTGATGGGATTCGAACCCACGACCTCCCAGCCGGAAATCCGCGATGCTAACCACTTCGCCATGGCGGCTGGTTAGCAATACGTTTTTCATGCTGAGCATGTTAAAAGGGATTTGTTTAGTGAGATATCACTACTACTACTTAGCCTAACAGAAACATTCCTATTTCAATACTAGTCTGTTGAAAATATGGCTATGTGTGTTCTCGCTGGATTTCTTTGACTTGACTCTTTTTCTTTCTTTTGTTTTTGATTATACGTGTCGCCGTAGAGGCATTATTGCTTTGTTTGCTCTGGCTCTTCTACATACAGCAACACTTGGGTTCGACGTGTCGCATCCTCTCTACAGGAACGTCGATCCACAAAGAGTCATCAGCATCAGCATTTTATGAGAGAACTGGCCAGAAGAGATACTGAATTGTTACAAGGCATTCTGTGGTCTTCGTTGTGCCTGTTCTGTTCTAGCTTAAATTAAGCAGAATATCATTTACTAAGATTCCACCGCCACCCTGGACTCTCTCTCTCTCTCGAAAACAACGTTCGCCAAGTCGCCAAGCCCCCTCCCACCTCCGCTGTCCCTCTACTCCACTAGTATTGCCCCGTCCCCATTCCCTCCTCCATCCTGGCCGTGTTGTTATCACATAAAAGATGGCATCGATGTAATTGTAGTCATTTCAAACTTTCATGGTCAGGAAGTAATTTCCAGAGTGACTCACTGCAGACGTTGCCCTCACAAACGAGCCCAGTGTTACAGTCGTTGTCTTCACTGCTATCCGTTCCATCACATACCGTCCCTGCGTTCTGTCCTAGAGAGAGAGAGAGAGAGAGAGAGAGAGAGAGAGAGAGAGAGAGGAGAGAGAAGAGAGAGAGAGAGAGAGGTTAATGAATGAATGGATCGATAAAAAATATATATGCATTCATATATACATACATGTACACACATTATGATACATGGATTGGTGGATGAGTAGACAGAGAGAGAGAGAGAGAGAGAGAGAGAGAGAGGGACGGACAGACAGACTTACAGACAGCAATACAGACAGACTGACATAAAGAGAGACAGAGAGAGAGTGAAAGGCTGGGGAGAGACAGAAGAGAGAGAGAGAGAGAGAGAGAGAGAGAGAGAGAGAGAGAGAGAGAGAGAGAGCGATAGGGAGAGAGCGGGGGAGGAGAGGGACAGGGAGACAGACAGGGACAGCAAGGAAAAATAGATTCATTCATATACACACATATGTACTAAAATCAACAATACACAGCAAGCATCAGTTATTTAACTAAATGTTATATTCTTGACGAGTGGATGGTCTCTGAACGTATTTTGCTAAATTACATTTCGGCAAACACTGAAAAAAAGAAGAAAAGATGGCCAAAAACAACAAAGAGGGAAGGAAAGAAAGAAACAAACGAAAGTAAGAAAGAGGGCTGGAAGAATGGAATAAAGGAAAATTAAAGGCAGACCAAAATAGAGGGGGCGGGCAGATAAATCTTGCTTAGAAAAAGAAGGAATTAAAAAAAAGACATAGAAAACGTGAAAAAGATTTTTAAGTGAAATAATCGAATGAATAAAATAGAAGTAATAAATAAATGAAAGGAAACCGCAGTGGCGGAAACATAAAAAGGAGGAAAATTAAATACAAACTTTCTGTGACCTGGTACAGCAAACTGCAGTATGTGCTTCGGCACCTCGCCTTATTCAATATGATAGGATAAGATCACAATGAAGATCGTTTAATAACTTCAAACTGGGAACTACTGCATACCTTGTGAAGGACACAACGCAGAGAAAGAGCGCAGAGAGATTCAGAGGCCGGCAATATAATGGGGGATGATGCGGAGGAAAAGATGTGAATATATGTGTATTATGCGTTTGTGCCTGGATGAAGGCTGATGGGAGGGATGGTGGGGTGACAAAAAGAATGGGGTCACTGACAAAGACACAGAAAAACTGAGGACAGAGGAAAGGGAAGAGGAAGGGGAGGGAAGGAGTGCGGGAGTGGGGGAATAGAAGCGAGGAGGGAAACAGCGACAACTTGAGAGAGAGAGAGAGAGACAGAGAGACACAGAGACACAGACACAGACACAGCTTTAGGCTTACTACAAGAATAATCCCTGCCGTATGGAGCTTTGTTTTCGTCGCAGCTGCATTGGCCGGCAGTACAGTTACTCGTGAGACAATCTGAACTGCTGCCACAGGTGGCGCCAACACGCCTATCCTTGGGTTCTGCATTACATAAGAATTTGTTTACCTTTTTGTTTCATCACTGGTGAACGCACGAAACTTTTAAAGGGAAGAAATATATCTGTTTTACGTAAATCAACATCTCAATCACATGAAAGGAATCAAAAACAAGATCGATAAATGGAAAAGAAGTAAACGTTGTCGAAACACAAATCTACTAATATATCAAATACGTATAATAAGAATTACATAGAAGTTAAAAAGAAACAACAATTTTAAGAGTCTGTATGATAAACGAAAATCAAGTAACAGACCCAGATCAGATAACTAAAAAAACAACAGATCACGACTATACTATGAATACTAACATTAGGACTGGAAAGTTCTGAAATTCTAGCCTCTCCCACCTGCGTATCCATCGAATATTGTCACACAGAACATTTGTGCACAGAAAAAGGATGAGTTAAAAAAACTACTAAGGCGTTTGGCGTTAGGGGCCTTAAAAATGTGGAAAAACACTTTTTAGGCAAGGCCATGTTAAAGCATTACATCGGCAAAATACCGCCAATGCATGCAATTGACTTTTTATTATTATTATTGTTATGTACCACCTTCTTTTTTTAATGGAAACATATGAAACTCAGTTTGGAATGCCCCAGAACTAACATACGTATTTTGTATCCCCTTAGGGCGATCACTGTATGGTACAAAAATGCTCAAATAAACTAATTCTACTCTTTACACGATTGCCCTTTTAGTAACGTCTTCCGTTATTGCAGGGTTGATCACTGTATTTCTTTTCCTCTGATCTTTAAAGTTTTACTTTATTAACCCATTAATAATTTTCATTGTGGAAATAATATAATTTCATGGCCTGTGGCCGAGATCAGCGATTAACACATGTAGCTGTAACCTTGGTTTATAGAATACCGTCATCTAGGAGATAAAATTAGCGCGGGCCAATAATAGAATGCTGGGCACAAATGAGTATGGCTTTCCTAAAAGTTCACACATGAACAGAGATGAAGAAACTGGTGAACTTATACTGAGAAAAAAGCATCATTCTTGATTTTTAAAAAAAAGAAAGGAAACAAGTAAAACGCAATAAGTCTGTGCAAAAAATAACTCCTAGTTGTCTAAAGCAAAATCAACAAAAGATGTAAAACGATGTCTGCTCTTCAAATAAATTGCATGTGCTTATTTCGCAAACTTTCATGCCTTAGAAGAATACCATAATTTGGGGTAAAAAAAACTTTCAAAGCACTCCTTCTTGGTTGTTCGTATAGCATATTAAATACAAGATTTCACTTGAATTGTAAACTGAAATGGATAGTCATTAATATCAGGAGAACTGAATAAGAACAGGTAATACAAATTTCGGATGGCAATGTTTCATACTTGTCCCTTGTTCTTATCCAGTATTTATTGAAAACAGAGGAATGATGGAATTCTGCACCGCTGGAAGTATCTGAATTCATTTGCTATATAATAGGAGTTACACAGCTGGGAGATTCTGTCATGGAGCCCAACTCTGAGTACGGTTTCATGCCATACGATGCGCTTCTCGCTTGGTACCATATCGTCGGGACATTCATTCCACTCTGCTAGAGACACATAATCCCTTCGGACGACCAGGCCTTGTGTTGGTGGCTCGAGCACGATAAACCCTGTCAACTCCCCGCGGATGGCGAGGAAATCCTTGGTTGCATGTGTAGGTCTGTGGAGGAAGATATAGACAGTATGCAAAAATGGGTCCCCACTACATTTTGAAGCGTGTATCAGTCCTATACTTCCCCACATTCTGATTTATGCTGTCTAAGCTGGTCATGGTTTGGCTGTAGAGAGGAATCATTAAAGGTTTAGGAATATTGACTTGTTTTCACTCGTCCTTCGATCACCTGTTCACCATCTGAAATGGCCGCCGTTGGGCATGTGACTGTCGACTGCCACTGGCCCGATCTCTGGACTACACACGGCAGCCGGAGCTTGCAGCTCCTGCTTTTTTGAGACTTTTCCTCAAAAAAGGGAACTTAGCTTCTCGTCTCTAAAAAGGATGTACCCTTGTTGTGCTGACATAATCTTGAAGTGCATCAATCAATCTGCGGTCCAGGAATGTGCCGAATAGTGTGGGAGATAAAGTTCAGCCCTGACAAATTCAGCTGAAATATAGATTTACTGTTCAATAGTACCCTCGTTTTACTGACTTTCCCCCAATCCGCAAAGTCATGCTAATGTGAAATCCCTGAAACGTAGAAGGCTTCAGACAATGACAACATCCCTCCAGAACTCTTGAAACATGGCAGAGGGGCAGTGATTGTTATCCAGTAACTGATTCACACACACACATATACTTTTTTTTATACATGTATATATAGACAGACAGACAGACAGACAGATAGATAGATAGATAGATAGATAGATAGATAGATAGATTTGATAGATACATAGATACATAGATAGATAGGTAGATAGACAGACAGATATTGCCTGCTTTCAAAATACATTCTATGAAATTATATCTGCTTTCAAAAGATATACTCAAAAATATTGTTAGAAACATGGATATGCTTTTGTACAGACGGTAACATACCGACAGGCATGCAGACAGAAAAAAAACAGGGCATATAAGAATGATAATATTCGAACATACTGCAGCCACCATTCTCAGGAATTGAGAACGACTGTTGACAAGTGCATGTGTTCTTGACCTTGTCACACAGAGGCACCTGCTGTGCATTCAACATCCTTTTTACATGTTTCGCCAGTTTTAAGCCCTGCAAATGATCCACGAAAATGCAACAGTTTTTGAAAAGTCAAACACACATGCAGACAGTCATAGAGGAGTGAGCAAAAGGGAAACAGAGAGAGGGGAGAGAGAGAGAGAGAGAGAGGAGAGAGAGAGAGAGAGAGAGAGAGAGAGAGAGAGAGAGAGAGAGAGAGAGAGAGACCGTCCAGATGCACTTGTTTCCCCCACTTTTCTTGTCACAAACAAAATTTAATTTCATCGTCGGTGAATTGCCTTTCTTAAGCTATAGTCCTCTGCCCATTTCTGTCGACTTTGATAACTTTGTTTTTAATCACCGCTATGATTGTCACCAGGGTGTGATAATAAAGGTGCATGAAAGATATGTGTGCCCTCCTTTTCCAACAGCCATTTTAATGGCCCGTTTCAATGGGAAGAAATGTATTTTTAAGATTTAGAATACTTGATCCACTATAGCAAAACTCATTCTAGTCAAGAACGAGTTTCATATCTGATTTGAAAACAACTCTGGTCTCTTTTTGGTCAATGTGAACCTGAAACTTTGAGGATACCTTTCCCATAACAAGTCCTCTATTGCGCACATGAGGCGAATTCATTGAGGATAACTGGGGTCAGTCTATGAAAGGCTTTTTGAATGAATTAGGAAAATGTTGTGATTAGACAGCGGAAATGCGATTGCGGTGGGACGATCGAAGACTTGTTGAGAGACTTGTAATGTGGAAGCACTATTGAGTAGGACTGAAAAGTGTTCCGGTTGGATTGTAGCAAAGGATGATATAGTAGTGTGTGAAACGTGTCCATGAAGTGCTGTGAACGCATGCATAAGCCATTTTTAATGCAGGCAGTGTAGTTAAATCAATAATGAATAATGCCTTTCTCAGCTTGTTTGCCGAAAACCAACCACGTTTGTTGGAAGACCAGGGCACGGGGCATGTAGTGTTCTGCTCTCAGTTTGTTGGCCAGGGCCTTCTTCTTTGGATCGGGCAGTTGTGGTCGGTGGCAGCATGTTCACCTTGCAGTTTGTGCAGCCTTAAGTGCTTAAAGTGCGCTTCTTACGACTGTGGCCCTTCTGGCAACATGTGGAAAAATCTCCTGCTGGCTTCTACCTCTTGTGTAATGAAGTCGGTTTTGTGGCATTTGTAGCCACCAGCGAACCCCCTTTCGTTGATTATCATCAGTGAAGAGAATGTGGCGGCCTCAAAGACAACTTTCTCTGAGAGTCAATGTAATGGCGGTCGAATTCAGAAGTCGCACCTGCTATCTAGTTTCATGATGAGCTTCACGCACTATGGACAAACATCCAATTTTGTCTGAGTTGCTTCATCAAACGGGATGAGCATAAAGCCTCGCACCTTTGTTGGCCCCATTGCCAGTTCTGCACACAGATCCGTTCATCTTGTTGGAGCTTTGCTCACTTGTTAAGCCAGTCTCGCTACTGGATCTGAGTACACATCTGTCTCTCTTTCTAAAATGTTGTGCCTTGCTCCTATTTTTGTAACGCCACTGGTTCTTCACGCAGATTCCCAGCTAATTTGGAAGCCATGTACAGCTCCTGTCATGGCCTTTAACCTGCACATATCCATTTTCCTTTCGGGAGGAGATTCCAGCTTTCAAATGGGTCCCACAGACGAAACTGTCCACACTTCCACTCGATTCTTGTCTTCTCACCTTTTATGAGTGTCAGGCGTTCCACTCATCGACTCACTCTCTCAGTTCTCCTGAGGAGGGGACGATCATGAGAGATGATATCGAAGATTCGCCAACCGCCAGTTTCCTGTCTGTGAGGTTCAACACGTGACAGTCTACATTACATGACTCACTGATTCGATCTCAGCCTCTCGTGTTCCCGTGTTACGACAAAGCCACCCTTGCCCCCACCCACCCCCCACCCCCCACCCACCCCCACCCTCTCTCTCTCTCCTCTCTCAAAGCAGTTGGATTCATCTGAATTCTGAGCGGATGATGCATAGGTCCGAATTGAATGAAAGCAGTATGACTTTGCTCTGTATTATCGATTCACATTTGAAACATTAACTACTAATAAGATGCTGAATTCGTAAAGAAAAGACACACACACACACACACACACACACACACACACACACCACACACACACACTCACTTATTTGGCTATTTGTCTCATCTCGCAGACATTTTAAAACTCTGTTTTAGGTTCAAAACCCTTGCTGCTAACAGCAGATTTGCTTTCCTGGGGCCGTAATAGGTCTGTTGGTAGAGTAAGAGACTCAGGATCCCTATGGTCCTGGGGTTGCAGATTCGAATTTCCGCCGGGCTGTTATGGTACCGGAGGATTTTTTTTTCTTCGGAGCTAACATTGTTTCTGACTCCATTTCCTCGAAAAGACCTTCGAATTAGATTATCAACTGTCTGTGGTTCTGTGTGTGAATGCACGCATAACATCTTGCACTCACGTGAAATCCCATCATCAACTTTCGCAAGAGAAGGCCAGTTATGCCATTCGTACGCGTAGTATGCATTACTCCATGAAAAAATCGAAAGAATGAGTTAAATACTAAGAAACTGACTTTCAACTGGTATTATGAAACGGGAAACGACTGAATATAGCGCCTTCGGACAGCTCTCAGTTGGCCTACCCGGATAAGCAGCCCGGAAACGAGAGTGGGTTGTGAAGTGCTCAGAGCATGGTCTCTGACTGAGGATAGGCGCTGCCTAAGCACTCTTAATAACAATACTACGACTATTACTACTACAACAGCTACTACTACTACTGTCACTGATGATGACGATGATGATGATGCTCAGTTCGTCTGCCGAAAGAGGGAACCTTGTAGTGGTTATTGCATAAACTAGCCTATAAATGTGTTTCTAAGAATTCTGTTGTAGAGCTTAGACGTTGCATATAGATGATCAAGTCATGGTGTTTATTTAACTTGTCCCCATCGCAAAGAAAATCTTTTCATGGGCAATGATCCATTTCACAAGCAATACGGGTCACACAATCGAGCATAACACACTACACATATATCAAATATAGATTTTTAAGTTTCAAATACGTATCAAACAGAACAAATCATATAAATGGTTAAAAAATGACAGTCATTATATCCAGAAATAAACTTATTAAACTATTATGGGCCGAATTGCTTTGTAAGAACTAAACTCATTAATTTTTGGAAAGATGTTGTCATAGCATACTCACGATTTTGTAAACAAATGCATCCAAAGAACAGGAACTAACAGGTGAACAATTATATTATAATGAAAAATTCAAAGTTGCTAACAAAACGTTTTCAAAATGCGCAGAGAAAAACATTCTCTTGGTGAGAGACTAATTAGACAATGATCGGAAAATTTCAGAATTTATATGCATTTTTTTCACAGAAGCTGTTTACATACAAGCAAAGAGAATAAAGAGAGGCGAAACATTAGCACCTAAGAGAAAACTAGCGACTCACATACCAAAGCTGTGCAGTTATTAACGAGTGCATAAAACGGTTCGCGATTATTGTATAAGATCTTGTCAGGACAGATATAAATCCTTGACATTGTAACCTTCGTGCGTTGGGAAGCTAAGCACCCAGGTAGACTGGACAGCAGTCCTTAAGAAAGTACAGAAAATAAAACACATGGTTCAATAATACATGAATTAGTACTAACAACATGTTAAAAAAGCCAAAAGGCCCGTTTTCCTAAATGGTTAAAAACCAAAACTTTGTTCCTCCCTGGGGGGGGGGGGGGGGTATATTTTTTCCCCTTTTTAACACCAAAAAAAAACCCCAAAAAACAAGCCGCCGGGGGCCCTGGGTTTTGCTAGGGGGGTTTTTCCCTAGGGGGGGGTTTTTTCAAAATAAAAAAAAAATTTTTTTTTGGGGAAAACCCTTTTTTTCCCATTTTTCCAGCTTTTGGGGTCCCACAAACGTAAATTACAAAAAAATAATAAAGCAATTCGTCCCACGGGGGGTTTAAAGGAAAATCCCCAAAATTATACGGGGTTTTTTTTAAAAAAAGGGAAAAAAAACTAACTTTCAAAAAATTTAAAATGTTGTAAAAAATTTTTGTTCCCCCCCTTTTTTTTTAAAAAATTAAATGGGGCCCCAAAAAAAAAACGTTTAAACGAAAAAAAAAATTTTTTTTAAAAAACATCTTTTTAAAACTTGGGGAAAATTAATAAAAACTTTCAAAAAAAAGTTTTTTAAAACCAAAAGGACAAAATTGCGGGGAAAAAAAAACCTTTCAATTGCGTTAAAGAGTAAAAAAACTTCAAATTAAAAACAGCAACGTAACCCTTAAAATTGCTTGGCCCTAAAGAAACCCCGGTACCTGTTAGTCTAAATACAAAAATAAAACAAAATGTTTCAAAAATCCAATTATTATCCCACCCCTTCGGTAAAAACTTAAAAAAAGAAAAGAAAAAATTTTTGTGAAAAACCCCCAAAGAAACTTTTAAATTTAAAATTTTTTTTTCCCAATCTTCCCTTCTTATCTTGTTTCGTTCCCCTTTTTTTATCTTCTTGTTTTTTTCTTTTCCTTTTTTTTACTTTCCAGTTGGCCCACGGCAAATTGGTTTTTACCCCCTTTTTAAGTTTTCAAGCCCCACTCAAGGGGGCCCTTTTTTTAAAAAAACCCCTTTTCCCTCCTCTTTTCCTTTTTTTTTTTTTTCCCCCAATTCTTTTTCTTTTCCTTTTTTTAAAAATTTGAATTCTTTTTAAATTAAAAATTTTTGGTTTTTTTGTTTCCCCCTTGTTTTTTGTTTATCTCTTTTGTTTTTTTTTAAGGTGTTCTTTTTTTCCCCCATTTTGTACATTTTTTTTTTATTTAATAAATAAACTTATAAGTTTAAAATTCGTTTTTCTTTTTTCTGTTTTTTTCCCCCAAGGGGGGGGGGGTTTTTTTGTTTTTTTTTCCCCTAAATTATCACCCAAAAAAAGGTTTTTTTGTCCATCTGTTTTTTAAAGTTTTTTTTAAAAAAAAAAGTGGGTTTTTCTGCTCCGACCGGCCCTACCCAAGGGGGGGGGGGGGAAAGGAAAAACCCCCCCCCTAAAGGTGCTTTTGGGTTCTAAAATTTTCCTAAAAAAAAGCGGGTGTCGTACTCCGGGCGGGGTTACGCCGGGTTTATTAAAAGGAAGCGTGGTCCCCCCGTCATGTAGTCTCAGCCCGGAAGGAATTCTTTTTAACCACCTCATTTCTCCACACATAAAAAAATGCAAAAATTTCTGGGGCCCCTTAATGCCCGCTTCTGGGGACTCATTTCGAAGTCCTCTCCACGTCTGTGGCCTTGGTTTTGGGCCGTCGGGGACACCCGGGTTTGGCGAGTCCTGGGGGTTTTTCGTTGGACGGACGGGGGGCGCCCCTCCAGAGGGAGGCCACTCCCCGCCGGCTCCGCACCAAAAAAATTATTTTCGCATAGGGGCTTAGAGGGGGTGTCTGCGTATGTTTGTCAAACAGGCGCCACTGAAAACCCCCTGAAGTGACCGTAGCAGGTATTGCTCCTCGGTGGGTTCCCCTTTACACTTTACACACTGCTTCCGTGGATTGCCGGGGCCCCGGGGGGGCGGGGCCGACCGGGTGTGGCTGGGACGGGGTCGGGAAAAGAGCGGCGTGGGCATGCCTGAGGGGGCGCAGAGGTTGGGCAGCAAAACCCAAAAAAAAACAACACAACAACACACACACACACACACACAAACAACCCAAAAAAAACCCCCACAAATCACACTAAATTATCGCGAGTTCTAATAAAGTTGCTGCTTTTCAGCGTAACTTTCTTAATTGGTAACCACTGCATTTAAGTCAGCGTTTTATATTTATGTTTTTTACTTTCCTTTTGTTGTTTTCATTAAATTTCTAAATTTTTAAGGAATACGTTTTTGTATGTATTGTTTGTTTCTAAGGGCGTGTGTTAAATAGTTTGAAATATCGTGCACTGTCTTCCTTTGGGCATCTCTAATTCTCAGCTTTTTTGCTTTAAATTCAATCGAAAGAAAAAAAAAAAATGGTGGAGAACATTATAGCTAGTCAGTCTCTTCGTTCAGATATCTGTATAACAAAATAACCAAAAGGAAAAGCACCTCATAACATTTTTAAACTCAAATTTAAATTTTAAAACCCCTTTTAAACTTTTTTATAACCCGCGACATAAAAAACAGTTACAGGCATGTCGGAAATGAGGGCCCAAGGGGGGAAAATGAAAGGAAGAGCAGAAAGGGTAAAGAACAGGTTAAAAAAAAAAAAGGGGCGAAAACCAAAATAGAGGAATCAATCCAACCGCATCGATTTAAAGTCAAGATGGGTTTCGACAACTTTTCCTGTTTTATCACATCTTTGTCCCCAAAATGATTTCTGAAAACCCCACACACCCACCACCCCCACCCGCACGCACGCACGACCAGCACCACCACCACCACCACACACACCAAAAACCACACACCACACACCCCCACACACACACACCACACCCACACCACAACAGATAACCCACCCATGCACACGCTGAATGTCACAACACACATAAAAGGAAAAAAAAAAACGATACACGAGGGTTCACTACTGTTCATGTACCCACCACAGATGAGAAAATGAACAGTGTTGATTTTTTGGGGGTTAAATAATGGGGTTAATAACCGTTTGGATTTTTCCCCCCAAGCAGCTAGGATCAAGGACAAAAAATTTTGGGTTAATTAGGGTTTGTTTAATACAACACGCATTAGAAAAGAGAACAAATGATTATTTGCGTTGATCCAAAAACTGTTGTACACCATCCCGCAAAAACGGAAGGGGATTAACAGATACGGGTCCGCAACCGTTTTTGCATTGCCCCCTTCCAAATAAGTACATAGATCAATACATGGGGGATAATTTTAAACCTGCTCATCAAAGAAAAAACAACAGCACTTTATTGTTTTAGCGACATTGGACTTTTGTTTTTTACAAGAAAGAACAAAGATAGATTTAAAAACATAAAAAACACTAGAAAAATGGCTCAGATTTTCAAATCCTCTCAACAGAGGGGGGAAGATGAAACGCATTGGTAAGATGAAAAAAAATCAAAAAATAAGACAATAATGTTTACGCACTTTCAATATAATTAGAGGACAAAAGAGAAATCATATAGGTCCCCGCTCTATTTGACACGCCCGAAAGTAGAAAAGACGAAAAAATGGACCCGGAGAAAACAAAAAGATACTACGCATGTGGGTCCGTAACTTTAAATACCCCCCAGAAAATGGGAAAAACAGTTCGACTGTGTCCCCGTTACGCCAGTAAACCTCCCAATTATGAATTTAAAACAATAAACCAGAAATATTTCACAATCTCCCACCCGGGGGAAAAACACAGATCAATACATGCAAAATCCGCAATGTTTGAAAAATTTCTCCCCGTAAAAAAAAACTAAACACTTGTTTTCTATTTGGAATTTACCGTTTCCAAAAAAAGACAAACAAATCTACCTGTTTACCAGGTAACAGTTTACCCTTACCCCTTAGAAAAAGAGGAAAACTTTTTTCTGCGCGTTTTTGGTTTGCAGTTTACCCAAAATCCGGACAAAACAGACATTAAACCCGCATTCGAAGAAACGTTTGTTACACTCCCAGTAAGATGCCAAAAAGTTATACTTGGTGCAATTAGCTATTGACATGGGCCTGGTGGGTGACTGACAATAGCTCCAAAAAAAAAGGACGAAGATAAGGCCCCTTTTATTGTAGGCCTCCACTCCCTATCCGAGGAAGGGCAAAGAAATTTCGCTTTGGTTCCTGGTAATTGTTTTTCACAAATTACTGAAGATGGGACGAAAAAAACCGTGGAGTCCGAAAATTGTTACCTCTTTCTGTCAGAGGAAACAGAGATTTACACACAGCTTCTGTAGCTATGTAAAGTCCTGTCACTTTTTTTGCTTCCTTATACAAGAAGAGTACAAATTTAGTAACCTGGATACTTTAAGTGTTTATACACTCCCCATGAAACAGATTGAAATTCTAAAAAACCCCTTTTACATATGCTCGGGGATAGAAAAAAGATTTAAGTTTTATCTAATTTTTTTTGTCGTTACGATTTCACACTAACCCTTTTTAGTTTAGTGTACTTTCCCAACAATTGGGGGAAAAGATTTTTATACCACCCTTTAAAAAGGGAAACTTGGACTTATAAAAGGGGGGCCCTGTCTTACAGCATTCAAAAATAAAAAGGGACGAAGATTATCATCTGGATCCGGGCGAAGATTAACACAGGGATACAGTGGCCTTACTGCTTAAAAGAATTCCCGAAATAAGAGGGAAAATTCTAGCATACTTTGATCCCAGCTGTTTTATAAAATTTCGGAAACCCATACTTACGGCACACCCCCGTAGCGGTTCGCAAAAAGCCCACTTTTGCATTCCCTCTTGTGTACACTTCTAAACCCAAACCCTCGAAAGACATAAAAAACCTGGCGCCCTTTGTCTTTCCACGCTCATTAAAAAACAGTTCTAAAATGCAATGCATTTTTTCAAATAAGTAAAGGTCGTCAGTCGTTGAAACCATTTCAACGGGAAAAAAAGCTTCACATTTTCATTGTGCAGTTGAGTGTCATGGTGCTCTCTGTTTTTGTGAGGTTGGTGGTGAACGAAAAAACAACACACAGAAAGGGGGAACAGAAAAAGATGGCATGGGTTCGTCTATGAGCCTTCTTCGCTGGGGAAACTAAACCAGGGTCCGGTTTTTTAAATGTCTTAGAAACTCTTTCTATTTTCCTCTGAAATACGGGGGAACAAAGATTTGCAGAGAGATTTAAAGAGAAGCCAGAGAGAGAGAAGAGAGAGAAGAAAAGAGAAGAGGGGGAGAGAGAGAGAGAGAAGAGAGAGAGAGAGAGAGGGGGAAAATATACACTTTTACGAAACGAACTGTAACAGAACTACGCAGAACATCGTCTGTGTAACGATGAATGGTTGAAGGGGAGGGACGGGAGAGAGAGAGGGAGAAAGAGGGGAAGAGAGAGAGAGAGAGAGAGAGAGGGGAGAGAGAGAGAGAGAGAGAGAGAGAAGAAAAGGGAACAGAAAAAGGGGAAAGAGAGACAGGGGGAAAAAAAAAAGAACGAAAAAGAAAAAGAAGAAGAAGGAAGAAGAAGAAAAAGGGAAGAAGAAAAGGAGAGAAGAAAAGAAACAACACACTTTCTTCATTTACCTGGGTAGCTATTGAGTAGATACGGGTTTTGTGGGTCGTTATTTTTTTTACACTGGTCAAATTAATTCCCCCCCTTACCTCCCCCGGGGACTTACCTTTCCATGAATAACTACACAACCAAGGAAATTAGGAATACCCAAAATTTTTAAAGCACAAACCCAAGCAAGCATGAGACAGAAAATTTAAGAGTTGAAAAAAAAGGGAAAAGCGAAAGGGTTGGGGGTTGGGGGGATTGAGAGAATGAGAAAAGAGACAAAAAGATAAATGAGATAATTTATTCATAAGGCCAGTACCCCTTCGAAGGGGTTACGCAAATTACGATTAATTTAACAAAACCCCGGGGTAGTAAAAAAAAAAAAAAAAAAAAAAAAAAAAGGATGTTATGCCACCCGTTCGTACTAAAAAGGGGGGTCGGGAAACACTAAGCCCACGTAATTTTCTTTTCAAAAACTACAATAAAAGAACTGTTCATATAAAAATTTTAGCTGCAACTTTAAATTAGCGGTACATTCTAATCAGTTTTGTTTGAAAGGGCAGTTTTCAAATCATCGAAAAGTACTTACGATTTGTATTTTTTTTTGCAATCCCAAATCACAAAAGATAGTAAGCATGTCAAAATAAAAAACAGATACTTTTTTCGATCTCAAGTTAGCTAGCGGGGAAAAAGCCAACTAATTTAGTTTTCGATGTCCACTTTTTGCAACTACAAATCGATTTAAATTACTAATTTTTATTTTTTTTTAAACATACGATGTTTTTTGCTAACACATAAATCTCAGCTAAATTCAGAAAACATTAAAGGCCCCTGCTTATGCTAACAGGTAAAATAGTTTTAAAAACTTTTTAAAAAATAAAACTGTTTGGTGGTATTTAATATTTTTTTCCCAAATTTTCCCCTTATTTAATGAAACTTTTTTTTAAAAACCCGAACAGAATCACTCATTGATTTTCCCAAAAATTTTCCAAAAATCAACCCCAGCAGTATTTTACATACCCCGTAAACCAGTTATTTTTTTAACTGAAAAACCATACATCAGGACTTTTATCTTTTAAAATTGGGAGTCAACGTTCATCCAGTTTTATTAATCAAAATCAATACTTTTTTTAATCACAATATCCCCCTTGCATCGAAATCCCAACCTCATCAAACATGAATTTTTTGGGATTTTACAGGAGGCGCGTATTTTTAATCGCATCTACAATGGGTTTTTGGGTCTAGACGAAATAGTTTCAACGGCCCCAAATTCATCCCTATAAATTAGGGTTTTACCTTTGCATGAATATGATGTTATACATTTTTTTTT
>CM031598.1:53371543-53379043 GCA_018398815.1 Conus ventricosus | reverse complement strand
TCTGTTTTGGGTTTCCAAGTTACCAGCAGCGGCCCTCGTGGTCGAATCTACCCGTAGGTATGCCCATAAATATTAAGTGATGCCTTCACTAGATTTTAGAGACTATGCTGTCATTGTGTCCACGTTTTAGGAATGTTGTTCCAACTGTCACTCTTTATAAAGCACAAAAAAATATTTGGGCATGTTTGTGTGCATATGTGTGCTGCAAAACATGCCTACCTTGTCAAACTTTTCCAAAAACTACCAGTCTACTACCCTTGGTTGGCTAAAAAAAATGTTGCTTACGCAGTTCTAAGTAAGGTCACTATCACACACTCTAATTCAGACATACTCCCCACATCTACTCCACCCCTCTCCACCATTTCCCTAAATCAAACAAGCAGCACAGACAACCACAAATTACAAGGTAAATCCTAAATAAATATTCATGCATGCACACACACTTTCTTTCACAAGCACAACACACGGCGCATAAACATCAACAAAACAAATCACAATGGTCCAGGTTAATGCACCTGACTGTTACATTATATCAATACCCAAACACTAAGGTGACAGACCTACGTTAATGTTCAATAACCAAGTACAGCAAATGAGAGGGATAAGAACCCAATCGAAGCAGTAACAGACGACTCACAAAGACAAAACCGTGTAATCAAACCTAATAACCACTAATCACAGTGACAACCTTCTTTCCTTTCACTTCTTTACCTGTCCCCTCATACTCTCACTTTCTCCATTCCACCTTTTGTACCCCCCCCCCCCCCCCCCCATTTCCCTATCTCCTCTCCCCTGCTCCACTCATCCCACCCCCTGCGCCTTCTTCAGTTTCCCTTTTTTTCTTCCCCCTCTCCTGTCCTCCCTTCACCCACCAACCACCCCTCCCCCTTTAAAAAAACTTTCTCTGCCCCATCCTTCCCTCCCCTCCACCTCCCATTTCCCTATTCTGTCGTGCATTCAAATACCCGAAATCTGCCATTTGAAACGGTAGAATTCAAGTTCAGATGTATGGAACAAAGCTATAATGAAATACCTTTTTGACACATCAATACCTCTTTACCCAAGAAAAAGGCAAGGTAGTGAATTTTGATTTTCAACAACCCCTCCCCCTTTTCGTGACCCCTCCCCCTTTTTTCCACGCTCATGTGTTTTTCCTAACATCCGTACACTGCTCCTCCACCCCCTCTTTGCATTTGTTCCCACTCTTCCCCCACCCTCAACTCAATCCCATCTGCTCATCTCTCTCTTTATCATTCTTTCTTTTCTCTCACTCTCTCTGCCCCCTCACTTCCACGTATGTGCATGCATGAACAGATTCTTCCTGCATATTTCCTTTTTTTTTTTTTTTTGCTGCCCCACCTCTGCGCCACCTCAGAGGCAGTGCACCCACGCCGCTCATTCCGACACCCTGTCCACAGCCACAGCCCGATCGGCCCCGCCGCAGCCCCAGCACCGGCAATCCACAAGGAGCAGCCAATGTCAAGTCGTCAAGAGGCAACCCACCGGAGGAGACACTGCACCGCTGCCGAGTCACTTCGGTGGTGTTCAGTGGCGCCTGTTCTGATCTAACATACGCAGGACACCTCCTACTAAGCCCCCTACTGACGACAATAATTGCTTAGTCGCGGAGCCGGCGTGAGTGAGCTCTCCCTCCGGAGGGCGCCACCACGTCCGTCCAACGACAGCCCCCATGGACTCGCCGATACCGTGACCCCGATTGAACCAAACCAAGGCCACCGACGTGGAGAGGACATCGAAATTGAGGTCACCATGAGAGCAGGCATGAAGGGCACAGAATTTGAGACAATTTTTTTTTAATGCTGATCGATGAGAATGGGGATGATTAAGATGATGCTGCGGATTTCCATTTTGGTCTGAGACTACATGACAGGGCTGTACTCTACGCTTCCTTTCATAATATATCCCGGCGTCAACCAGGCCCGAGAGATACAGGCACCTGCAGTGTTGGTCAGGAAATTTGAGCAACACTCTCAGAAACGCATCCATTAAGTGGATGAAACTCGACTGTGTGGTCCCAGTCTTCCCAACTGAGTCCGCAGCAAACTCAACTCTGGGTAGGAGCCGGTCGGGGCAGAAAAACCCACATGACTCTGATGGGATTCGAACCAACGACCTCCCAGCCGGAGTCCGCGACGCTAACCACTTCGCCACGGCGGCTCTTCCTGCATATTTCCCTTCTCCCCCTTCTCCCCTTTACTCGTTCCACATATCCCGCCTCCACCCCCATTTACACTTTACCACCACCACCCCCCGCCCCCTCATGTCTGCCTCCTCGTTTACGTATATTCCATTTCAAACCTACTCCTACCACCCCCTGTGCTTCACTCTGGTATCCAAATTTCTGTCTGTCTGTCTCCCCTCTCTCTCTCTCTCTCTCTCTTTCAAAATACACGTGCGAAAACCTACGAGATATACAGTAACTCGGCTTTTGATTCATATTTTTAATGAAGGAAATTAATATTTTGTGTTTGACATGTTTTTGTTTCACAATTTCTAGAAATTCATCGAAACTGTTCAACTGCAATGACCGGCCGGTACATCCGCATGCAGAAGCGAGCTGATCGTCATGGGACAGACGATACTAAACAAATGACTGTCTGCAGCTTACAAATTTGGGTAACCTGCCCGTGTGTTTGTCAGCATGTATAATGATGATGATGATGATGATGGTGTGTGTGTGTGTGTGTGTGTGTGTGTGTGTGTGTGTGTGTGTGTGTGTGTGTGTGTGTGCGCGCATGCACGATGCTTGCACTGCTTGCTTGCTCATTAATTCAAACATCGTAGAGACTTTGATGGAAGTGCATGGCTAGTTTCATTGTAACGAGACAGTTGATGTGACAGAAAGTATCAGCCTTGGCTCAGCTCCCAGGTACTGATCGCAGCTGACACATTCAGCATCAAGGGGATGCATGATGAAATAAGGCAGGAACTAGATCCGATGCAGATTAAAACTTCATCCCTGAAGTCTGCCACAAATGAGATAATCCATGACCTAGCACAACACAACAGGTGGAATGCAACAAGATAAAAGACAGGATGGTTGGTAGACCTCTACACCGAGTCAGAGACAATGAGGTGAATGAAAATGCCCTAAATGCCGTCGAGATTCTACTTGTGTCAGAGGAATTCGACAAAGATCCAGCTCCCCATTATCTAACTGAACTTCTGGAGTATCCTGTCCATGGCGAAGCACCAGGGAAAGGCAGAATCCCTGCTGAAGTTTTAAAATGCTGCAAAGGGACCCTCATGACCAACAACAAAAATAGCTTCTTCACCAAGAACTCCCCCCCCCCCCCCCCCCCCCCCCCCCTGATGAAACGAAAGGTACAGTTGCATCCTAAATGAGTGTCCCGGGAGTCTGAAGTGGACTCTTGATTCAGAAACGGAAACGAGAAGAACGATAGGATTTGGGGCTACATGGTTGATTGTCGAAGGTACGGAACAAGAGAGACTTATTTCCGCAGTAACACCATTTGCCATTCAAAAGGGCTTCAAGGGAATTGTAGGTGACCCTCAGGCAATAAAGAGACTTAGGAGTGGTTCCTTCCTTGTCTAATGCAAGTCAACGCGACAGTCTGAACAGCTGCTGAGTGCCACGAAACTAATGGACAGAAGGATCAGAGTAGCCCCTCATAAGCAGCTGAATACGTCCAAGGGAGTCATCCGATGTCTAGATGTCAGAGGCATCTCGGAGACGGAAATCCAAACGGAACGTGCATCCCAAGGTGTGATAGATGTGCATATGGTGACAGTTTGCAAAGGAATAGAAAGAGTGCCCGCCCACCAGCACCCTCTTTCTGAGGTATTATACCCCTTCATTGCCACAAGTCATCAAAGTGGGTCATTTGAATTTTTGCATTCAACTTTACATTCCATCTCTGATACGGTGCTTCAAGTGCCAGCAGTTTGGGCATGTAAGGGATCACTGTTCTGCGAAGGAGGTGTATAGTGTTTGCCGCAGGACAACCCATGATGGGCAGTGTAAAGATCCGACCTATTGTGCAAAATGTGATGGCGACCACCCCTCCTCCTCACGCAACTGCCCAATTTGGATTCAAAAAGCAAATATTCAGAAGATTTTAACAAAAAATGAAATTTCATTCTTCAGAAATACGGAAACAGTTCCTTGGCAATCTGTCCACTTCAGTTTCTCTGTACGCATTACCTGTGAAGAAAGTTTCTATGTGTTCTGTTTCCTGTCAAACCGATGTGTGTCATTTTCCTAAAACAGTGCAAGAGAAAGTGTCTGGCTCCGGTGGAGGCAAATCCACCACCTCCCAACCCAAAGTGGATGTCCCTGGAGCGGGCACTAAATCCGCCACTTTTGAGACTGCCCATCAGTCTAAACAATCTGCTGCTGAGCAGAATAAAAATAAAACAGCTCTCCCGCCTCAACATTTCGAGAGCAGTGCCCGTGCAAACAAGGGAGCTCAATGAAGTGTCGACATGGTGGAGATAGCAAGGCGACCTCCACCGTTTCCAAAGCTTAAGCCGTCTCCGCCTGTGGGCAAATCTGCCAGCTGGTCTGGAGAGCCAAATAAACCGGTCCCTTTTCAAAATAAACTGGCTCCATTAGACATAGATAATGACTCAGGCATGAACTGATTTCTCTCCTGTTTGCCATCTGCACCATCATGGATAGTACATTAATTCATTTGAATATCCGTGGTTTAAAATCTAACTTTGAGGGGCTGCAGTTTTTGTCCCATACTCTGAAACCTCAGGTAGTAGCGTTGCAGGAAACAAAAATTTAAAGCCAGGAGACCTTCACTCTTTCTTACTTCAATGTTCTTTCAAAACCTGCACAACCTTCCACGTTGGAACTAACAGGCAGCATTGCCCTTCTTATCCACAAAGCTTTGCTGTTTAGCCCTGTTGCTCTTACTCCTCCTCTTCAGGCAATAGGTACGAGAGTGGTGAAGAATGGTGGAGGCCAGCAGATTGGCAACAACTTGTTTGTCAATTATCAGAGCATCGGCAAGTTTCAGTTAATGAATTGATGGGTTGGTGTTTGTCCCTTCGATTTTCTTTGTATATTTCCTAGCTTTTCTTCTTGGATATTTTAGATGTCAGCTTGGAGCAGTAGTCATTCCAAGACTGCGTTTACTGACTTGGTTTGGAGTTTCTCATGGGCTTGAGCATTGGGAGTGGAAGATCTTTAGAATACCTGACGCTGAACCCGTTCTCTTGAGATTTGTTGACTGTCAGAGTCAAACCAAGGTGTTTTAGGCAGTTACAGTTTATTGGATGATTCGGTATATAAGTTTTACAGACTTAAATTTAAAGTGTTAGAGATTCTGCTGGGTCTTGACTTTGAAAAAATGTCAGTTACCAGGAGCTCCTCTGAAATATTTGCAGCAAAAAAGATTCCAATAAGCCTTTTTATAATCAAGGTGTTGTGGAAGAGAGGCATTTTCAGTTGTTGAACTTAACGGGAAAATGGTCACTTCCATGCAGATCGTAGGGACAGACCACTCATAGTCCAGGACCAGCAGGGGGTCACACACACTGAGAGATCAATACACCAACGCACACCATTAGTGCATAAACGTGGGAGAGCCGTCATTCAGACAACACAGATCGAGCTGAGAAAAAATATCCTGCAAAAGGAGACCATGGGAAGAAGCATCCACGCAATGGGATTATGGCCATTAAAGTCACCCAAGAGCAAACAAGGGCGAGAGAGTTCTTCAGTCAGACTGACTAGGTTCCGACGACTAAACAAGGGCGAGGAAATTCTTCGATCAGACTGACAAGGTCCTGACGACCAACCGACAAAGAAGGTGGAAGATATAACAAACAGACTGTAACGGTTTCAAAACGTGTATCTTAAAGGCTTCTGTGCATGAACCTTTTTTTTTAATGACTTCTAAGTTGACTTCAACGCGGTGACAGCCCTGATATTGCAGCATGATTCATTACCCATTACCTGACCCTCATGACCGTGCTGCATGAAATCCTCTGTCTTTGTTGGAGTTCAGATGAAATTCACAAGAGACACGATGGAAGGTAACATCATCACATTGTACAAAAAGGTTAATAGGTAATAGGAGCGACTGCAACAATCACCATGGTTACACTCTCCCTGGCATCGTCGGGAAACTGCATGAATCTCACTGGAGAGGCACAAAACACTTACAGAGAGTCTACCTAGAATTGCAGATTGAGTTTTAGTTTCATCATCAAGGAGGTGTCACCGTGTGCGGACTACATAATACACGCTACCGCGAAGTCTTGACACTACACTGTGCATGGTTTAACGCCGTTGGATAAATGAATTAATGACTAATAGAGAATTTAAGAAGAGGGTCTGAGCAGATGTCTTACCTACGCATTAGGCCAACAGGCTGTTCAGACCTTGGATACCTACCTAACATTGGCTGTGCCCTTATCAGAAAATGTGGGTAAGATGAAGTGCCCGTGTGGTGTGTGTGTGTGTGTGTGGGGGGGGGGGGGGGCGCACGTGTTTGTGTGTGTGTGTATGTGGGCGTGCGCGCACGTGTGTGTAATATATATATATATATATGTTGTGTTGTGTGTGTGTGTGTGTGTGTGTGTGTGTGTGTGTGTGTGTGTGTGTGTGTGTGTGTGTGTGCCAGTGTACGTGGTACGTGTGTGCATGTGTATGTATGTGTTTGTGTACGTACGTGTGTGCATATGTGTGTGTGTGTGCGTGCGTGTGTGTGTGTGTGTGTGTGTGTGTGTGTGTGTGTGTGTGTGTGTGTGTGTTGTGTGATCTGTGGGCTTGTGTGTGCATGCTCTTGCATGCCCACACACACGCTTGTGAGTGTGTCTGCATGCGTGAGTGGCGCGTGCCATTGTGCATGTGTGTGTTCATGTATGTGTGCGTTGTGTGTGTATGGCGCACGCATGCATGCGTGTATTGTGTGTGTGTGTGTGTGTGTGTGTGTGTGTGTGTGTGTTGTGTGTTTTCACCTTTGATAATTGTGGGAAACGAAAGTTCAGAAGTTGACATAGTAATGAGAACAATAACATCACAACACGCTCGAACACACACACACACACACACACACACACACACACACACACACACACACACACACACCACACACACACAACACACACCAGCGTAAACACTCAATCTGTGGACTGTCCATTTTACACACCTGCATCGTCGCACCGATGCACACTCACCAGGCAGACACGCTGCATTATGCACTGGGGACTAAGAGAGATTCAAAGTCTTATTAAAGTTGACGTGTGTTTGGTCATCTGTGTCACTGAAATATGAGTCTTTACAGTGTTGGCCTGAGATTATACCAATGTTTGTTTGGTTGGTGATGTTTCTTGCCTTCTTTTAAGCCTGAATTTGTGACCACTTCCTCTCTTGATATTGGGCTTTAAAAGATGAGCTATTGGATAGTGGCTTTGCGCTTGTTTGTTGAGGTGACTCTTTAGATTTATCATCAAATCAGATCGGCCAAGCTTTAATCCAGTTCTTAGCGCTGCCTTGCTGCC
>CM031598.1:53315444-53361612 GCA_018398815.1 Conus ventricosus | reverse complement strand
GATCTTCGGCTCGTATCGGGAAAAAATGTAGTGAATCCCCAGTTTTCTTTTTTTTTCAGGTGATGTTATTCGGTTGGTGGAATCACCAATGGTTCGGATTGTTACTTTCTTGGTTGGAAGGTTTGCTTAGTTGTTTGATAAATGTTTATTATGTATTTCCCTGTATGATTCTATCGTAGAATGTTTGTATTGGATTCCTCGTACTCTGTCGAGCACAGAGAGTTGGGTTCGGTCCCTTTGGTTGTGAATTTGCACATGCGTCAAGGTTCAAAGGACACTGTATCTCAGAGAAACAGATGCTTTTAGAAGGGGGGTTGTCACGAGTTTGTCACGAGGCTACGACGTTTGACCATCTGGGTGGCGGAATTACTCATTTATTTATTGTCGTTGCTGTTGTCGTGTATCCGTCCTTAATGTGGCTTGTGGTGCGGTTGCACCTTGGTTTTGTTCAGCTAAAACTTCGGTTTGCTTTTCTCTCTCTCTCTCTCTCTAATTCCACTGCCGTGCTATTCTCCTGCGGTTCATGGGTGCTGGTACCTTTCTCTCGAACTTGCTGTCTATCGGCCTCTCGCCTGTCTTTTTACCTGTCGCAGGGTGCTTCATTTTTTTAGTTTGAAGTATGCTCACTCTGTGAGCAGCATGGCTGTTGGCCGCCATCGCTGAGGGAGGTTAGCTTTCACTCGAGCGGAAGATGTCTCTGGGAGCGCCTGCTCCGGTCTTGGTTCTTCACCGTATATCGGGGGTACAGTCGGTAATCTTCAATTCCTACAGTCGGCCTGTAGGAGAGGGACATCACTTCTTTTTTCTCTGCATCTGCGCTTCTGTCCTCTCGACTGGACAGAGGGCAGAGAGAGTCGTTTGACCCGCCTCTTCTGGGTCACCCACGGGTAGCTGGGTAAGCATCAGTTTCGTGGTTTGTTTGTTTTGGTTTGTTGTTGTTAGCCGGTTATTCTTCTCTTTTGCGCAATTTTCTTTTGTTTTTCAAAATTGTAAAAGAAATATTGTTTGAGACCTTTTCTCTGGTTAATTCAATCTTTAAACCCGGCATTCTAATTATATCCAAAATTCTTTCTCCTGTTTATGCATCTGGTGATGCGGGGAGTCGGTGGGGATGGGAGAGAACCTGGTGATTCAGGGTTGGAACTTGCTTGGTCTCGCTCGTCCGCCCCTGTCACATTCGCCGGACTCTTATTCTTCGGCCACGTCTGTTTGTGTGTGCAAGGAGAACGAGTTTTTTGTTCGCGAGTGTGGTCGGGTGATTTGTCGTTCGGATGCGTGGTTGGAGATTTGTGTTATTTTGAAATGTGGCTATAAAATGTGACAATTATGCCATTGAATTTTTATTTGCAAATGTGGGGGGCGGTTATTTAGCGATGGTCGCTGTGTTGGTTTTTTCCTAAGAAAGGAAATTGTTAAAAAGTGAGTGAGAGAAGGGTGAAGATAATTCATATTTGTTTTATAGCCTGTTGATTTTTAATTTCAGTCCCTTACCTGCTTCATGTGAGAAGTCTTTACGATTTATCGGTTTACTGTGTTATGCTCAGGTCTGTGTTGGCTGGGGCTGTTGGTGCGTTTGATTTGACTTCCCCTCGCCCATCATGCGAGTGGCTGTTAAGATTTGCAGCAGGGTCAGACTGTACTGACGGCGGGGTTCCAGTACCCTTCCCTTTTTTCTTCCTTCTTCCTCCCTCCCTTTCTTCTCTCCTCCCAGCTACGTTCCCCCCCCCCCCCCTCCCGGGGGCTTCACCCGGAGTCTGGAATGGTGGGTGCCACGTGCTGGTTGAGGCCACGCTCTGGCTGGGACCGCGGACTGGATGATGCCACGTGCTGGTTGAGGCCACGCTCTGGCTGAGACTGCGGACTGGATGGTGCCACGTGCTGGTTGAGGCCCGCTCTGGCTGAGACCGCGGACTGGTTGGTGCCACGTGTGGCTGAGGCACGCTTGGCTGGGACCGCGGACTGGAAGAAAAAAGCCCGCCGGCTTGACTGGCCGACCCTGATCCCCGTCCAGGACCTCTAGTAGCAACGCCACGTTTTCTCCCCCCCCCCCCCCCCCCCCTTTCCGGGACGCGCTCTTCACTGCCTGCTTGGGTGTCGAGGGTGTCGGCTCTTTTAGCGACTCCCTTCAAGAACCAACCCGGTTCGGAGCACCTAGTGCGACAGGGTGCTCCCAGTAGACTTGACGGAGGCAGGGGTGTGGAGGCACTCCAGGGTGTGGGAAGGGAGGATGTTGGAAATGTTTCTTTATAATTGTGTATTTGTATATGTGCAGGAATGCTGTAATTGTGATTGTGTACGTCGTATGGTGAAATGTTTATTTATAATTTTTGGGGCATGTTGTGTGTGTTGGAGTGCTTGATTGTGATTGTGCATGTTGTGTGCGTTGGAATGCTTATTTATGACTGTGTGTGTTGGTGTGAATAAATGGGGTGTTGTATCGTAATCTTTCTCGTGTGGGCTCTTGCGAGGCGTGTGAGGTCAGTCACTCCCTTCACTCCCTCCTAGACCGATCCTGTCAGGGCAGACCTCCAGGGTCGGTCGTGACACTCTCTCTCTCTCTCTCTCTCCCTCTCCCCCCCCTCTCTCTCTCTCTTTCTCTCTCTCTCTTCCCTTCTATCTTTTATTGTTTTTATTGTTTTAATTGCTGTTGTGAGCGTGGTTTCTGTTCCAGCTCTGAAGAAGCTTCGGCGAAAATTTAGAATAAATCCTGAAGCCAAGGTTACCTGGAATCCGAGTCTTTTTATTTTGTTGTATATATATATATATATATTATATATATAATATATATATATATATATATTACATATACACCTATCTTTCAACCAGTTCAAACATTCACCAGCCATTTAGCCACAACATGCCAAGCTCGTTCAGGTGATCGTAACGGTGAAAACACACACACACACACACACACACACACACACACACACACACACACACACACACACACACACACACACACACACGTATTAGAGGAAAGATGAACATGCAAACACACAATGCCTTCGTCCTAATGGCAATGATTATGAAACAAGGGAGGGGGTGTTGTGTTATGCGAATGAGGACGCACTCCCTTGGGCGCATATCAAAGTATTCACTGACAGTATGTAGGAATAATGGAGTTTTGGGGCGTTATCAGAACCATTTTGTTACGCCTGACTTGAGCCGACTTTCGTCTCTTAACTTGGCCGCACTACTGAGTAGTACACCCGCCTTAGCTGTGGTTATTCACTCAGGGTTTACCTAGCAGAGACATACCATCATAATTCTGCAGTAGTCTTACCACCATGGGGAGAACCACAATCCAACTGCCATCAAATGCAGCAAGCGAAGGGCAGAAGAGAGAAATGGGAAGAACAAGCAACTAAAAAACATACAGGAAAAAAAAGAAGTAGAGGAACAATCAATATAAAAGGACATCTTATGCCTATGTTAAGAGATCTATCAAAATTATGAAAGGAGTCAAACCGTATTATGAGTCAGAATGTTCAGCGTAACCGTTTAAAAACCTAAGCACTGATGAATCAGCATGCTGACAATGGCCATAAACTGTGTAAAATACCTTTACGTGGATCTCCAATGAGCGGCAATCTCCCAGTGACAGGCCAAAACAGATAACGCCGGAGAGATAACTAATGAGGGAAACAAAGTGCAGGAAAAAAAACCCGCTATTATTATGAAACTAGCAAAAGTTCTTTAACAACAACAACAACAACAAAAACGGGGGGGGGGGGGGGGGGGGGCAGAGAATGGCTTGGGTGGTGGTACATGTAGATGAAGAGGACGCTGAAGCGTCAAAATTAAATCTTTGCTGACAGTATGTAAGACCCTTGGAGCTCTGTCTTGTGATAGAATCATAGGTTTTATGTGCAGTCGACGTTCGTCCCCCGGGTAAAGTCATCAGCAAAGACCCAGTCACTGTATTTGTCCTTGGTACCGTACAGACTCTGACTGTTCATTGCAGGACTGTCTTTGCAAGGCCTGCTGAATGGGACACATGTCCGCCGCAAATAGAGGAAGACAAAGGAAGAGGTGGGAAGACAATATACGAGAGTGGACTGGAATGAGCCTGGCGGAATCCCAGCGAGCGGTGGAAGACAGACAGATGGAGGACAGTGGTGGCCAGAACATCAGGGGTGCCCCAACGACAACAGACGATGTCAAGGGATAGGTGAAGAAGGACCTTACAGAAGCAGATCACATATAATACTGCTGCATAATCACCACCGTGAGGAGAAATCAATGATCCGACGGCCTCGTATGGCAGTAACGAAGAACGGTATAAGGAAACAGGGAGAAAAATACTATAAAAATGAAGATACAAAATAAGCTTGAAGTGATGGATATGACAGGATATTTTGATCAGACGTTTAAAGATCCATAAAAGATGCAAGGGAGGTCGAAATGTACCAACATCTTAAAAAATGGGTAGTATGAAATGATAATTATGAAAGATGATCTTGATTCAGTGTTGGAAGATGCCCGAGAGGTTGAAATATACTCATACATCTGTTGAATGCGCAAATAAAACAACCCTCCTAGTCCCCCAAGTCTCCCTCCCAATCCCCCAACTCGTCCCCTCCCCATCCTTCCAACACACACAAATACCATGCATAAACATGCTAGCTCCCAGTTAGACACTTGAGCTGTCTATGATCTTGGTCTGTCGTATTTTCCACACTTTTCACATGTTCATTTACCATATTCAAACCGTAACGTCCATCGCATCCCACCCAGGAGGGAAGAAAACTATGGCCTTAAACATCAACAAATTAAGAAATGCACACACAATTATTTTTAACCTCCACCTTCCATCCCCAACCCAACCAGTCATTCGCTGCCTATTGTAAACCTTGGATATTTTTTTGTCCATGCTGTAGGTGAACGTCAGACTGTTCCTTAGATAAGTGAAGTAACCCAAAGACAAGCGCTTCTACCTTTACTATTATCACCTTTCCTCAAAATCAACTGTTTTTTTCACTCCTCCTTGCCATGAAGAACGCTTTCGCTTAGCTGGACGCTAAAAGAGTTTCAGGGAGCCAACTCGACATTCTCCCAGAAGTCCCTCATCTGGCTGACTCACCTCATGAAAATGTCACCACAGCATTGATGATAGTATCTTGAAATTAGCTAGCCACCTTTCCTGGCTAAAGAAACATATCGCTATCTTCCTCTCACGATATTTTTTTTCCATTTCTGACGATCATCTCTTGTCTTCCTCTCAAAGTGGTTTACCTCTATTTCCAATGATTCAACTTTCTTTCCCGACACTGAGTCATTGGAGATTCTTGCTTCCCTTTTCCAAAATGCTGTATTTCCATGCCGTCAAATGCTGAAACTACGTTTCTATTTTCTGGTACCAGTTTGAGTGCATGAGAATGGGAAAAAGGATATTTCCAGACAGGATAAGAGTTCTTGAAAGATATACTTAACGAACCAAACACGAGGACTCCTTTCCTCCTCCGCACATGATGCGGGCTTGAAGAACTGGATTCCAGCTAGTGTTGTGTGTTAAAGTTTAATCGGAAGGGAAGGGAATCCATGAATGTTAAGCCAAGCTTCAGACAGCTCCCTTACATTACATACCCTCTAAACACAGGCATACAGAGACGTAAACAAACAAAAACCACCGTATTCATCCTATCCGCAAAAACTGGCAGAAATCTGCGACCCTTTGCATACTGAACAGCCCATAATACATGGATCAAATTCAGTTTATTCTCAAAAGGATTGAGAAACCTCGGTGAATTTTTGGAGCAAGCAAACGCAAAATACTTGTTCTCTCTAGCAGCCCTACACACGAGCTTAATATACGCTGACAGTTTAGCATGCCGAGAGCCCAGTGAACAAATAGCACTGTTGTTAAGTCCTTTTTCTGCTCGCATTGTTAGTAGTGTGAAATTCAGACCATGCTCTCAGTGAAGTTAACACTCAGCTGTCGTCATATTAAACATTTTCATCAACTATATTTAATACTTCCCAACCCACATGGACTTGGTCTATACATAATACATGTTAAATCTGCAAAACAATACCAAAATCTGCCCCCTCACCAAACCAGACACCATCCTACAGGGTCCCAAGGACTCCTTCACTATGAAACGCACATTCTCCTGTCAGAGCCGCAACGTTGTATACGTTATTCACTACCAGCTGTGTGGCAAGATCTATATTGGTGAAACATCCCGCACACTTGAAACACGCATCTCTGAACACCTGGCTGACATCCGCCGCTACCGACCCAAACCCATTGCCCTACATTTCAACCACTCCCAACACAACATCAACCATGTGAAAGTCTTGGCACTCTGACAATCACAGAGTGACAACTTTGAACGCACTACACAAGAGACCCATCTGATTGCCAAAATCGGTACGCTACACCCCCACGGCATCAACATCCAACAGCAACACAGATATGCATACCCATCACTCCAACACCAGTCGGCTATATCTTCCAGCAACACACAGACATATATATGCACATGCATAAACACCACCACCATACCTCCCACTACCCACCTCACATAGAAGTTCCAGCCACCCTCCATTTATTTCAATTCATTCTATTTCATTTTGTTTATTATATATTTTCTTTTTTTAATATTTATTTACTTCTTTATTTTATCACTATCATTATTTTTTAATTCTATTTCATTTTATTTTATTTTTTTAATCATTTGTATTTTCTTACTATTTTTATTTATTTTATTTTCATTTCTGTTCTCATTTTAATCTATTTTATCTATTTTTATGTATCTAATTTTGAGTTAATTTATCTATTTTTTATATTTTCTTTTTCTTTTTTTATTTATTTATTTTTTTTTTTTTTGGCCACTATTTCTTCTCCCATGATCCCCTGCTGGGTGGCCCCGTTTCCGCCCGGCGGTCATTTTGAACGCATGGCGACCATGACTAGAAAGTGTTTTTTCTTTGGTCATCTTCAGTGTCCTAAACGTTATTTGTTTTCGCCTGAAGAAGACCCAAGAGGTCGAAATGCATTGTTTCTTGTCCTGTGCTATGTTTGTCTGTGTCCTTGGCGGTAACTAAACCCCCTCTCTTCCTAAATTTTATATACATGTGGAAACATCTCCAACAATTAATCAGAAAATGAGACAGAAAATGTGTCGAAAGCAGCAACACCCCTTTCAGGTTCACGTTTCTTCAGTTTCTTTATCTGTTCGTGGTCCTTGTAAGCAATACGTTCTTCATGTTGAGCAGGTTAAACTAAAGGGATTTGTTTGGTCAGATATCACTACTACTTAGCCTAAACGAAACATTCCTGTTTTAATACTAGTTTGGTGAAAAGATGGCTATGTGTGTTCTCGCTGGATTTCTTTGACTTCTCTTTTCCTTTCTTTCGTTTTTGATCATCCGTGTCGCCGTAGAGGCATTATTGCCATTTTGTTTGCTCCGGCTCTTCTACATATAGTAACACTTAGATTCGACGTGTCGCAACCTATCTACAGCAACTCCGATCCACAAAGAGTCATCAGCGTCAATATTTAATGAGAGAACTGGCCAGAAGAGATACTGAAATGTTTACCGAGGCATTCTGTGTTCTTCGTTGTGTCTGTTCTGATCTAGCTTAGGCAGAACATCATTTACTTAGATTCCACCGCCACCTGGACTCTCTCTCTCTCTCGAAAACAACGTTCGCCAAGTCGCCAAGCCCCCTCCCACCTCCGCTGTCCCTCTACTCCACTAGTATTGCCCGTCCCCATTCCCTCCTCCATCCTGGCCGTGTTGTTATCACATAAAAGATGGCATCGATGTAATTGTAGTCATTTCAAACTTTCATGGTCAGGAAGTAATTTCCAGAGTGACTCACTGCAGACGTTGCCCTCACAAACGAGCCCAGTGTTACAGTCGTTGTCTTCACTGCTATCCGTTTCATCACATGCCGTCCCTGCGTTCTGTCCTAGAGAGAGAGAGAGAGAGAGAGAGAGAGAGAGAGGAGAGAGAGGAGAGAGAGAGAGAGAGGAGAGAGAGAGAGAGGAGAGAGAGAGAGAGGTGGATGAAAAGATCGATAAATAAATTCATGCATTCATATATACATACCTCTACACACATATGGATCGATGGATGAGTAGACAGACAGACAGACAGAGGGGGAGAGAGAAAGAGAGAGAAAGAGAGAGAGGAGAGAGAGAGAGAGAGGAGAGAGAGAGAGAGAGAGAGAGAGAGAGAGAGAGAGGAGAGAGAGGAGAGAGGGATGAATGGATCGATAAATAAATACATGCCTTCATACATACACACACATATGGATGGATGGATGGATGGATGTGTAGACAGAGAGAGAGAGAGAGAGAGAGAGAGGAGAGAGAGAGAGAGAGAGAGAGAGAGAGACAGACAGACAGACAGACAGACAGACAGAGACAGAGACAGAGACAGAGAAGGACAGACAGAGAGAGAGAGAGACAGACAGACAGACAGACGGACAGACAGACAGACTGACAAAGACAGAGACAGAGAGGGAGAGTGAAAGGCTGGGAAAGAGACTCAAGACTCAAGACTCAGAAACTTTATTACTCCAGGATAGAGATTTTAGGCAGTGCCTATTCTTCCAATCTGTCCTTGCTATTCTACAACATTCAACTAAACAGACTGCACATATTAATAATGACAGAAACAATGAAGAATATAGCAACATTATAACAATAACAATAGTAATAAGAATAATAATTATAAAATTAAAAAAAAAAATTCCATTACAAAATTACACAAACACAATCAGACACGTACGCGCGCGCGCTCACATCCATGCACACATTTACGTGAAATAACTGAATAAATAAAAGACCAGTAATAAATAAATAAAAGGAAACCGCTGTGGCGGAAAGTAAAAAAAAAAAAAGGGGGGGGGGGATGAATACAAACTTTCTGTGACCTGGAACAGAAAATTGCAGTTTGTGCTTCAGCACCTCGCCTTATTCAATAGGATAGGATGGGACAGGATACTAGGATAAGATCACAATGAAGATCGTTTGACAACTTCAAACTGGGGACTACTGCATACCTTGTGAAGGAAAACAATGTCACGAAGCAAGAGAAAGAGTGCAGAGAGATTCAAAGGCTGGGAATATAAAGGAGGAGGATGCGGAGGAAAAGATGTGTGTATATGTGTAGGTGTTTGTGCATGGATGAAAGCTAGTGGGAAGGACGGTGGGGTGACAAAAAGAATGGGCTCACAGACAAAGACATAGAAACATTGAGGACAGAGGGAAGGGAAGAGGAAGTGGAGGGAAGGAGTGCGGGATGGGGAGGGGAGGGGTAGAAGCAAGGAGAGAAACAGCGACAACGAGAGAGAGAGAGAGAGAGAGGGAGAGAGAGGAGAGAGAGAGAGAGAGAGAGAGAGAGAGACAGAGAGACAGAGAGAGAGACAGAGAGAGACAGAGAGAGACAGACAGAGACAGAGACAGAGACATAGAGACAGCGACAGACAGAGATTTAGGCTTACTACAAGAATAATCCCTGCCGTATGGAGCTTTGTTTTCGTCGCAGCTGCACTGGCCGGCAGTACAGTTACTCGTGAAACAATCTGAACTGCTGCCACAGGTGGCGCCAACACGATCATCCTTGGGTTCTGCATTACAGAAGAATTTGTTTACTTTTTTGTTTCATCACTAGTGAACGCACGAATTTTAACATTTTTAACGGGAAGTAGAAAGAAACTCGTGGGAGCGTGGCAGCAGAGAGTCCTCAGAAGAGAAGCCCCTTCAAGCAAGTGTTTCGGCCCTTATCTCCTGACACTCTAGGGGGGTTGGGCCACACCCGGTTCATGACTCCGGATGTCCCTCTGCTGCCCCCTTTTTTTTTCCCCATCTTGGGACGAGCCATGGCTGGGATTCGAACCCATGACCCTCTGGACATGCTCATTTTCTACTTAATGACTCGCGCTTTAAACCACTGAGCCACAGGGACACCTGATATTTGTAGGGAAATTAAGCCTTATAAGTTCACTTTTGTTCCTCCTTGACCAGATCCAGCTTGAACACCTCTCTGCCGCTTCTGCCATTGCTTTCAGGGCTCTGGTTTTTTCCTTCCTGCAACTGAGAGCTGTTTCATGAGGCTGTATGCAGACGTTTCCTACAAACCCCCTAGCTCCAATTTCTGCAGTGAGGACTTTGACCTGATAGCCTTCTCTCCTCAGGCTGTTTTGCCAGATCAGCATACTTTTCAGTCTTGTAGATTTGAGCTGCCTCCATTCTCTTCTCATATGGCACCGTGAGCTCGATCATGATCAGCTGCTTGGTTGACTTAGAGTGGACTACTATGTCTGGTCTCATGCCACTCTTGCTGATGATCTCTGGGTGACTCTTCCATTCTGGGAGGTCTGCAGTGAACTCCCAGTCATCTGCCCCATCCAGCAGACTCTGCCTGCATGTTTCGAGTGGCACTGTTGTTCTTGGCCATGATTGCTGCCTCCTGCCGTGAAGAATGTTGCGGGTGCTTTTGGAGTCCTGATTCTCCCTTTTGTGGTGTTGGTACTAGCCCAGACTACTTGTACAATTTCTTTGAGCACTTGGTTGTGCCTCCATGTGTACCTTCCTTGACCCAGGGCTACTTTACATGAGCTTAGAACATGCTCCACTGTTTGTTTTTTATGGCAGAGGGGGGCATGCAGGATCGTCTGTTTTCCCCCACTTCACCAGGTTTGCATTTGAGAGCAGAAGGTCATATGCAGATCTGAGAATGAAGTGATCCTGAGAGGGGCCATGTGCCAAATGTCATTCCAAGTTAGACTTCTTTGGAGTGCATTCTCCCACGTTGTCCATTGCCCTTGCTGGCTCTGCTGGACTGCTTTTTGGAGTCTTTTTTGGTCTTCTTCTTTTCTCATCTCCTGAATCATCATGTCTCTTTTGGCTTTTCCTTTGGCCTTTGACCACCATTCAGTTTTGGTCACCCCCAGTCCTTGTCTGTTGGTCGTGTGTGTGTCCTGTTATTTTTCTGATCTTGAGACTTTCTTTTGCAGAATCCATCGCCTCTTGAACTTTCCATTTTCTGCCTGTCTTCAGCTGGGGCTTGATTGCTTCTACCACCTTGTCTCCTGAGTCCTCCAGCATGCTTTGAAGTCTGATCTTCCCTGCTTTGTATTCCTCCAGGATGGATTTCAGTGGTAGTTTGAGCTTTGCTTGGCGACAGTACACCAAGCCATTTCCTTGTGAACTTGGGACACAAGCCATTTCCTTGTGAACTTGTTGATTTTGGCTTCCATTGCCTCCACTGTGCTGGTGCAGATGTCGTATATCATCAGAGGCCATAGGAGCTTTGGTATCAGCATGAACTGCAGACACCAGACCTTGTATTTGCCAGGGAGCCCACACTGGTCAATGGTCTCCAAGCCTTCTTCCGCCATCTGCTTGGTTTCTTTTGCTCTTTGTGTGTCTTTCCAGCGTATCATCATACCATCTTCCAAGGCTCTTGACTGGTTCTTCTGTGACTGTTGGAATGGCCTGGTTGGCAACACTGAAGACCACAGATTCGGCCACTTTTCCTTTCCTCAGTGAGAGACTCCGTGATTTCTTTGGCTTGAACTTCATTCTGGATGAGGCAACTATGTCGTCCAGCCTCTCCAGCACATGACGTGTCTCGTCTTCTCTGGATGAAATCACTGTAGTGTCATCCATGAAGGCCTTGAGAGGAGGCATCTTGTATCCATCGCCAAGGTCTGTTTGTCTCGCGTTGTTTGTTGCTGCTTTCAAGATGAGTTCCATTGCCAGCACGAACAGTATCGGGGAAATTGCACAGCCCATTGCAATGCCCACTTCCAAGTTGATCCAATCAGTTGTGTAGTCCTTGGTAGAGAACCGCATTGAGAAGCCATTGAAGTACTTCTTGAGCATGTCGCGGATGTTCTTTGGCACATGGTACATCTCAAGAGCCAACTGTATCATCTCATGGGGCACAGATCCATATGCGTTTGCCAGATCGAGCCACACTACATCCAGGTCTCTCTTTCTGTTTTTGCTTTTTGGATTGCGTCCCAGATCATTGTGGCGTGTTCTACACAGCCAGCCACGCCTGGGATGCCACCTTTCTGGACTGACACATCCAAGTACTTGTTTTCCATCAGGTACTTGGTCAGCCTTGCTGCCATGACAGAGAAGAAGATTTTCCCTTCGACGTTCAGTAGTGATATTGGCCTGAACTGGCTGATGTCACTTGAGTTTTGCTCTTTGGGGATGTACACACCATCTGCCGTCATCCACTGGCCGCTGATCTTCTGGTTTCTCCAAGCCGATCGCAGCAGCCTGTGGAGCCACTCCAGCACCTTGGGACATTTCTTGTAAAGCTGGTAAGGTATTCCGTTTGGCCTGGTGATGATTTGGCTCTGGCTTTGTCGACCACCTTCTTGATTTCCGCCAACATTGGAGGCTTTGCCATTGAACTGTTCCTCAGGGTTGGTTGGCCACACCAGATCTTGAATGTCGAGTGGTGCTTTGCTCTGTGAATCAGAGTATGTTTTCCTCAGATGCTGCTCAAAAACTCCTTTGTCCACACTTAGGGTCCCAGATTTTGGCTGCTCAAACAGTGTTCTGGCAAACTGGAAGGGGTCTCTGAAGAAGCGCTCTTGTGTCTTCTTCTTTTTGCTCTTCCTCTTCCTCGCAGATTCCGCTTTGCTGAGGGCGCTGTGTTTTTCTTTCAGGTCTTCCCACAGTTTTTCCAAGCCTTGTTTTCAGCTGGCAGTGCGGTCTCATTTGCTTCTTGAGGTTGTTCTTTTGGACTCTGATCTTGTCCATCTTTTCTTGGCGTCTGGATTTCTTTGGAGGTGTTTCTCTTTGGGTAGTTTTACTCCATAGGGCGTCTCTACATGTGGCATACACAAATGTCCCCATATGTCGCTAGTTTGTGTTCCAGGGTGCTTTTCCCTATCAGTGCATCGAGTCTTTGGACGATTTTTGCATCCAGTTTCTCCCAATCTTCAGTTTCGTTTGCTCGTGGCAGGTTGAGTTTCAGGCGCCTGGCATCGAGGGCCTGTGTAAATTCCTCATCCGAACCAACAGCGTGGATGTCCTTGGCACTGTGGTTTAAATCCTGGCCTTGGTCTTCCGACGTCTTATCTGCTGATGCAGTGCGCTGCTGCTCATTCAGATGAGTCTTCACACATCCCATCTTTGTTCTGTGGATCTTCATGCCACGGGTGGTAGCGAAACGCTTTCCACAGACACATGGATGTTCCATTTGGTCCATGTTCATAGTCCGTTTGGGATTTGCAGTCGTGATTGGTTTGAGCACCGATGGATTCATCATTCTCTCCCCCTTTCGGTGAATCCTGGGAGCATCTTTTCCTTTTATTTTTAGTAGCCACATGTTTTAAGGCAAAGTGGGGAGCCAGCCCACAGAGCCCTTGGTTCTGTCTTTCCCAGTTGTCCTCCGGTCTTTCCCGGACGTCCTCCGGCCTATTCCCGGAAGTCAATGGTTTACCCATGCATCAGCAGAAAAATATATCTGTTTTACGAAAATTAACATAACAACCATACGAAAAGAATTAAAACAAGATAGATAAATGGAAAACAAGTTAGCACTATCGTTACACAAATCTACTAATCTATCCAATATAGAGCTGAATAATAAGGATTACATAGGATTTAAAACGAAAATACAATTTTGAGAGTCTGTATGATAAACAAAAATCAAATAACTGACCCAGATCAGATAACTAAAAAAAAACAAGGGATCATGACTATACTATCAATACCAACATAAGGAATGAAAGTTCTGAAATTCTAGCCTCTCCCACCTGCGTATCCATCGAATTTTTGTCACACAGAGCATTTATGCTCAGAAAAAGAATGGGTTAAAAAAAAGCTACAAAAGCGTTTGGCGCTAGGGGCCTGAAAGATGGGGAAAACACTTTTTCGGGAGACGATGTCTAAACATTACATCGGAAAAATACCGCCAATGCATGAAGTCGACTTTTTAACATTATCGCGTTCCACCTTCTTTGTTTTAATGGACACACATAAAACTCTGAGTTATAAATCCCCCAGAATTAATATAAGGTAATTTTGCTTACAGCCCAGCCGACCGCAAAGGGCCACCTCAAGGCTGCCAGAATTAATATACGTATTTTGTATCTCCCTCGGGCGATCACTGTATGGTACAAAAAATGTTCAAATAAATTTCTTCTACTCTTTGCACTCTTTGCACGATTGCCCTTTCAGTTACGTCTTCCGTTTCTGCAGGATTGATTACTGTATTTCTTTTCCTTGATCTTTCAAGTTTTACTTTCTTAACCCATTGATGACTTGTACTGTGGAAATCATATGATTTCATGGGCTGTGGCCGAGATCGGAAAGGGAAAGCACGTGTAGCTGTAACTTTGATTCATAGAATACCGTCACCCAGGAGGCAAAATTAGCGCAGCCCAATGATGAAAAGGTGGGCACAAATGACTATGGCTTTGCTAAAAGTTCACACAGGAACAGTGATGAAGAAACTGGTGAACTTTTACGGAGAAAAAGCACCATTCTTGATTTAAAAAAAAAAGAAGTAAAACGTAATTAGTCTGTGCACAAATAACTCATAGTTGTCTAAAGCAAAATCAGAAAACATGCAAAATGAAATCTGCTCTTCACATAGATTGCATGTGCTTATTTTGCAAACCTGCATGCCCTAGAAGAATACCACAATCAGGAGGAAAAAAACACTTCAAATCACTTCTTCTTGGTTGTTTGTATATCATATTAATACAAGATTTCAGTTGAACTGTAAATTGAAAATGGATAGTCATTAATATCAGGAGAACTGAATAAGAACAGGTAATAGAAATTTCGGATGGCGTTGTTTCATACTTGTCCCTTGTTCTTATCCAGTTTTTATTGAGAACAGAGGAATGAGGGATTTCTGCACCGCTGGAAGTATCTGAATTCATTTGCTATATAATAGGAGTTACACAGCTGGGAGATTCTGTCATGGAGCCCAACTCTGAGTACGGTTTCATGCCATACGATGCGCTTCTCGCTTTGTACCAGATCGCCGAGACATTCATTCCACTTTGCAAGAGACACATAATCCCTTCGGACGACCAGGCCTTGTGTTGGTGGCTCGAGCACGATAAACCCTGTCAACTCCCCGCGGATGGCGAGGAAATCCTTGGTTGCATCTGTAGGTGTGTAGAGGAAGATCTAGACAGTATGCAAAAATGGGTCCCCACTACTTTTTGAAGCGTGTATAAACTCAAAAACATTGTTAGAAAACATGAATATGTCTTTTTAAAGATGGTAACATACCGACAGTCATGCAGACAGAAACACAGGGCAAGAAAGATGTATTCGAACATACTGCAGCCACCATTCTCAGGAATTGAGAACGACTGTTGACAAGCGCATGTGTTCTTGACCTTGTCACAAGAGGCTCCTGCTGTGCATTCAACATCCTTTTGACATGTTTCGCCAGTTTTAAGCCCTGCAAATGATCCACGAAAATTCAACAGTTTTTGAAAAGTCAAACACGCAGGCAGACAGTCATAGAGGAGTGAGCAAAAGGGGGGGGGGGTGAGGAGAGAGAGAGAGAGAGAGAGAGAGGAGAGAGAGAGAGAGAGAGAGAGAGAGAGAGAGAGAGAGAGAGAGGAGAGAGAGAGAGAGAGAGAGAGACTGTTCAGATATATTTGTTTTCCCCCACTATTCTTGTCACAAATAAAATTTAATTTTATCGTCGGTGAATTGCTTTTCTTAAGCTACAGTCCTCCGACTGCCCATTTCTGTCGACTTTGATAACTTTGTTTCTAATCACCGTAATGACTGTCACCAGGGTGTGACATTAAAGATGCAAAAAAGATAATTATGTGTTCCCTCCTTTTTCAACAGTCATTTCAATGGTCATTTTCATTGGGAAGAAATGTATCTTTAAGATTTAGAATACTTTATCCACAATAGCAAACTCATTCTAGTCAAGATTGAGTTGCATACCTGACTTGAAAACAACTCTGATCTTTTTTTGGTCAATGCGAGCCTGAAATTTTGAGGAAACCTTTTCCATAACAAGTCCTCTATAGCGACCATCAGGCGAATTCATTGTGGATAATTGCAGATAGAATTTTCTGGTTGGACCGTGTACATCCAACTGAATAAGGTATGGAAGCGCTCAGACTGGACTGTGGCAAGCTTATTGGGGTCAGTCTGTGAAAGGCTTTTTGAATGAGTGGGAAAATGTTCTGATTAGACTGTGGAAAGCCGATTGAGGTGGGACAATTGAAGACTTGTTGAGAGAGTTGTAATGTGGAAGCACTGTTGAGTGGGACTGGAAAGTGTTCAAGTTGGATTGTAGCAAAGGATGATATAGTAGTGTGTGAAACATGTCCATGAAGTGCTGTGAACGCATGCATAAGCCATTTTTAATGCAGGCAGTGTAGTTAAATCAATAATGAATAATGCCTTTCTTAGCTCGTTTGTCGAAAACCAACCACGCTTGTTGGAAGACCAGGCACGGGCCATGTAATGTTTGCTCTCAGTTTGTTGGCCAGGGCCTTCTTCTTTGGATCGGGCAGTTGTGGTCGGTGGCTGTATGTTCACCTTGCAGTTTGTGCAGTCTTGAGTGCTTAAAGTGCGCTTCTTACGACTGTGGCCTTCTGGCAACATGTGGAAAAATCTCATGCTGGCTTCTACCTCTTGTGTAATGAAGTCGGTTTGTGGCACTTGTAGCCACATAAAAGGCTCACCAGCCAACCCCCTTTCGTTAATTATCATCAGTGACGGAAATGTGGCGGCCTCAAAGACAACTTTCTCTGAGTGTCATTGCAATGGCCGATTTGAATTCAGGTGTCGCACCTGCTGTCTGGTTTCATGATGAGTTTCCATGCACTATGGACAGCCATCCAATTTTGTCTGAGTTGCTTCATCAAACGGGGCGAGCATAAAGCCTCGCACCTTGCCCGATTGCCAGTTCTACACACAGATCCGTTCATCTTGTAGGAGCTTTGCTCACTTATTCAGCCAGTCTCGCTACTGGATCTCAGTACACATCTGTCTCTCTTTCTGAAATGTTGTGCCTTGTTCCCGTATCTGTCACGCCACTTGTTCTTTATGCAGATTCCCTGCTCATTTGGGAGCCGTGTACAGCTCCTGTCATGGCCTTTAACCTGCACATATCCATTTTCCTTTTGGGAGGAGATTTCAGCTTTCAAATGGGTCCCACAGGTGAAACTGTCCACAGTTCCACTCGATTCTTGTCTTCTCGCCTTTTAAGAGTGCCAGACCTTCCACTCATTGTCTCACTCTTTCAGTTCTAAGGAAGGGACGATCATGAGAGATGATATCGAAGATTCGCCCACCGCCAGTTTCCTGTCTGTGAGGTTCAACACGTGACAGTCTACATTACATGCCTCACTGATTCGGTCTTTTCTTTCTTTCTTTCTTTCTGCGTACGCAGGCTGATACTCCTGTGGACACTCCCTGTATAGCCAGGCAGTGGAGTTTTGTGTGTATGACCCTTTTTTATCCCGCCATTAAGGCAGCCATACTCCATCTTCGGAGAAAACTGATTCGGTCTCAGCCTCTCGGGTTCCCGTGTTACGACAAACCCACCCTTGCACCCCCCCACCACCACCACCACCACTCTCCCCCTCCCCTATCTCTCTCAAAGCAGTTGGATTCATCTGAATTCAGAGCGGGTGATGCATAGGGCCGGATACAAATTCAAATATTTTATAAATGCAGCCTAGAGAATGACCATACATGGATTAATTTAGACTAATCAAGACAAATGTTATTTACATCGAAACTTTCAGATTCAGAGATAAGACAATTCGCCATAATCCTTTGATAGTGAATCAATATGGAGTAAGTGAGGCAGCCGCCATGTTTTCATATATGATTGCATTGAAACTCTTCGATCAAGGGAGGTAAGAGGGAAGGTGACCACAGAACTAAAAATATCTCGTCTGCTGCATACGGACTGGGTCATCTGATACATGTGTACGGCTCGCGTACATGTGGTAGCATCTGGCTATAACTGTATAAAACTTGAATGATTTTGATTTCTACTATCGATTCACATTAGAAACATTTTACTGTTAACAAGATACTGAATTTGTAAAAAAAAAAAAAAAAAAAAAAAAAAAAAAAAAAAAAAACAGGCGCACACACACACACACACACACACACGCACGCACGCACACGCACACACACACACACACACACACACACCTCTCTCTCTCTCTCTCTCTCTCTCTTCTCTCTCTCTCTCTCTCTCTCTCTCTGTCTCTCTCTCTCTTATTTGGCCACTTGTCTAATCTCGCAGAAATTTTAAAACTCTCTTTTAGGTTCAAAACCCTTGCTGCTAACAGCAAATTTTCTCTCCTGGGGCCGTAACAAGTCTGTTACTAGAGCGAGACTGAGGATCCCTATGTTCCTGGGGTTGCAGATTCGAATCTCCACCTGGCTGTTACGGTACTGGGGGGTTTATTTTCTTCAGAGCTAACATTGTTTCTAACTCCATTTTCTCGAAAAAAAACCTTCGAGACTGTCACCTGAGGTTCGGTGTGTGAATGCACGCATATTTTGCACACACACGTTAAATCCCATCATCAACTTTCGCAAGATAAGGCCAGTTAACCCATTGGTTTGAATGTCACGTACACGCGTAGTATGCATACTTCATGAAAAAAAAAATCGAAAGAAGGAGTGAAATACTAGGAGACTGAAGCTCAACTGATACCATAAAACGGGAAATGACTGAATTCAACGCCTTCGGGCAGCTCTCAGTTGGCCTGCCCGGGAAAGCAGCCCGTGAACAAGAGAGTGGGTTGTGAAGTGCTCAGAGCATGGTCTCTGACCGAGGACTGGTTTTGTCTAAGCACTCTTAATAACAATACTACGATTATTACTACTACAACAGCTACTGCTGTCACTGATGACGACGACGACGACGACGATGATGATGATGATGATGATGATGGTGATGATGATGATGATGATGATAATGCTAAATTCGTCTGCCGAAAAAGGGAATCTTGTAGTGATTATTGCATGAACTAGCCTCTAAAATACGCCTTTAAAACTCTGTTTTAGAGCTTAGACGCTGCATAATAATGTTCAAGTCATGGTGTTTATTTAACCTGTCCCCACTGCAAAGAAAATCTTTTAATGAGCAATAATTCATTTCACAAGCAATATGGGCCACACAATCCAAAATAACACATTACACATATATCAAATATAGATAATTAAATTTCAAATACATCTCAAACAACAAAATCATATAAGTGGTCAAAAATAATAAATAAAATTTTAAACTACTATGTGCCGAGTTGCTTCGTAAGAACTAAACTCACTAATTTTTAGAAAGATGTTTTCATAGCATACTCACGATTTTGTAAACAAATGCATCCAAACAAAGATCAGGAATTAATAGGTTAACCATTATTTTGTAATGAAAAATTCAAAGTTGCTAACAAAACGTTTTCAAAATGCGCAGAGAAAATTATTCTTTTGGTGAGAGACTTATTAGGCAGTGATCGGAAAATATACATTTTTTGGATCACAGAAGCTGTTTACATACAAGCAAACAGAATAAAAAGATGCGAAACATAAGTATCTGAGAAAAAAAAAACCCAGCGACACACAAACCAAAGCTGTGCAGCTATTGGTAAGTGTGTAAGAGGGTTCGCGATTATACTATAATATGATCTTGTTAGGAGAGAAAGAAATCCTTGACATTGTAACTTCTGTGCGTTGGGAAGCTAAACACCCAGGTATACTGAACAGCAGTCCTTAAGAAAATACAGAAAATAAAGGACAAAATCTACAATGGTTTCAAATAAGATCATACAATAGAACTTAAGTAACTAACAGCATTTAGTAAAAATCCATGAACATAACAGATGTAACTTTTGTGACGAGGAAAAGGATTCAATAGAACACTATTTATATAAATATCGGTATTCTCAATCCATCTGAAATTACCTCGAACTCATTCCCAAAGACAAATGCATAAACTGTGGCAGACTTTCGTCTCATATTGACTTGATCCTCTTTGGTACTGAAGATCAAATTGAACCCGATGCAGTAATTGACTTTATACTTTTATTTGGTAAACATCTTATATACAAGAATAGAATTAACAAACCTAAGCCAAACATTCATATGTTCCTTAAATAACTAGGTGCAAAGTATAAGACAGAAAAGTACATCTAACAATTAGAAATGAACAACACTCAGTTCCACAAAACATGGTTTCCCTACACACACTGGATATCTACACTGAATTGAAGGGAAATTTCGTATAAAAGAAAAGCAGCAGTCGTTAAATTTGCGGTTTTGATAAATGTGTCCAAGAAATAGCTAACAATCTTCAAATAAGTTTCCAGTTAGTAGAAAACCACTTGAGGTTGGATGAAATTTGCCCGTCTTGGGTGTGGTGACTCGTCGAATTGACAACTACATATACAGCATGTGACTGTTCTAGTTGGCTACTAGAATACAGACGAGTAACACCAAAGTTTTCCAGGGTGAAAATGCCCATTAACCATCAGTCATGTCCTAAATACTTGGTAGTTAGAATGTCATTTATTCTGCTGATAACCCTCTTAAGAGGGGGTGATGCATGCATCTTTTTCCTCCCTTTTTAATGCATTCAAAAGAACATAAAACCCACACAACTCAAATGTAAGATTACCGCGAGTTCTAACAATGTGTTGTATGTTTTACAGTGTGAGCTTAATTGTTAACCATTTGCATAGTTGGTCAGCTGTTTTTTTTTTGTCATTTACGTTTTATAGTTTCTCTTCTTGGTTATTTTCATTCAAATCGCTACAAGTTATATGAAATACTTTGTGTATGTGTTCTACAGATGTGTGTTATTATGTGTTAAAATCGCTGCGCATTGTCTTATTTGGCGCATCTCTAATTTTTCAACGTATTTGATTAAGATTCATATACGAAAAGAAAAAAAAAATCATAATGGAGAACGTTGTGAACCATATCCGTTATCTTTAGATATCTTTTAAGAAAACTACCAAAAGTGCAAACTTTTGTTGAACCATATCCGTTATCTTTAGATATCTTTATAAGAAAACTACCAAAAGTGCAACTTCATAACATTTTTAATTCTCAGATTACAGCTCAAAACCTCTTTTAAAACAGTTGTTATAATCCAGCTGGCATAAAACTACAGTTACAGTGTCAGTCGGAAAATGAAACCGAGGGAGGAAGATGAATAGAAATAGGAGGCAAGAGAAGAAAGAGGGAGAGAACGAGCGAAAGAAGAAGGCGCAGACCAAGAACAGAGGAACACAACCCAACCGCATCGATTGAATATATCACAGATGGCATTTTCTGGGCAACTGTCTCTCTGGTTGTTGTCACATCTGTGTCCCAACATGATTTCTGAAAACACACACACGCACGCACTCACGCGCACGCGCGCGCGCGCGCACACGCGCGCACACACACACACACACACACACACACACACACACACACACACACACACACACACACACATATAACCGCACACGCACACATGCACACACATGAAATGGAAACAAAAAATAATGCACGTGGATTCAGCTGTTGTTCATTGTACTCACCACAGATGAGACAATAGACAGTGAATTAATTCTTGGAGATTTATTAACTGGGGTTAATAAGCGCTTTAGATAATCCCTACAAGAAGGTGAGGCCGGACTTGTTTAATGTAATACCCATAAGAAAAGAGAACAAATGATATATTTGCGTGGATCACACAACAGTTGTTCACCATCCCAGCAAGATCTGAGGGGGGATGATTAACAGATACGGGTCCTGCAATCGCTTAACATTGCCCCATTCAGAAGAAAGTTTATCGATCAATACATATGGGGCCAGTAATTATATAACACTGCTCTATCTAAAGGAAGAACAACAGCACTTGATTGTTGAGCGCACATTGGATTTTTGTTTCTACAAGAAGAGAGAACAAAGATAAACACATAAAGGGCTAGAAACTGGCTTACTATTTTTACATCTCTCTCAACAGAAGGGCCTGAAGATGAATATGCATTCGGCAAGATGAAAAACAAATCAGTAACGTAGATGTAGTAATGTTTACGCTACTTGCAATATAACTGGAGGACAAAGAGTAATACATATAGGTCCATCTACTGTTTGACACATCTGACAGTAGAAGGGACGAGAACAATGGCACCAAAGAGAAAGACAGTAAAAGATATGTAGGCTACGCATGGGTCCAACAACTCCAATACTCCCCACAGAAAAGCGGAAAAACAGGTTGACATGTGTCAGTTATCGTCCCATACAACCTCCGAATGGATGAATTAAGAACAATAATTCAGAAAATGTTTTACAATACTACCACCGGAGGAGATAATACAGATCAAAACATGCAAGTCCATTAACTGTTTGAAATTACTCCCTGCCGATAAAGACAATTACACCCGTTTTCTATTTGGAGTTTACACTACGTCCATAAGAAAAGACAAAGATATACCTGCTGACTCAGGTAACACAGACTTATATTAATACTTGCAGTTCGAATGAACCGTTTGTTACTCCCAGTAGAACGATGCGCAAAGAGTTATACTTGTGTGTCCAGTTAGCTGATTGACAGTGGGCCTGGCTGGCTGACTGACAATGCTTCCAACAGAACAAAGGAAGAAGATTGAAACCTGTGCGTACAGTCATGTGTATGTATACCCCCGATAGAACTGTGCGCCCATTTGATTGCATGCCTCCACTTCCTATCAAAGGAAGGGCAAAGATTGATACGTGTGGGCCTGGTAACTATTTTACACAATACATACAGGAGATGAGGACGAAGGAAACTATATGTGAGTCCAACAAACTAGTAACTCTCTTTCTACCAGAGGAAACAGAAACTTGCACACACGGCTTCTGTAACTATGTCCAAGGTCCTGTCACTGTTTTGCATTCCTTATACAAGAATGAGTATCAAACTTTAGTAACTTGGATACATTAAGTGTTTCATACAACTCCCCATGAAACAGATAAGAAAATTATACAAAACTCTTTTACACTACCACCTCTAGGCAACAGAATAAAGATTAAGATATAATCCATTAATCTAATGTTTTTGTGCGGTTACTGTTTCACACTAATCCTTTTAGGTTTCAGTGCACACTCTGTATACAGCTGAGGAAGATTTTCCAGAAAACCTTTATATCACTGTCTCAAGACGACAGAACGAAGACTAATACATGTGGGTTCTGTCTTACAACATTCCGAAAATAAGAAGGGACGACGACTAACACATCTGGGTCACGTGACGAAGATTTTATACTCATGGATGCAGATGGCCTAACTGTTTTACAGTATTCCTGAAATAAAGCGGACAATACTACACACACACTGATCCATCAGCTCTTTCACAGAACTTCGGCAACCATACTTACTGCATACGCCCGTAGACTGTTCGCAAAAGGACCCACTCATGCATTCCTCCTCTTGTGTACACTCCTTACTCACACCCAGTTCTGAAACAGACATGATAACACTCTGACGCCCTTTGTCATTTTCACACTGTTCATTCAAATACAATTCTAAAATACATAATTCAAATCAAGTAAAATATTAATGATCTGTCGGTCGCTTGAAACCAGTTTAAGACAGACAAAAAGCATTCACATTTTCATTGTGCAGTTGAGTGTATATGTGTGTCTCTCTGCGTTATATATGAGTGCGGTGAGTGAAAGAGAATATGGACACACAGAACAGAGGGGAACAGAAACAGATGGCATAGGTTACGTCATAATGAGCCTTCTTCGACTGGGGATAACTAACTCGAGGATCAAGCTTGTTAAATACTGTAGAAGTTTCTGTTTTTCCTTATTGAAACTACAGAGGAGACAAAAGATTTGCAGAGAGAGAGAGAGAGAGAGAGAGAGAGAGAGAGAGAGAGAGAGAGAGAGAGAGAGAGAGAGAGAGAGAGAGAGAGATCTTAAACATTACGAGAACTGGACTGTTAACAATAACTACCGCAGTGACATCGTCTGATGTGAATGACTAGAATGGTTAACGAGAGAGAGAGAGAGAGAGAGAGGGGAGAGAGAGAGAGAGAGAGAGAGAGAGAGAGAGAGAGAGAGAGAGAGAGAGAGAGAGAGAGAGAGAGAGAGAGAGACAATGACAATGAATACAGTTTAATGTCATCAGCAAAACCTGCTATTTGACATGGGGAGCACTGCTTGCACAAAATTAAGAAAAATCAAAATTAAAGAGAATCAGAAAGCAAATAGAAATTCGTAAACACCATAAATAGCAAGCGACCAGCAGGCCTAGTCAATAAGTTGGGAGGACAACAGGATTTAACAAGAAAGAACATTAATTCGACTCAAGTATTGAAAAGCTTCCTTTTTCGAAGGATATTTGCTTCTGCAATAAATTTAGCAATAGATTTTAAATTGGTTTCACTATCACTCTGTAACAGAGTGACTAAGTCACGTTCTTCTGCTAATACTGATTTAAAGACATCACATTTTCCCCGTACCTTTTCATACACCTCACACTGAAAGAAAAAGTGAAATTCATCTTCTATATTATTTTTTTTACAAATTGGACAGATACAGTTACGTTCATTATTAAATATACCATACCATCTTTCTTTAGCATATAGACCAATGGTCCTTGTTCGGAAGCGTGCTAATGAATCCCTATGCCATTTTCGCGTTACAACCGATAAATACTTTTCTGGCTGTAAGTCACTATTAAAGCGGCAAGAACCAAGAGTATCTCTCACTATTTTCTAATTCAGAGTGCCAGATCTGTTGGTAGGAGGATATCAAACGCTCTTTAAATTCTAGAATAAAAAGTTTGTCGTTCTCAACACCCTGGTTATTCCATACAAAACCAAATCCAGTTTCGAAAAGCAAGAGAGAGAGAGAGAGAGAGAGAGAGAGAGGAGAGAGAGAGAGAGAGAGAGAGAGAGAGAGAGAGAGAGAGAGAGAGAGAGAGAGAGAGAGAGAGAACAATGAACAATCTTTATTTCTTCAGGCCCCAGCCCCTAGAAATGAGGTCAAGTTAAACATGTAACTAAAAGACATATACAATACAACTAATCAGCTTTCCAGTGTGAGACTGTCAACAAAGGTTTGCCTTTACTTCATGGCATTAAACAGAAATACACCAAGCTTCCTAATATGAAAATAGACCCATTTCTCAACAAGACTGTATATGGATTGACACCAAAGTTAAGATATTTTTTCCTTGTGTCATTATACAGAACACATTTATACAACACATGGTCCTCATCTTCTAAGACCTTACACATTTTGCAGATTAGCATTATTGTTGAACGTTCTTTTGAAAATCGATCCATTGATTAATAAACAAGTGGGGTATGTTTTGCTCCCATAAGGAAACCTAACACAGAGTAACTTTTATTCAAGACTGGCACAGCCTTTTAAACTTGAATAAAGTCAGACAAATACATAGACGAACAATCTAATAGTGGGGGAAAAAAACAAGCGCAGGCCAACAACTGAACTGTCTGGCAAAGATTTGGACTTGAGGGAGGGGAGAGGGGAGTTTGAAGATGGAGAAACTGGGAAAATGAAATTTAAAAAAAAATTAAAAAAATTTAAAAAAATGTTACAGATATGAAAACTCTTCACTAGCTGCATAAGGGAACTATCGCAATCCCTTTTGAAGGCAGATATATTTGTATTGCCTGCTCTGTAACATTTTTTTTTTTAATTTCATTTTCCCAGTTTTCTCCATCTTCAAACTCCCCTCTCCCCTCCCCTCAAGTCCAAATCTTTGCCAGAAAGTTCAGTTGTTGGCCTGCGCTTGTTTTTCCCCCACTATTAGATTGTTCGTCTATGTATTTGTCTGACTTTATTCAAGTTTAAAAGGCTGTGCCAGTCTTGAATAAAAGTTACTCTGTGTTAGGTTTCCTTATGGGAGCAAAACATACCCCACTTGTTTACTGTTTATCGTTTACTGTTCCCTACCTCATTTCATTTCCGATCCATTGATTGTTAACACACCAAGCCTCAGCTTTATTAGACAATTCCGAAAGCAACTAATGTCCATGTAATCAAAGTATTTTTCACATTCGAAATTAGGTGTAAGTAATCTGTAAATTTGATATATATATATATATATATATTTCTTTATTCATAACAGACTCACTCCATTCCTGCATGTATATGTCTTTCATTCTCTGCTAAAATAGTGAAACAAATGTTTTTTCACAGCCCACCCACTGTTCACGCCAGACATATCCAAACCCGTGACTAAATAATATATTCTTTATAAAAGTTGCCCAGCATTTTTTGCCGTTTTTATCTAGATTTACAAGCATCAAGTATGCTTGTTTAGGCAAACAATTAGCCTCCATCTTTATCAGTTTCAGCCAATATCGAATGCACCTCACTGCACTATTTACATATAGGGGATAACGCCCCAATTCCCCTTGACAAGTTTATTAGGAACTTTAAGATGGATTTTAGGAAAACGTTTGCAGGCCAGAGCGTGTACATTGTCAATATTGTCCAGTCTGTGGTATCCCCACATTTCGGATGCATATAATAGCACCGGCTTTACCTGGGCATCAAAAATTCGGAAGAAGCATGTCTTAGAGATGTCGTGTAATTTTGTTATATACCTTATACAGTCAAAACAAGCCCGTTTCCCTTTCATTGCCAGTGCATCAACCCTTTGTTAATACTCATCTTTGTTGTAAAAACAAATCCAAGGTAATTATATTCATTAACTATTTCTAACTGTTCCCCATTGAGATTCCATCTTTCAAATCCCCCCCCCCCCCCCCCCAAACCCAACCTTACGGAAAACGATGACTTTTGTCTTATCTGTATTGACTTTCAAATGTAATCGTTTGCACACAGTGTTTAAAATGTTGATTTGGTTTTGTAGTCCTATAACAGTGTTAGACAGTAAAACAATGTCATCTACCAAGAGAAGGAGAAATAGCTCTAATAACCCTGGCATAAATTGAATCCCACGTATTCCATTATCACTAACTGATACTGCTATTTCATTAATAAATAAAGAAAACAACATTGGATTTAAAATACAACCCTGTCTGACGCCTACAGGACACTCAAAATAGTCAGTGGTTTCACCTTCAACACGTACACAAGAAACAACAGATTTATACATTGCAGTCACAGCATTGATAAATTTTCCATGTATTCCATTCTGCCTTAAAATACCAAGCAGACACTGGCGTTGAACAGAATCAAAGGCTTTCCGTAGGTCAACAAAACAAGAGTACAGTTTACCACCTTTCTTGGACAGACATTTTTCTACAATAGCATTCAATGTAAAAATATGGTCTACAGTGGAATATCCGTGTCTAAAGCCAGCTTGCGATTCTGACAGTTTACTGTTTTCTTCAACCCATTTAACAAGTCTCTTGTTCAAAACTGACGTGCAACATTTGCCAACCAAACTAAGAAAAGAGAGAGAGAGAGAAGAGAGAGAGAGAGAGAGAGAGAGAGAGAGAGAGAGAGAGAGAGAGAGAGAGAGAGAGAGAGAAGAAGAAGAAGAAGAAGAAGAAGAAGAGAAGAAGAAGAAGAAGAAGAAGTCAGTACACTTTCTTCATTAACCTGGGTAGCTGTTGTGTGGATATACGATTGTGGGTTGTTTTTCATCTACATTAGTCAGGTAATCCCTCCCCTTTACCTCCCCCGGTACTCAACATCAAAACCAAGGAAACTCATGAATACAAAATGTTAATGACACAAGATCCAGAACAAGCATGAGACCGTATAATTGAAGAGTTGAAAAGTTGAAGAGAGAGAGAGAGAGAGAGAGAGAGAGAGAGAGAGAGAGAGAGAGAGAGAGAGAGAGAGAGAGAGAGGATTGAGAGAATGAGAACAAAAGATGAATTGAAATGAAATAATCTCTTCAGCAAGGCAGTACTCCTTCGAAAGGATGACGTCAAATTAACGATTACATCAGCCAGAAAGCCACGTGTACTGAAAAAGATGTTACTGCATATTCTCGTCGACTGTTCGTACTAAAAAAGGATGTTAGTAAAGCAGTAAGCCCACATAATTGTCTTCTGGAAGAACAACACATATAAAGAATAGTTCATAGTAGAAATTTTAGCTGCAGCTTTAAATCAGCAGGTGTATTCATAATCAGTGATCGTGTTCTGAAGGTCAGCTACAAATAAATCGAAAAGTATCTTAGGATCTAGTCATTTTCTATGACATTCCAACTGAAAGAAAAAGATAGTAAGCAAGTCATGATTAATAACAGATACTGATTTCGATCTCAAGTTATGCTAACCAGGGCAGCACAATGCATACTGAATTTCGTTTTTGATATCCCTTTTATGCAACACACAAATCGAGTTCAAATTGCTAAGTTTGTATATTTTGAATTATACAATGTCCTGCTAACACACCAAATCTTAGCTAAGTTCCAGAAAACATTAAGGCCCTTCAATATCACTGTTGGCTGTATTGAGATATTTTCTCCAAGGGTCCCATATGATGTCAGTGAGAACCATTTTATAAAAGGCTGAACAGAATTAACTCCTTGATTTGCCCAAACACTAGCAAAATAAGCCACAAGCAGTATGCTACGGAGCCTCGTAATCTAGTTTATTTTTCAACTGTAACCCAATATCATGAAGGACGTTTACACTTAAAAGTGGCATTCAATGGTCATCCAGTTGGATTAACTCAACCAATACTTCACAAATCACAACATCTTCCATTGCATCACAAAATCTCCCACCCTCATCAAACACTGAATTGTTTGGTATTTTGGTGTTGGCGTCGTGTATCTTTTTTTCATTGTATATAAGTAAGCTTCTTCGGCTCTACACGAAATAATTTTAACGACCCATACTTCAGTTCCATATAGAATTACGGGTTGTACCTATGCATCGAATATGCATCGTCATATGTACTGAAATACCGTTATTCTTGTGTAATTGAGAGAGAGAGAGAGAGAGAGAGAGAGAGAGAGAGAGAGAGAGAGAGAGAGAGAGAGAGAGAGAGAGAGAGAGAGAGAGAGAGAGAGAGAGGGGGGGGCACATGAAAGCAGACAGACTTACTGCATTTGCTGTGCTCACAGATGGCACCTTGAACACAGTCATCGTTGTTCGTGCATGGCTTCAGCACTTTGGATTCTGCGAAAAGAAAGCGTTTTCATCAAGACAGATATTGTAAAAGTTGGGAAAATGTGGACAGTTCCTGACATTTTAGGCTGCCATTGAGCCTTCACATTAGTTGTCAAAAGTACCAGTCAAAATCAAATGTATTTTTATTCAGTATTTGCCGTGCGATCAAAGGCACAGGTATTTCATTAGGGATTCCATAATAGCCTTCATTAGAGATGTTCCAACTTTGGGCCTTTTTGTATTGTTTTGTTTTTATTTCATCTAACCATAAGTGAATAACACGGACAGACATGAGCACTACAAGGCCATTACAGCTTTCCATGCCAGTTAATTCGTTAATGGTAGCTCCCCAAATATGTGTCTAAATCTCTCTTTAAGACTTTAAGTAAGAAGAAGCATACTTGGATATCTGTAAGACAATAATGAAGTTTTATTTACACAAAGACTCCGTGCAAAATGTGTAAGACTAAGGTATAAACTGTATTTAACAATGGGCACAAAACATACACCTGTGGATTTCTGTTTTCTTTTCAATCTTCAGTAAACTATGCAAACAAAAATTTACTTGCCCCTATCAGAATACAATATTCAATGATCGATAGTCCAGTTGAATACTTTGAAGCTAGATCTTATTTCTCATTACCAAATGTTCAATAAATTAAATGATCGATAGTCCAGTTGAATACTTTGAAGCTAGATCTTATTTCTAGACCAAATGTTCAATAAATTATCTCCTGTGAAAAGCCTCCACTTTCACCATGTTTAAATTTTAAGTGTTATAAAGGTCCATTGTTATTTGAAATGCTTTCACCTTCTCATATTTCGTTGTTTGGGTCTTTTTAACGCGCAGTTACTTCTTTTTTTCGCAACCAATCTGTATGCCATGCCACGCCATGCCACGCAACTCGAATTTCTGACGAGACTGCGTACAGTACTTGAATGGAAATCTCCCACAATTCTTCGCGGCTTTAGTTTTCATCTAAACAATTTGAACTTGATAAATGTCAACTTGCAAATGACTGCAACATTCTGACAGCACGTGTCAGCAGGAAGAATACAGGGGTTTGCTAGCTTGCTTGTGTTTATTTATATGCTTGTGATCTGACCTCAACATGGTTCACAATAATATCGTTTTAGACTGTCCTAGTTGACGGATATGACACGACTTTGAAAGCTGCTCCTTATACCTAATTTTGTGCATAGTTCCACTTTCCATTTCCGTACAGTCCTAACGTGACCTTCGCTGTCGGCTGGGTTTTTTAAGCGACATGCTAGTTCTCATAGTCATTTCTTTTCTACACTTTTTTTTTCACTCTGGCAGGGTTTAGGGGGAAGGGAGGGTATCATGCGGAATGACTGTTGCCCTCATCGCGTTTCATGCTTGATAAAATAATTGTATTCATCGTCTATCAATATTTGATCGTCTAGTCATGCACAAAAAACAAAAACAAAACAAAAACCCATCATTGGAAACGAAAATGTGTAAGGGGACAAGCGACAGGATGAATAGTGGCTGACAGATGATAACAGAACGTGTAAATATTGATAACCATTTTTAGTGACAATATCAGCATGCCACTGGCTCACACAGCCTGCGTTCATGTTGCCATAAGACGCGAGGAAGGGAACAACAGCACCCCATGATCCTCTGAACACATTATCGTGAACTGCTCTGCAGCATTTTTAGTCTTTAGAATGATTTTCCTATCCTTTTGTCCAGTAGCAAGAAAAATTACAAGAACTAGATAGCAGAAGGTCTTCAGAGAAGAACAGTCCCCCTCACCTCTCCTAACTCAGACAAATAATTCAGCTCTGAATTACACTTTAAGGGGGTGGACTGTATCCACATCACGGCTCAAAGATGCCATGCTATCAGAATTTCTTTTTGATGCAAACCTGCACCTTCTGGACGTCCTACCCACACTTCTATCGGACACCTGTTTAAAGCTAGGAAATTCAAGCCTTTTGAAGTTCAATTCTCTTCCTCCTCGACCAGATCCAGCTAGAACTCCTTTCGTCTGCCTGTGCCATTGCCTTTACAAATTTAGTCCTCTTCTTTCTTATCATGAGCGCTTTGTTTTGGAAGCTAGATTCCAATAAGCTGCTGGCTAGCTCTCAGTCTTGTGAATGTGAACTTCCACCTTTCTGCGTTCATATAGCACAGCGAGTTTGATCAGAATCATTGATTTGACGATTCTGAGTGGTTACAGCATCCGCTCTCATGCCACTCTTCCTGATGATCTCTGGATGGGTTTCTCATTCTGGTAGGTCTGATGTGCACTCCCAGTCACACACGCCACCCAGTGAATCCCCATTCCATGCTCTTGATGTCACAGACGTTCCAACCATGATCTGTGGCTTCCATCTAGAAGGATATTGCTGGAGACTCTGGCGGCATAGTGTTTCCTCCGGCAGTGCTAACCGCGTGTGCAGTCTCCTTAAGTTGTGTCTCCATATGTACCTTCCCTGAGTTGCCGCGGCTTTGAATGACCCCAGCCATTTTAGACTGTTTGTTTGCTCTGACAGAGCGGACACGCAGGGTCATATGATTTTCCCCCATTTCACCAGGTTTGAATTCGAGGACGGGAGGACATGTACAGATCTTAGGATAATGCTGATCCTAAAAGGTGCCATATTCCATATTTCATTCCAGCTCTGGCTTCGTAAGAGTGTGATTTCCCACATAATCCGCTGCCCCTGGTGCCCCTGCTGGACTGCCTCACTTGGTATCCTCTTCTTTCTTCAACTTCTTATAACTGTGTTCTTTTCGTTTGCTCTTTTGCATATGACCACCTCTTGATTTCTGTCGACTTTATCCCCAGTCTATTGGTTTATGTGTGTCCTGCGTTTTACCCTGACCCCAAAGTTTTCCTTTGCATCCTAAACTTTCCATTTTCTGCTAGTCTTTAGCTTTGGCTGGGTTGTTCTCACAATCTTGTACGCCAAGTCCCTAATTATGGTCAGTAATTTTGCTCTACCCATTTTGTACTCCTCGAATGTGGATTTAAGAAAAGGTTCAGCTTCTCCTGGTGACAGCAGAGCGCAACGTCGGTGAGACCTGGTGGGACACGGAGTCATTTACCTGTGCTTTTACTGAATTGTTTCCAGTGTACTGGTGCTGATATTGTATGTTAGCAGAGATCAATGGAGCTTCGGAGTCAGTATGATCTGCGGACATCAGACCTTGCATTTGCCAGGAAGGTCACACTGGTCTGTTATCTGTATGTTTTCGTCAGCCTTATCGCTTGGTTTCTTTTCCCCTCTGTGTCTTTCAAGCAGTCATCATACGCCTCCCAAGGCTCTTGACTGTCACTGTTAGAATGGCATAGTTGGCTTCTCATTTGCACAGGACAGGTTTCATGCTTTCACTGCTTGAAACTGATCCTTGATGAAGCAGTTGACCTTTCTAACTGCTTCAGTATTTTATGTATTTAATATTCCTTGATGGAAAGGACTGTTGTATCAACATAACAGGCAATGAGGAGGCAGACCGACTGGCGAAGGAAGGAGGACAGCAGCCACAAGAGGAACAGGAAATCTCCCATGAAGAGGCCAAGACGATCATCAAGGAGAAGCAGAGGAAAAGATGGCTTCAGCTACATCCAGATTATAACCAGACAGATCCCTACTACCTCCTACCCAGACCAGACCAAGTAAACGTGAGGCTGAGGACGGGCCACTCCAGGCTACACCATCACATGTTCACAAGGTTCCGCATTGGCGAGTCTGCAGTGTGCCCCTGCGGTACAGCGCCAATGACAGTGGAACACTTCCTACAGGACTGTCCAACACACCATAACCTGAGAGCAGAGACCTGGCCTGCTGACCAACCGATGAGGGAGAAACTCTACGGATCTCTGGAAGGCCTCCGCCGCACGGCAGCCTTCGTCTGTGCATCAGGGGTTCCTGTCTGAGCAAACGACGAAGAAGAAGGAGTATCGTCCATGAATGCTTTAAGAGGGGGTTGTAGCCGGCCGTTTTGTCCGACCCGGCCGTTTTGTCCGAGGTTGGACAAAACGGTCAGGTCGGACAAAACGGCCGGCTAAAACCCGGCTGTTTTGTCCGACTTTCAATTTTTTGTCGGACAAAACGGCCTGGTTGGACAAAACGGCCGGCTCTTAGTAAGCGGCCGTTTTGTCCGATATATTTTTTTAATTGTTCTTTGCCCAGTTCCACTGGCAAAGTAGTATAATTCGTCACGTTTTGTTTGTGTTTCTTTTCGTTTGTTTGTTTGTTTGTTTTTTCTGTCTGTCTGTCGCAAGGATATTTTCCGAACGGAAAGTCGGAGTCGAATCTGTCACTGTTTTGTACATGAGAATTCCAGTTTTGCCAACTGCAATCAACCAGTCTTTCTTGGAATACCTTGATTAAAAACATCCACATCACCAACACCTACTTGGTTCATCCATACTAATCCGAAACCATATTCACACAATTCCATTCTCACATTAGTCACCCAGTTCTTTTTTCCTTTGTCATCTTAGTGTAAGATCATTCGATGTGCTTTGTATGGCAATCTGTAATCCTGCATCTGAATAATTTTAAGCCAGTATCGAACACATTTAACGGCGGAATTCAAATATACTGGAAATCTGGCTTATTCACCATATACCAAATCATTTGGTATTTGCACTGATACTCCAAGGAATTTCTTCAAAGCAAAAAGGTGGATTTTCTCACAATGTACAACAGCAGCAGTATCAAGGCCCCATGCTTCAGCTTCATAATTATTGTACCATAGGTTGAACTTGGGCATCAAATAACTTCAAAACAAAGTAAGGGAGTCATTATTTAGCAACGACAATTTCTTCAATATGCACAGTAATACAGTTTTAGCTCTACTTGCTAAATCCTTGCGAGCAAAGACAAAGCTCAAACGCATTGAGAAATGTATACCTAAGTATTTATATACATTTACAACAAGCATTATAGAACCATTATGTGTCCATCTCTCTCTCTCTCTCTCTCTCTCTCTCTCTCTCTCTCTCTCTCTCTCTCTCTCTCTCTCTCTCTCTCTCTCTTCAAGATATCCACCCTTTCTAAAAACAATTATATTGCTTTTTGCATACTGACTTTTGATTCTAATGAAGCAGCAACTCTTGTAGCCTAGTTACTGTTTCTGATACCAAGGCCAAAAGCCAAAAGAAGAATGAAAATCTCCAAACCATCATTTATAAAATTTGCACCGTGCTTCCGACGTAAAACTTCCTGTGTTAATTCATTAATGAATAAAGAGAACAGAAGAGGGCACAGGCATCGCCGTTTCAAACCAGAAGTACAATTCATATAGTCTGTGAAAGCAGCACCAGCTCGCACTTTTGCCTTTACACAATCATACATACTTATAATACATTTATAAAGTTTCCCATGAATACCATTTTTAAGCAGGATAGGCCACAGCAAAGTTCTATTTACTGAATCCAACGCCTTCTCAAAGTCAACGAATGTAACATACAATTTACGATTTAAATAAAACTATATTTTTACTAATGCCATCAGTGTGAATGTGTCGTCAACAGTAGTATAATTTTGCTTAAACCCAGCTTGGTATTCTCCAGTAATATCATTTTCTTCCATCCACTCCTGTGATCTCCTGTTGATAATAGCACTGTACAGGTTACTTCAGATATTACACAACGAAATTCCTCTATAATAACTTGGATTGTTTGCATCTCCTTTCTCATACAATAGGATAACAATAGACTCGGACCAACATCTGGAATATATCCCTTGATCAAACAAGGAGTTAAAGATTTAACTAAGAAATCTAGAAACAAGTTTGACTGGCAAGCAGTTTTAATTAGTTCACCTACAATACCGTCTGGTCCTGCAGTTTTGCGAGATTTGATCTTTCTTAGAGCAATTAGAAATTCTTCTTTGGAAATAGGACGATTTAGATTGTTGTCGTGATAATCGGTTCCATTGATGTAATTTGCACTTCCCATATCATTATGACAGCTAACATTTCCTTCAAGCAGATCCCTAAAATGATGAAACCATGTTTCTAGACTCATATCGTTTACAGTTTGTTTTCTTTTTTTCGAAATGTTGTGAACGCAATCCCCAAAATCTTTTTGATTATTTACAGAATAAACTAATACTGTCAATAAAGCTTCATTATATTGTTTTTCTTTTCTTTTTAAAAGATGTTTGTATTTCTCTCCTAGTTTCGCAATAGGCCACACGAGACGGTTCTGACAGGAAACGTCGAAATCTGTTCAATAAGTTACGAGCATTTCTTTTGTTAAGTCTGCATTCCATATCAAACCAGTCGTCTTGTTTTTGACATTTTCCAATACAAATCTGTTTCTTCATACATTCTGCTGCCTCTTTTATACAACAACTAAACACGTTTAATGCATATTCAATGTTACTATCAACCAGTCGTACGGCCTCTTGCATGCGCATCGCAATTCATCGGAAAAAAAATGACATTTTAAAACAAATCAGCATGAACTTCGCTCCAGACATTTTTTTTTTCAATTGTACAACGCCTGTTGCTGACCTGTGAGGATTCATAGTCATGACATGGGGAAGTGATCTTTAGTTCTAAAGGCATGTGGTCAGAGTCGATTCACTCTGACACACACATCTCACAACCACCAGAAATCAAAGAAAACAAATCATAGGACATCAAAAAATAGTCATTGACACTGCTACTGCTATCCGATATGTATATGTAGCGACCTTGAAGGTTGCCCTTACACACACCATTTAAAATACACAGTTTGAAAGCAGTACACATGTTAAATAGTAGTTTTCCATAATTATTCAGGACAACATCTTCTGAATTTCGAACACACACGGGCCCCACTTTTATGTTGATCATTGTATGTAGACATGCTATCCTCAAAGTCACATATGAAATTTGAAACTCTACTATTCAAATCACCGTATACAATCACATCAACTTCATTTTTAAGAAAAAGTAAACAGTCACACAGAAATTCTTCTAACAAAGAAACTCCATTTTCATTATCAAAATGAGAATAGTATGGCCAGCCTTCAGGATATATATAATATATATATATATATATATATATATATATATATATATATATATATATATATATATATATATATATATATGTATATATATACTGCTGAACAATTAAGTAGTGGGGGAAAACAAGTGCAGGCTAACAATTCTTCAGTCGTTATAGTAATGACTTGACAAAGATCTGAACTTTGAAAAAAAAAAAAATTGTTTTTGAAGATGAAGAAAATGGGGGAATATATTATAAATATGAGAAGCCCTTCACTAGCTGCCTGAGGGAACCATCGTAATCCCTCTCAAAGGCACATTTATATATATATATATATATATATATATATATATATATACATGTATATATATATATATATATATATATATATATATATATAATATATATATATACACACATACAAGCATGGCATGTTTTAAGGTGCCAAGTTAAGATATCTCAATAATATAAGCACGGAACGATCGGACACAACATCAACTGGTGTAAAATTGGGACAGATGTCATTCTTCACAAGACACACCAGGCCGCCGGAACGCCCTCCACGTACCGTAACTTTAAAGCACATGTGTAATAAACTGTGTACCCAGAGAACACAGGCGACTGAAATACTTCAACAAATGTCTCAACAAAACAGATGAAATCAAAACCAGACACGTAAGAAATAAAATTGTTATAGTGCATTTTAGAAAGTAAACCATTCACATTCCAGTGTAGAAACGAAAAAGTTTTTATTTCCTTACAAGTGTCAGAGTGATATGATCTATCATTTCCAGACGACAAGGATATAAAATGAATATATTCAGAAGACACATCACCATCTGTGTTACTGACATTTTCAACCGGCACTGACGTCACTGAGTTTTCCTCTAAACGCACGATCTTACGGCTCGTTTCACGTGCACAGCGCTGGGTAGAAACAACCGGTGTCCGCTCACCGTTGATTCCCTTTACAGTTGGGGACACGTCGGCTACATAGAGTTAATTCTGGACCGGCCGAGTTCCCGTCTTGATTCCACAAGTCCATTGTCAGTACCTATGGTGTACCGCTTGCCATCGATGAGGAGGTAATTAAAAACTAACTAGCACGTTTACCTTCACTTCTGGCTTTCTTAAGGTGAGGTGTTAATTTCCTTCTTAGGTCTCGCACTCTAGAGAGTCGAAAAGTCCTCTGCAATGAAAATGTTGGTTCATCGTAGTTTGCATTTAGCTTTGAGGATGTCCATCTTCTGCTTGTAAAAAACACACCGCGCCATCACAGGAGAGTCCGGCCTATTGTTCAATCGGTGTACCCTATCAAATTCAACATCCTGAGACAAGTCTAACTTATCAGTAAAGAGGCCATTGAACACATTTTCGCACTCCTCAGAAGTCTCGTTTTCCTGACGTGGTAGTCCATAGAAGATGAGGTTGTTCCGCTTGGATCTTTCCTCAAGGTCGTCGGTTTTCTTCTCAAGCTCCTCCATCTTCTTGGTCATGTCTTGGTTATACCTCTGTAGACTGGTGACCTCATCCAGTAGCCCCTTCAGCTCCGACTGCATGGCAGCGTAATCCTCACGAAGGGCATGCAAATCACGTGTGACATCGTCGAGCTTCGCGTCGAATTTACACTCCGTGGTGTTCAGCTTGCTCATGATGTTTAAACAGCGAAGGTTCCTTTCCGTCGTGAGGATGGCCACGTTTCGCCATACTGGTCCTGGTGCTGGCTGCTCCTCCACTGGCGCTGGTCAGTCGGGTCTGCCTGGCGCTGTCTCTAGTTTCGGAGGAGTTAGGACCTGGGTTGCTCTCCACGTCACCACATCGAAGAAGTAAACTGCCCCAGAATAAATAGGAGAGGAGCAGTCCTAACACAGCACCGTCACAACTGCACTTCGGTCTCAACATAGCGACATGCATCGCTGACTTCTGTCTTGCCCGTTTCAAGATGAAACGTTAAAACACTGTCACAAAACAGCCACATATTGCCCGGAAATCCACAGTTCCTGATGACATTGTATTATACAAAGTCTGTCCACAACTCTGAAGACCTAAGTCACCCCTAATTAATTCAAATTACCAGTTAATTGTCAAGGCACTCGACGTGTGACTTTACTAGTTGAACACCCGCTCAAGCCCCAGAGAGAGAGAGAGAGAGAAAGAAGACGGCAGTGCATGATAAATAAGTCTCTTCCTCTTTTATCAGTTAAAAGGGTTTTTTTAAACTGGGTGTGAGTTTGCTTGAAGATGTTTTACTTTGTGTTCATCTCTTGTCTAATATTGTGGCCTCCCCACTCTCACCACAACTCGCTCTTCCCCTCCCAGAGTCATAATTCCCAAGTTGCTCGTTATGCACCCCCACCCCACCCCCACAGTTGGTTTGGCCGCGGCCTCAGCACAGACAACACACTGGGAGTAGCCCATGCGAGGTCACCATGTGGTAACCCACTACGGTGCACACTGCACTACGGCCGAGTCACTTAAGCAGTAGCAATTTAATAACATCAACAGGATACTTACTGCACTTGTTGTTTTGACAAACATTGTCTGCATTACAGCCAATGTGTTTATTAGAATCTCTGCATTCGGATCCAAACGGTAGCTCTGTAAACCAACATATCACATCCGCATCGCACGCACTCGCACGAACACACAAACACGTGCACACACATCATGCATATATATTATGAGAGAGAGAGACAGACAGAGAGAGAGAGAGAGAGAGAGAGAGAGAGAGAGAGAGAGTGAGAGAGAGAGAGAGAGAGAGAGAGAGAGCATTTTTCTTTCTTTTTAACGAAGAAAACATCTGGTTGTTGAGTGGTCTGTAGTCTCTGTGGGTTCTTATATTCCCTTAGAGATGGTCAATATAAATTTGGAGATTACACTTTTTCTGGCCGTTTCGTCTTCTGTGCCACTATAATGGCACTACCTCCACACCGCTTATTCTGGGATCCACAGGGGGCAGACAATGTCAAGTCGTCATGAGGTAGCCTACCAGAGGAGACAATGCACTGCTGTCGGGTCACTTCAGTGGTATTCAGTGGTGCCTGCTCTAGTCTAGATCATCAGCAAGAGTGGCATGAGACCAGACATAGTAGTCCACTCTAAGTCAACCAAGCAGCTGATCATGATCGAGCTCACGGTGCCATATGAGAAGAGAATGGAGGCAGCTCAAATCTACAAGACTGAAAAGTATGCTGATCTGGCAAACAGCCTGAGGAGAGAAGGGTATCAGGTCAAAGTCCTCACTGCAGAAATTGGAGCTAGGGGATTTGTAGGAACGTCTGCATACAGCCTCATGAAACAGCTCTCAGTTGCAGGGAAGGAAAAAACCAGAGCCCTGAAAGCAATGGCAGAAGCGGCAGAGAGGTGTTCAAGCTGGATCTGGTCAAGGAGGAACAAAAGTGAACTTCATAAGGCTTAATTTCCCTACAAATAATTATCAGGTGTCCCTGTGGCTCAGTGGTTAAAGCGCGAGTCATTAAGTAGCATGTCCAGAGGGTCATGGGTTCGAATCCCAGCCATGGCTCGTCCCAAGATGGGGGAAAAAAAAGGGGGCAGCAGAGGGACATCCGGAGTCATGAACCGGGTGTGGCCCAACCCCCCTAGAGTGTCAGGAGATAAGGGCCGAAACACTTGCTTGAAGGGGGCTTCTCTTCTGAGGACTCTCTGCTGCCACGCTCTCCACGAGTTTCTTTCTACTGATGCATGGGTAAACCATTGACTTCCGGGAATAGGCCGGAGGACGTCCGGGAAAGACCGGAGGAACACTGGGAAAGACCAGAACCAAGGGCTCTGTGGGCTGGCTCCCCACTTTGCCTTAAACATGTGGCTACTAAAAATAAAAGGAAAAGATGCTCCCAGGATTCACCGAAAGGGGAGAGAGAATGATGAATCCATCGTGCTCAACCAATCACGACTGCAAATCCCAAACGGACTATGAACATGGACCAAATGGAATATCCATGTGTCTGTGGAAAGCGTTTCGCTACCACCCGTGGCATGAAGATCCACAGAACAAAGATGGGATGTGTGAAGACTCAAATGAATGAGCAGCAGCGCACTGCATCAGCAGATAAGACGTCGGAAGACCAAGGCCAGGATTTAAACCACAGTGCCAAGGACATCCACGCTGTTGGTTCGGATGAGGAATTTGCACAGGCCCTCGATGCCAGGCGCCTGAAACTCAACCTGCCACGAGCAAACGAAACTGAAGATTGGGAGAAACTGGATGAAAAAATCGTCCAAAGACTCGATGCACTGATAGGGAAAAGCACCCTGGAACACAAACTAGCCACATATGGGGACATTGTGTATGCCACATGTAGAGACGCCTATGGAGTAAAACTACCCAAAGAGAAAACACCTCCAAAGAAATCCAGACGCCAAGAAAAGATGGACAAGATCAGAGTCCAAAAGAACAACCTCAAGAAGCAAATGAAGACCGCACTGCCAGCTGAAAAACAAGGTTTGGAAAAACTGGGGGAAGACCTGAAAAAAAAACACAGCGCCCTCAGCAAGCGGAATCTGCGAGGAAGAGGAAGAGCAAAAAGAAGAGACAAAAGCGCTTCTTCAGAGACCCCTTCCAGTTTGCCAAAAACACTGTTGAGCAGCCAAAATCTGGGACCCTAAGTGGGGGAAAAAGGGAGTTCTTGAGCAGCATCTGAGGAAAACATACTCTGATTCACAGAGCAAAGCACCACTCGACTTTCAAGGTTGGTGTGGCCAACCCAACCTGAGGAACAGTTCAATGGCAAGCCTCCAACGTTGGCGGAAATCAGAAGGTGGTCGACAAAGCCAGAGCCAAATCATCCCCAGGGCCAAACGGAATACCTTACCAGCTTTAAAAGAAATGTCCCAAGGTGCTGGATTTGGCTCCACAGGCTGCTGCGATCGGCTTGGAGAAACAGAAGATCAGCGGCCAGTGGATGACGGCAGATGGTGTGTACACCCCCAAAGAGCAAAAACTCAAGTGACATCAGCCAGTTCAGGCCAATATCACTACTGAACGTCGAAGGGAAATCTTCTTCTCTGTCATGGCAGCAAGGCTGACCAAGTACCTGATGGAAAACAAGTACTTGGATGTGTCAGTCCAGAAAGGTGGCATCCAGGCGTGGCTGGCTGTGTAGAACACGCCACAATGATCTGGGACGCAATCCAAAAAGCAAAAACAGAAAAGAGAGACTGGACGTAGTGTGGCTGATCTGGCAAACGCATATGGATCTGTGCCCATGAGATGATACAGCTGGCTCTTGAGATGTACCATGTGCCAAAGAACATCCGCGACATGCTCAAGAAGTACTTCAATGGCTTCTCAATGCGGTTCTCTACCAAAGAGTACACAACTGATTGGATCAACTGGAAGTGGGCATTGCAATGGGCTGTGCAATTTCCCCGATACTGTTTCGTGCTGGCAAGGGAACTCTTTCTTGAAAGCGCAAAAAACAACGCGAGACAAACAGACCTTGGCGATGGTACAAGATCCCTCCTCTCAAGGCCTTCATGGATGACACTACAGTGATCTCATCCAGAGAAGACGAGACACGTCATGTGCTGGAGAGGCTGGACGACATATTTGCCTCATCCAGAATGAAGTTCAAGCCAAAGAAATCACGGAGTCTCTCACTGAGGAAAGGAAAAGGGGCCGAATCTGTGGTCTTCATTTGTTGCCAACCAGGCCATTCCAACAGTCACAGAAGAACCAGTCAAGACCCTTTGGGAAGATGGTATGATGATACGTTGAAAGACACACAAAGAGCAAAAGAAACCAAGCAGAGGGCGGAAGAAGGCTTGGAAAACCATTGGACCAGTGTGGGCTCCCTGGCAAATACAAGGTCTGGTTTGTCTGCAGTTCATGCTGATACCAAGCTCCTATGGCCTCTGATGATATACGATATCTGCACAGCACAGTGGAGGCAATGGAAGCCCAAAATCAACAAGTTCACAAGGAAATGGCTTGGTGTCCCACCCTGTCTGACTGACATCGCGCTGTACTGTCGCCAAGCAAAGCTCAAACTACCACTGAAATCCATCCTGGAGGAATACAAAGCAGGGAAGATCAGACTTCAAAGCATGCTGGAGGACTCAGGAGACAAGGTGGTAGAAGCAATCAAGCCCCAGCTGAAGACAGGCAGAAAATGGAAAGTTCAAGAGGCGATGGATTCTGCCCAAAAAAAAGGTCTCAAGATCAGAGAAATAACAGGACACACAAGACCAACAGACAAGGACTGGGGGTGACCAAAACTGAATGGTGGTCAAAGGCCCAAAAGGAAAAAGCCAAAAGAGACATGTGATTCAGGAGATGAGAAAAAAAAGAAGACCAAAAAAAGACTCCAAAAAGCAGTCCAGCAGAGCCAGCAAGGGCAAAAGGACAACGTGGGAGAATTTCACTCCAAAGAAGTCTAACTTGGAATGACATTTGGCACATGGCCCTCTCAGAATCTAGCTTCATTCTCAGTTTTGCAATGACCTTCTGCCTCAAATACAAACCTGGTGAAGTGGGGAAAACAGACGATCCTGCATGCCCCTCTGCCATGAAAAACAAAAGTGGAGCATGTTCTAAGCTCATGTAAATTTGCCATGGCTCAAGGAAGGTACACATGGAGGGACAACCAAGTGCTCAAAGAGATTGTACAAGTAGTCTGGGCTATAAACCAACACACAAAAGGAGAATCAGGACTCCAAAAGCACCCGCAACATTCTTCACGCCAAGGAGGCAGCAAATCATGGCCAAGAACAACAGTGCCACTCGAAACATGCAGGCAGAATCTGCTGGATGGGCAGATGACTGGGAGTGCACTGCAGACCTCCAGAATGGAAGAGTCACCAGAGATCATCAGCAAGAGTGGCATGAGACCAGACATAGTAGTCCACTCTAAGTCAACCAAGCAGCTGATCATGATCGAGCTCACGGTGCCATATGAGAAGAGAATGGAGGCAGCTCAAATCTACAAGACTGAAAAGTATGCTGATCTGGCAAACACCTGAGGAGAGAAAGGGGATCAGGTCAAAGTCCTCACTGCAGAAATTGGAGCTAGGGGATTTGTAGGAACGTCTGCATACAGCCTCATGAAACAGCTCTCAGTTGCAGGGAAGGAAAAACCAAAAGCCCTGAAAGCAATGGCAGTAGCGGCAGAGAGGTGTTCAAGCTGGATCTGGTCAGGAGGAACAAAAGTGAAACTTCATAAGGCTTAATTTCCCCACAAATATCAGGGGTCCCTGTGGCTCAGTGGTTAAAGCGCGAGTCATTAAGTAGCATGTCCAGAGGGTCATGGGTTCGAATCAGCCATGGCTGTCCCAAGATTGGGGAAAAAAAAAGGGGGCAGCAGGGGGACATCCGGAGTCATGAACCGGGTGTGGCCCAACCCCCCTAGAGTGTCAGGAGATAAGGCCGAAACACTTGCTTGAAGGGGCTTCTCTTCTGAGGACTCTCTGCTGCCACGCTCTCCACGAGTTTCTTTCTACTAGCATACGCAGGACACCACCTACTAAGACCCCCACTGATGACAATAATTGAATCATTTCCCAGTCGTGGAACCAGCGTGAGTTAGCATACCCTTCGGAGGGCACCATTTCATCCACTCAGCGAGGTCTCCTTGAACTTGACGTTATCGGTGACCTCGACGGAAATTGCAAAAGGATATCAGTATGGAGATGAAATCAAAACTTAGTCGTCAAGAAGAGATAAGGACCGAATTGAGACTTTTTGTAAGCTGTTCTATGAGCTCTTTGTCTGAGAGTGCCATCACGGTTTCTTTCTTACAATAGCCAGGCACCAAACAGGACCCATGAGATAACATTGTCATTTGTAGCTTGGAAAATTAGCAACCCCTTCAAAGGCACTTTTCATATAGTGGTCTTTGAATTGACGTTATTCGTGATGACAGTTGAGGCTCATTGGGAAACTCAAACTTGATAGGCTACAGTCGAAGGTAGAAAATCAAAAAATAAAGGCGTTGATGCATCGGGTATGCACTTTCCTTCATTCCCGTCAAACCCCCAACGATGGGACATGGCAGCGACGCTTGAAAGTTAAGCCACGGAGCTAAAGTACATTACATTTCACGGTGAAATGATGTCGTGTTGTTTTGTGAGTATTGATGTGTGATGCGTGTGTGTGTATAGGTTGTGCTTCGATTGACGATCTGTGTCGCGCGGGCAGCGCGTTGTGCGACGGCAGTGTATACGATGCGCGAGATTAATGTGTGTGTGTGTGTGTGTGTGTGTGTGTGTGTGTTTTGTGTGTGTGTGTGTTGTGTGTGTGTGTGTGTGTGCGCGCGCGTGGCGTTGTGTGTGTGTGTGTGGGTGTAGTGTGTTGTGTGTGTGGGGTTGTGTGTGTGTGTGTGTGTGTGTGTGTGTTGTGCGCCGGGATGTTGTGTGTGTGTGGTGGGGGGGTGGGTGTTAGTGTGTGTGTGTGTTGTGGGGGGGGGGTGGGGGGGGTGAGTTGGTGTGTGTGTGTGTGGGGTTTAGTGTGTGTGTGTGTGTGTGTGTGTGTGTGTGTGTGTGTGTGTGTGTGTGTGGTGTGGTGTGTGGGGTGTGTAAATGAAGGAGACAGACAGGTAGATGGTTCAAGTGAGATTTACCATACACCCGACTACCGAACACTTCCAGTTCGCAGAGGCCCAAGAAATAGAGGCCGGTAATCCACACATATTTCCCGGTGACCCTTTTTGCGCACTTAATTTCTACCCTGGTTTTTGTAAGCACCCCCTCTTTATAGGCTTCATGCACGCATGTCTCGTCACTGTTCGGGAGTGCTGGCAAATTGTCGGTTCGTGTGACCAGGATGGAGAAGTTCTTGAGTGAATCCGTTCCTGGTTTACACACACACACACACACACACACACACACACACACACACACAACACACACACACACACACACACACACACACACACACACACACATGTGCATATACACGCGCGCACACACGTGCACACACACGGAGTGTTAAAGACAGTGACGTATGTATTTAGCGAAACACATATACAATGAGAGGAGAGAAAAGAGAGAGAGAGAGAGAGAGAGAAGAGAGAGAGAGAGAGAGAGAGAGAGAGAGAGAGAGAGAGACAGACAGACAGACAGACAGAGAGAGATTTATATTCGAACTTCATATTGTAGCTGTACACATGCACTTATTTTCACATGTCCAGTACCTCTTTTTCTTTGGACACAAAGTGTTCTGGAGGCACCCGAGATCCCGTCACTGGCACCAGATGGACTTCGTGATCACCCGAAGACCCTTGCTCAACCATGTGCTCGTCACCCGCTGCCACCAGAGCGCAGACTGTGACACTTACCACTCCCTAGTCGGCAGCAAAGTGCATCTTCGGCCTAAGCGAATCCACCGCTCCAAACAGAAGGGACGTCAACACAGTCATGACGTCAGAGCTCGAGCTGCGCGAACGCATCGCCAGAGCCACTGACAAGGCCTTAAACGACTGCCCGACAGACATCGCTTTATCACGGTGGAACCACATCCACGATGCCACCTACCAATCCGCCTAGGATACCTATGGGAAGAGAGTGAGAAAGAATGAAGACTGGTTTGAAGCAGGAATGGTGGAGATTGAGCCTGCGATTGCTGCTAAGCGAGCCGAATTAATCAATAAGAAAAGAGAGTCCTCAAAGAAGAGGCTAGCCGCACTCCGTAAAGCTCGCAGCAACACCCACCGGATCGCCCGTAAATGTGAGCACTGGCTGAACCTGTGCCAGGGCATCCAGATCTCCCCCGACTGCGGCAATATCCGAGCCATTTACGTAGGCATGAAGAAAGTATTCGGCCCTCGCGCCATCAATATCGCTCATCTAAAATCTACATCGTGGGAGGTCATCACCGACCGCAGCAAACAGATGGAGAGATGGGCTGAGCACTACCAGGAGCTGTACTCCGGGGAAAACTCAGCCACCACACAGCCATTGAGAACACCACCCCCTTGCCTGTCATGGAGGAACTCGACGCCCCGCCCACAAATGAGGAACTCTGGAAGGCCATCGACTTACTAGCCTGCGGTAAAGCTCCGGGTAACGACGGCATTTGGTCATCAAAGTCATCAAAGCCGGCATGGAGAGTTCTCTCCTCAGTCACATCCATGAGCTTCTGCTGCAGTGTTGGGAAAAAGGAACCATATCCT
>CM031598.1:53240444-53310444 GCA_018398815.1 Conus ventricosus | reverse complement strand
TTTTTTTTTTCCCCAATAAAAAAGTGTTTTTAAATAAAATTTACTTTTTTCGATCCCAAAACAAAAATCCCATTTTCCCATTCTGCTTTCAAACTCATTTCAGTTTTTCTCATAAATCAATTCATTTTCTAAAAATTTTCTACTGTCACCCTTTGTTTCGTCAAATAATAAGATATATGTAGTGCGCACGAGTGTAGTGCCATACGAACTGGGTTTCACCCCCGGGAAACCGGAAGGTGCCCCCTGCCTGAGCAGTGGCATCAACCAAGCAGACGACGGGCGGGAAGGAAGCTGGCTCTTTCTCTCGTCCCCCCCTTTCGAGTGAGGACCCCCTCAAACCAGTCCCCGACAACCCTAAAAGCCACCCGGGAAGTACCTGCCCAAATTGGGGGACCCCCGCCCCCTACTTCAAGCCAAGGGAAAGGGACGTTTTGGGCGCCCGGGGGGACCAACCCCCGGAGAAGAAACCCCCAAAACCCTCGGCCCAAAACTGGCCTTCCCCTTTCCCCGGGTTTGGGCGCCGTCAGTTTTTAAACCCTCTGGGGAAAGCTGCAACCCACGGTTTGGGGACAGAGGCGTCAAAAGCCCTGCCCACCCCACTCCCCTTTCCCCAGTACTGCAGGGGATTACTGTGTGCTTTGTGTATGCGTTTGTGTGAAAGAGAAAAAACCCCCAATTTTTTAAATGGGAAAGTTAACGCACTATTTGGGAAATTTTAAACACTAAGCCCCCCTTCAAAAAGGTTGGGAAAAAAAAAACCCATTTAAAGGGTGTAAAGAAGGGGGGATTCCCGTAGTTTTGTTGTGCATGCATTCACAGTGTTACCCCTAGTTATTGGAATTTTGTTGTGCCAGCCCCAAAGCACTTTTTTTTAAACAAAATACTAGTATAAAGCCCTATTGCCCAACCCTTGCAGTTAGCTTTGGGAAGGGGGTTTTGGGGGGGTAACCCTACTTTTAAAAGGGGTAACCCCGGGAAAATACAGTCCTCCCCAAAATGGCTCTAAAATATCAATTTACCCCACTCCCGTCGCGCTTTAGTCGATGCTCCCAAGGGATAGGGCCTAAGGGGGCCTCCCCAGTTGGCAGAATTAGAGAGAGGGGGGGGGGAATGACCTTCCCAAATTTGACTTTCCGTGTTTCCCAAGGAGAAGTAAACTTTTAAACTTCTTTTTTTTGGGAAAATTTTGGGAAACCAGGGGGGTATTACTGAAGGATCGGGGGCCCAAAACTGGTGTACCCACAAAAAGATGAAACCAAAAAACCATCACCCCAAGCCACCCCCAGCCAATCAAATACCCCGAAAAGTGCCCCACAGCCTTGCCCCCCCCCGTCTACTCGCGATACGTTAATCAGAGCTTTTCCGTTCTTTGAGTCAGAAGAGCTCCTGTTTATGGACGGAGGATGGAGGTAGAAGTAGTGGCCAACGGTCCACCTCTGGGTTGTCGGTATTTTTCCCCGTACCAAACGGGACAAGGATAATACGGCCTCTGTCACCCCCAAACGGAAAACAACACGAGGGGGTTCCCGGGGCATTTGAAACCCTGGGAAAAAGGCATTCCCCCGGATACCCGTTTATCGGAATGTTTGGGGGAGTAAATGGGGTCTCTGAACCCCCAAGGGGGCCCCTTCGGCCCGGGTTGGATTAGGTAAACCGGCAGAGAGAGGTGTAAGAGGCCGGAGATTTGGGCCCCGGGCGACCAGGGTGGTGGTTCACGGCGGAGTGGGAGGGGGCATGAACAGCAGTGGGGGGCGAGAGGGGAACCAGGAAAAACATCCCTCTCCTCCGACAAACTTATGGGCATCCCGTGGGGCAGGGGGACAGTCAGTACTATCGCCCCTTTATAAACCAAAAAAAAAAGTTCGGGTTTGGGGCATTTTCCGCCTCTCTAATTGGTGGTTTGTAGGGGCCCCGGCCGTACCCCCTCTCTCTGAACCAAGAGGGGGACCCCGGGAGGTGCCAAAAAGAACCTTCAGTATGGGATGGACTAATTGGCAGTGTTCCGGGCAAAAGTTTGACAGTTTCCGGGTATTTCCCCCAAAGGTGGGAATGGAGAGTAGGGATTTTTTTTGGGGTTGGGCCTGAAGGGGGGCCCCTTTGGTTTTTTTCAAAAACCCCAAACCCAGTTGGGCAGGGTTTTTTACCATCATTGAGGGGGAAAGCTTGCGGCGTTTTGGTCCCAAAAAGAAAAGTGGGGATTCCCAGGATCTTTTCCCAACGGGGCCCCCGAACGCGGGGAAATTTTTGGCCGTTTGGGGGTGATAGGGGGGTTACGCTGGAAAGTCCAGCTTTCCATACCCTGCCAGAACCCTGTCTGGGACGAACCACAACAATTTTCCCTTAGGGAGTTTGGAAAAGGGGCAGGAAAAAAACCCCATGCCCTGTTTTGGAGGAACCCAAAATCCTTTGGAGGGGTTGTGAAAAAAAACAAACAGTTCCACACATCCCCCAAGCAGTGGGGGAGGGGGGGGCGAGGTACCGGGAAAAGATCCTCGGGTAGGACAGGTGGGGGACATTTTTCCCTGTCACCGGGGGGAAAGGGGTTCGAGGGGTCTGGGGAAGGGCCCATAAAAGAGGTTTCTCTGCGCTCTCGAAATTAAAAATTAAGGAAACCACTTTTTCCCTGAAACCCCAAAAGCTACCGCCCCCGGGACTCCCGGGGTAAAATGCTTCTTTTGTCGGGAAAAAAGGGCCCCCAAAAAAAGGACTGCCAGCGTTATCGAAACTGGCTGCAAAGGGGGCAACAAAAGGCAATTTCAAAAAAAGGGTCTTTAAACGCCTAAGGCTTGGGGATGGTGGCCCATCCTTTGAGGGCCCGGGAAAAAAACAAGGGCCCCGAATTTTTTGAAGTTGGAACCCCCGAAAATTTTGGCTGGGGGGTCCCCTCCAAGGGGGGTGTCCCTCCCTTTCCCTGGCCAGCCGAAACGAAGGACTTCCAAGATTCGGTGCCCCAAAAGGGCCCAAGCAGTCAGATTTGCCCTGGCAAATTTTGGTTGGGCCGCCATGGTTCTCTAGAGACAAAAAACCCCCCCTGGTCCAAATAAACCCCCGTGGCAATTTAGGAAAGGGTTCATCGGAAGCCAAACGGCCGACAGCCCCGAAATATACGATCAATTGGGTTTGGGCCCAGGCTCTTCCGGTTGTACACATCATGGTAGGTGGGCATTCCGGTTAAGGCCAGGGGGGATTCTGGGGGAGAAATTCCCCCATTTTTTGCCATTTTGTGTACATTGACTTTCTAAAAAACCCAAGGGAAACTGAAGGAAAGTGGTGTTTCAAATGGCCCGACCGGGGTTTCCCCTCTTTAAAGGGGTTTTTTCACCTCACCGTAACCCCCTTTAAGATTTGGCCTTAACCTTCAGAGAGGGGGTATGTGGCTCCCAAATTCTGACGAAAATGCGGGTTTGGGGATGATCTTCTGCATCATTTGGGGGGGGATTCATGACATAGAGGGTGAAATCTGTTTATAGGGGCGAAATTACCCTTTTGGGCATGAGTTTTGGAAGGGGCCGCCCAAAAATGGGCCCGGGGTTTCAGCTGCCTGAAAAAAGGGTACACCCACACTGTCTTTAGGGTAACCCGGAGGAATTTGGGTACAGGGCCTTCAGGACTACTACACAGAGTCTTCGGGGGCTCTGAGCTCTTTAAAACCCCAGGACGGGGCGGAAAAACCGGGGGCAAACCAATTTCCCTGCCTGGGAAAACCCCCGTGACAAAGGTTTCCAAACCATCCGGGAAAGGGGGGGCTGTTTTTCCACCGATATGAAGTTTCAGGAGGTATGGAACCCCGGGACAGCAGAAAATCCCTTTCCCCTTTAAAGTAAAAGCTTTTAAAAAAATGGAAGGGGGGAAAGGAAAACTGCAGAATGGTACTGTGAGGGTTAAAAACCCTTCCCCCAAGGACCAAATTTAAAGGGGCATCTGCGAAGTTGGGGTAGTGCTCCAGCCACACCTGACAAAGAATCAGAAGGGGGATTTACGAAGCCCCCTATGTATTATTTGGATGGTTTTCTGCCCGGTTTTAAAAAGATTTGGGAACTTTACCGGTATCGAGCACTCCAAAACACTGGGGGATGCCAACCCCTTTAAAACAAAGAATGGGCCCCCCCCGTACGCCTGCCCTTTTTACCGGAGAGGAGGAGGACATTTACAGAAAAAACCCGAAGGCTGGTGTTTAAATTTAGGAATCAAATTTCTGAGTGGGTCAGCGCCCCGTTTTTCATCCGAAAGAAAAAACCCAATCAGTCCCGGTGCATTTGTTTTTCCAAACCCAAAAAGAAACCCCAGTTCCAAAAGGAAAACTTTCCCCCCCTTTCCCTTGGTTGAAAAACTGTCTGGGTACTTTGGGCGGGGGGGCACATGGTTTTCAAAGTGGATGCCAATAATTTCTTTTTGGCAAGGGGAAAAGTCAAAGGAGGCTGACAGAAAGAAAATGCCTTCTTGGGCCAATTCGGTCTTTGAACATGTTCGGGGTGGGATTTGGGGCTCACCCCAAGGGGCCAGCCACATTCTACCGTGGGGGAACCTTACCTGAAAAGGGCTGACAAAGGGAAAACCCTGCTCGCTTTCCTGGAAAGAAAATTTTTGGGTTAAGGGGGCGCTTTTAAGATTTATTTGCCGAATTTGAGGGGGGTGGGCAAAGGTTTCCCACCGCAAGGGCTTAAGCTCAAGCCAAAGAAGTGCCTTTTCTTTCCCGCCCAAAAATTTAGTTCCCGGGGCGGATTTTGGGTTTTCAAAAAAACCCAAAAAACTATGTCTGACCGGGATATTTAGACTGGAGGGATGGCCCCATTTCCCCAAATCTTTAAAAGAAGTTTGGTCGGTTTCTTTTGGGTTCGCTAATTTCCCTCGCATTTTCTTCCAGGGCTTTGCGGGGTTGGTACAGCCTTTGGGATGCCTCACAGGAAAAAAACAAGTTCTTCTGGGGTGAGGAAAAACAGTATTCCTTTTATACCCTCTGTAGAGGGTTGGGCTGGCATTGCCAAACACACGGTCTTTGTAAAGGAACGGTTCAAATTTATTTTGGGGGAAAAAGGGGGGGTTTTGAGTCCCGATTCAAGGAGGTGTGGAGCCCGGGGGATTGCGTACGGCAGTTTCCAAAACCCCCTTTCCCGAACGAGAAGGTTTCTGCACAACCCGGGGAAAAAACTGTTGAGTATCGTGGGTTTACAAGGCAGTTTAAGTACTTCCTATTAGGGAGGAACCCTTTTTTTGTCAGGACCCACCAAATTTAATTTAATGGCTTCCCGCGGTTTTAAAAAAACCCCCAAAAGGGGGGTTGGCCCGATGGAAGGGGGAACTTTCACAGTTTAAAAAGGTTAAAAACAACGGGCCGGGGAAAACATCAGAACGCGGTTTCGTTTTTCCGAAAATTTCCGACGCTTTGACCCCCTTTTCCCCTCTTTTGTTTGGGGTTTGGATTCGGGTGAAGTCTTTCCTTGTGGGGGTTGCCCAAAAAAGCCCGAGAGCCGACGAACAGTGGGGGGGGGTTTATTTAGGTGTGGACGAAGCCCCCGGGCCCGAGGAAGGAAGCCTGGGCCCGTTTTTGGTCCCCAGGATAAGGGGGCCCCCCCGCCCGGATGGCCTTCAGTAGCTTCTGTGGGGGGGGTTTTCTCCGAAGGGTCACGGGAAGGGGGGGCCCTGGGGTTTGCCCGCCTAAAGGCCGTTGTTTTTTCTTTCCCGCAGGGGGGGGTACCCTGGGGTTTGACCGGGCATATGGCCCTGTGCCTACTTCGGAAAAATGGGAAAGGGATGAAAAGTGGGGGAAAATTCCTTTTTATTCCCCAAAGTCAATACTTTAGAGGCACACCCGGGTTTATTCCAAAATGGCAGATTTGAGGAAAAGCCCACTTTAAGTTTTTAAAACAATGGCAGAAGTCCCCACGATACTTTATAGTCCATAACTCACAAGGGGTTTTAAGTCAAGTTGTAATGGATAAGTGAGGTTTGCACATAAAAAAGTTAAATTTAAAAAGAAAACAAAAAAAAAAACAAAATTTCAAAAAATAGTCATTCCTTGCTTGGGGAAAAAAAACCCTTCCTAGGGCTTTCATAATTTGGGGGTTAAAACCCGGGCTTTCCAGTAAATAAAACCCGGTGGAGGGGCTCTTTATTTTGCTTATTTGACCGTCCTACCTCTCCCTCCCCCAATTTGGGAGGAGGGCCCTAAAATTTAGTGTAAGAGGAAGGCCCGACGTTTTCCCCCCCGCTGAAACATCCCTTTAAAAGGGAGGGGGAAAAGTTTCAGCCAAAAATTTCAGAGGTTTGCCTACCCCCCTTTTCCCTTTTCCTTAACATATCCTCTTTCTCAGCACAGTTGGGTTTTAAACTGGATGTTCCCCCTGTTGCTCCAAAAAAACATAGGTTTTCTTCTCTGGGGCCAAAAAAAGTGTTTTTTCGCTTTACTAAGGGAAATTTTGCCAAAAAACCCCCCCCCCAGGTTTGGGGCTTTGAAAGACCATGAAAAAACACACAATGCACCAAAAAACCCAAAACCCCCAAAATTTGGGGTAATTTTGGTGTGGGCTCCTTTAAAGTAGCGATTCGTCTTCTTGCCCCTTTTCGCCAACCCAAAAATTGACAGGGTTTCCCCAAACTCGTGCGGTCCCCCCCCGGGGGAGCGCATGGGGTGTCCCGGTTTTCAATCGGGGGGGCACCTTTAAAAGGGGGTAACGGGGGTCTGTGTCTGCCAGTTTTCTGGGATGTCCGGACCCCCCTGCCGTTTTTTTTGGGGGCAGAGTGTGCCCGCCTTTTTCTGGTTCCCCGCAGGGGGAACCGACAGTTTTTGGCCAGAAAAAGGGGGGTGACGTTTTCTGGCACATCGAAGGTTGCACCTGCCAGTTTTTTCTGACCAAATTCCCGACGCCGAAGTATTCGTCTGGCCGGGGGAATCGTTGGTTTTTACCTTTGGGGGGAAACCCAGTTTTTCTCAAGGTTACAAGAGCGGTTGCCCCGTACGAGTACAATTAAAATTTTTTGTTCGGGACAGCCAAAGTGCCTCACGCTGAAAAGGCGTTTCAGGGAAAATCTTTCTGGTCTGAAAAATTTTGGGGCTTTGGGAAACACTGATGGGTAAGTTTGAGATAGAGATCCGGGGGGTGGACAGGTGCAGCTGAAAGGGCCTTTTAAAAGTGCCTTGCACAAGAGGGTAACCCCACAAATCCCCCCGTCTGGGGGTTTACAGTTTTAGGAAAAACCCCGGGCAGCACAGGGGAAAGATAAGGATTACACCGGGTCCCCCAGTACCTTTAGGGAAAAAGGGCTAAACCCCATGAAAAGGGGAAAATCTTTTCAACTTGCCAAGTGCAAAAAAAATTTTTTGGCTAAAAAGGGGGTTTTTCCCGCTTAAGGAAGGCTTGCTTTTCAGGCGCAAACTAGACTCCAAGGACTTGGAATGGTAGTCCCCACTTCCCCCCAGGGAAAAAAGAATACAGTGGCACCTGATTTTTTCCATCAGCGCACACCAAGGCGTGGCGGGGGGGACAAAACCAGGCTGGGAAGGGGGGAAAATTCCCTTTTTGGGTTTGGGTTTTGCTCGCCGATGTGAGGGGCCCATGTGTTGTTTCCCGCGAATTTCCAGCAAAAAAAAAGGGAAAAAAAACGTTTTGGGAAAAATCCCCTTTAAATGAATACCCGCAGGGGCCCCGATGGAAAGTGTCCCTATTTGGGTTTTATTGGGCCCCCTTTCCCAAGGGCAAAAACATGGAAAAAACATGCCTCATGATGGGGAAAACCCAAATTTACCCAAATGGGTGGAGTGCTTTCCCCCTTCCATCTCAAAAGGCCGGGGAAAAACAGCAAAGCTGCGGTGGAGGGGGCTTTTCACATTTCAGTTGGGCCCCTTCCAGCTGTTTCAACCCGGGACGCAATTTTTTAAAGGGAAATTGTTGAGGGTTTTAGCCATGCTTTCAAAATTCACAAAGCCCGAACAACCCTTTTCGTCCTGCGCAAATGGTCGGTGGAGCGGTACAAACCCAACGGTTTATGGATGCCATAAGGTGCTTCCCGGGGGAAAACGAAAAACAAGTGGGCGAAACACTTTTTAAAAGTTTGCTTGGGCTATCCGGTCCTCTGTAACCCAACCACTTTCTTTACCCCCCAAATGTTTTATGTTGGGGGGGAAGTGAAACATACCAGTCAGCTGATGTTGCCGGTCCAGGCCAAGATTCGGTGTGAGGATGATACGGTCCCCCTTGGGCCATCCTTGCAGGGTGCCCACACAGCTGCAAGAGAAATCTGAAGACATTTCCCCTTTGACCCTGAAAAGGGAAATTAAAACTTAAAAATCCTTTTTGGAAACCCTATCCCAAGGGTGAGTCCTTAAAATCCCTTGGATACTGCAGTTGTGAAGGGGGAAAAGAGGAAACTCTGTTACCCTGGGAAAGGGGCCGGGGGTCATTGGTAAAGCTTTGGACCTTTATAGGGGCAAAATTTCGGGAAATCAGTCTTCGTGGGCCAAAACCCGACCGCCGAAGCCGTGGCAGGGAAAAGGAAATGCCCGCAAGGATCCCGCGGGTTAAGTCACACCAAAAAGAAGAAGAAAAATGGGGGAGGGATGAAGGGTCAGGGGGGTTTTGCTTCTGCAGGGAAACAGTGGGGTGGGCGTTTATGATCCAAAGCAATTTGCCAGGAGTGGTTTAAAGGGGTCATGTGGGGGAACGTCACTGCCCCTGAGCACTTGATATTTACAAAATACAAGTGCAGGGGTTAGGCAGTGAACTTTTTAGGGAAAAGGTTCTGTTTTCCCGGGTGGCCACCCCGGAAAAATTTAAAAGCCCCGGACGCGCTGATGGGTTTTTCAGCGACCCGGGCGGCTGTTTCCCGCACACAGATCAGTTGGTTTTAAAAACCTTGGGTTTCCAAAGAGGCGTTTGAGGAAGGCGTGAAGCTTTTTTGCTGGATGGTGCGTCAAAAAGCAGGGGGTGGGCCCCTTCTTAAAGGGGATGGGTTTAAGAAGGGTTTTCCGGGGCCCATGCCCATTTTCCCCGTTGCGGGAAAGATTGGTGGATCACAGAAAAAGTGGACCTTTCACTTTGCTTGGAGCCCCGGGGAAGTCCAAAACCCGCCCCCGAGCAATTTTGGGGGGGGGGGGGGGGGGGGGGGGGGGGGGGGGGGCCCTTTAATACCTTGCTGCCCCACCCCCCAAATTTTGGAAAACCATACGAGCGGGCCCCCCCGAGGGATTGGGCCCGCCCCGAGTGGAGGTATGGGCATTACAACCCTTCCAGCGAATTGGGGTAAGGGGAAAATTTTTCCCGGGTTCTCTCCCCCTGAGAATCGCCCCTAAAGGGGCCGGGGGCCCAGGGGAAAAACCAGAAAACCGCTGGGGGTGCTCTTTTCCCCATCTTTGGGGTGGCCCCTGGCCCCGGTCCCGGACCCCAAAGGGAGGTTTAGGCCAAAAAAATTTCAGCCCCCCTCCCCAAAAAGTGGTTTTTGGACTGGGGGCCTCCGGGAAATCTAGAGGCGCGCCAAACCGGGGAGCCCCAGCCGAGGAGGCTTAGTAAGGTTCCCAAACTGGCCCACAGAAAATGGACCCTTTATTCACCTCCCGAAATATTGGGAGGACTGCGAGTGAGGGGGGCAGGAAGACAAATACTCTCTTTGGGCCAAAGGAGGATGAAAAAAAAAAGGGGTAAGGGTGCCTAAGGCATTCCCGCGCCCCCTCACCCCCTTGGTCGGGCCCGGGGGGGCCCTTTCCCTGTAGCCAGTCACATCGGCCAGTCGGTCCCCGGGGGAAGAGTTTTAAAGGTACCCGGTTCGAGGAGTAGTGGGGGGGCCGAAGGGGCAAAGCCTTCAAACATCACCTCCCGGGGTTTTCCGCGAAAGGCTGGCCCCCCAAAATCAGAAAAAGTGTTTAAATGGGGAAAGGGAAAGGGATTGTTTTCAGGCCCTTTGGGTGGCTGACAGTCCCTCTGGTCGTGGGGGAACCCTTTGGGGTTTGGTTCCCCAACATGCAAAGGGGTTTCCCGTCCACCCTAAAGATGGATCTTTGGGTGGGGAGAAGGAGGCTATGACAGCTTTTTGTCCCAAAAAAATTGGGGGCCGGGGGACTACTTCCAGCGGGACCCGGGGGAGGGCCCCCCCGTGTTGGGCCACTGGAGGGGGGTTTTGGGGTACTGGTGCGAGGAAAAGGGCCACCCGGAGAGGGGGAATTTCGGAGGAAACATTATCCGTTTGCCCGGGGGTTTTGGGGCCCCGCCCCGGCAGCCTTGGGTTCCCAAAACGTTTCCCCGGGATTTTTACGCACACTTCCCCTTGGAAAAGGACTTCAAAGCAAGCAGCTCCCCCCGGGGCCCAGTCGAGGGGTGTGCCGGGTGGGGCCTTCGTGAGGATGGAAAAACGGTCCCAAATTGGGGGGAACCCTTGGGCCCCCCCTTTTTTGGGGGGATCCCCTCTCCCCCCCCTCCCCCGAGGGTCTTGTTTTTGGGTTTCCCCAAAGGGTTTGGGGTGGCGGTTGGGCTACAGCATCCCAAAAATTGTGCGACACTGGCCCGGGGCGGGATTGGAGGGTCCCCGTTAGGGCGGGAACTTTTCTCATCGGGCCCCGGGGGCCGCGTGGGCGAGAATTGGGCTCGACCCCCAGCATGCCAATTGAGACCCCGGGCCCCCGGGAAGCTTTTGAATTAGGGGGTTTGCCTTGGTCTACCCCCCCAAAGTTTTTTGGCTTCCCCTGCCGAGGGGGGCCTGGGGGGATGGGGCAGAGGCCAAACCCCCAAATTTCGGGCCCGGGCCGGGGGTCCAAAACCCCCACAGCGATTTATATTCACTGTTTCAAAAAGGGGGTGAGAAAAAATTTCCCTGACCCCTTTGGGGGGGGGCCTTCCCCAATGGGCCACTTTGGGGTTTACCCGGTTAAGGGCCCGGTCCTTTTAAAGAGCAGGAAAAGGGGACTAGGGGATGGACCGGGAAAGCATCCTTTGGTACAGGGCGTCCCTAAATTTCCTTTCCCCCAAAAAAGCCAGTGGGGCCCGCCCCAACCCGCTCTTTTCCGGTGGCCGAAATGGGGTGGCCCCAAAGCGGGCGATGCCGTGGAGGGGCTTTTGGACCGGGCTGCCCAAAAATGCTCTTTCGCCCCTTAAGTTTAGGGCAAAGCGGGCCTGGGGGTCTTGCGGGGGGAACTACATCAAAAAGCTTTTTTTAAAAAAATCGGGGGGGTGTAGTGGAGCACGGTGTGTGGCTACGCCCTCGGGGTTAACCCCCGAAACCGGAAGGTGCACCTGCATGAGGGAAGGGCCCCTCACCCGCAGAGGGCAGGGGGGGAAAAAGCTGGCTCATTGATCGTCACCCCCCTCGAGTGAGGACCACCTCAAATCCCCGTCCCCACTTTCCTAAAAACCAGCCCAAAAGCTCCCGACCATTGCGGGGCGCCCCCCCCCTTTTTCAAGCCCCAAGGGAGCGAGTGGGCTCCGGAGACCCCAAAACGGAGAAAACAACACCATAAACCCGCGGAAAGGAGCTGGCCTTCCGCCTTCCCCGGGGTTTCGCCGGGCACGTTTGACCCCCTTTAGGGAAAAACTGCAAGCTCGGCTGGGGCAGAGGCGCGTCACAGACTGACCACCCACTCGCCATTCCAGTACTGCAGGGTGAGTTGCACTGTGTGCGTGTGTATGCGTTTGTGTGCATGAGAAGAAACCCCAATACTAGGAATAGTTAACGCACTAGTTAGACATGTCACACTAAGCCACCCTTCTAAAGTGTAGGGTAAACACTTTATATATCAAGTAAACAATCAAATATTTTTTAGGTCTTTACCATGAGCTGTAAAGTTGCTAACTACCTGTGGAAAAGAACAATTTCATGTATCCAAACCCTAACTTCAAATCAATTATTAACACATACCCGACGGCCAGCAAAGAACTTCCTTCAGTCTTCCTTCGGCTCGTTGATGAAGATGCTCGGTCGGTAGCTCTGCAGAGACTTAGGAGAAATGTTCGCTCACCTGACTTACACAAAACGCAGGTGAGTAGCAGTCAAGTGAACATGCCAACCGGTTTTACTGGTTTCTCTGTTCCGGTCAACGTGTCCCCAAAATTTGAGACCGAACAAAATATGGTCCATCACCCAATTCCTTGTAAATAAGGAAAACGTTTCACCCATGCACTTGTTACACATGTGTCAAAAAAATCAGTGTGGGTTCGGCAAAGAAAGAAACGATGTGAAAACGAGTGAGCGAAACAGGAATTTTATGGCTCGCAGGAAATAATAATGCGCTTTTACGACCAAAAACTAAAATAAGATATTTTAATCATTTGCCAGTGAAATATCGGACAAAACGGCCGCTTACATACAGCCGGCCGTTTTGTCCAACCAGGCCGTTTTGTCCGACAAGAAATTGAAAGTCGGACAAGACAGCTAGCCGGGTTTTAGCAGGCCGTTTTGTCCGACCCGGCCGTTTTGTCCAACCTCGGACACAACGCCGGTGGGACAAAACGGCCGGCTACAGGCGCCTATCCTGTGTCAGACACCAAGCACTAAGCGCTTACAGTCCACGCTTTTGTTCACACAACGGGCTACCTAACCCGTGCAGCCAGCTGAAGAGCTACCTGCTAGCTCTACATTAATTTAGTCGTTTCCCGTTTCTTTCAGTCTAAAACCAGTTACTCAATCATTCTTTTTTTTCCATCCATGGAGGGTTCATACGATGGGTGTACGTGCCATACATATGAACAGCCAAACTAGCCTTCTCTTCCGAAAGTTGGTCATAGTATCTTACTGTGTGTAAGATATTACGCGTGTGTTTGCACATTCGGTTTTTTCAGTTTTAATTCGAAGGACTTTTCTGAAAATGAAATCAGAACCAATATAAAATCTGAGGGAGCATCTTCCTCCCCATCCCCCAACTCCCCCCACCGCCGACAGTCCCATTTAAAACACTTTCCTGAACAAACAATCAGATCCAATATAAATTCCGGATGTATTTTCAACTAAGTTTCGATTGGGGTGGGGGTGGGGTCATTTAATATGAATAATAAGAAAATCAATTCAGGACACAGAAGATCTATCTCCAGGACTGGCTTCTGGTTGTTTTCAAAAATATGTCCCGGCTTTGCTCTGAGAATTTAGTGGGTTCTGGCATTTCAGGTATTACTTTATGGGAAAACACGTCACGTCTGTCTCTTCACATTACATTTTGTGATCTTCATAAAACCAAAACCAGAGTATTTTGGAGTATCCGTGCATGGCCGATTTTGCGCGATCAATAATTATGAACGTGAATGTTTCTGCAGAATCGTCAGATTAAAGCACTTTTTTTTTAAAGAGCAAAAACAATTGATATTACTGGCCCCGCCGATGTAATTGTATTTTCGCACTTCATATTTCAATTTCCGCCTACAGTCACCCCACTGTAAACTCAACATTTTTTCAGTCCTTTATCCTCTGACTGAGCTCTGCATTACACAACGCTGTACTGTATTACAACATAAGCACGTGTGAACAACATACCACAGCAGTCAATGCGGGCTGCCACAGCTACAGAAACCACGGAGTGCACCCCTTCCAAGTCCACTCTCCACCACAACATTGAATTGTCCATCATCTCTACGCAGTCCTTGCGGATAGTAGCCTTTACACCGTCATTGACGACAGAGGCTCCGCCTCCGCCAGGAGAAATCTGTTTGGCAGCTTGCGAATGGCGACATTGTGTATGACTGAAACAGCAATCACAGAACGTATACTACTGCTGTGTATTATTACATGGTGTAGTCCTAAACAACAACAACAACAACAACAACAACAACAACAACACACACACACACACACACACCACACACACACACACACACACACACTCGCATGCGCGCACACACACATACACACTCACATAAATGTGGGAAAACGGTAAAAGCTACAGCTTTCAGCCTTTGCGATTGTTCTTTCCGATTATGTTGAATTATATAACTAAAACTTTCTTCATCTACCGTTCAAGCTCTTTCTTGCTAATCAGACCCGTGTTTCCACAAATCATTAATTTAGGGACGGTGTCCATGTCAAGACGATACCACCGTTAGAGATTGACGACTAGGCAAGAACGGACAGCAGATATGCCCACAGTATCACTACCTGCTCTTTAGCGTGATCAAACTCAAAACCCCCTGTCGGTTCGACGTGGATCCTTCCCTATGTCTCCAGACATCTGTGTACTGTCCTATGACTATATCAAAAGGTTTGGCCAGGACAAACACGCTCCAAACTTACCAATGACAGCAGCAGCACGTGCAACCAATGATCTGAGTGAATATTTACATAAACTAGCTAGTGATCAAGTTGGCTGGAGTCATGTCCCATTTTGCTTCATATGGTGGGGCTGGGTTCATAAGAATGTTTAATTTTATTGTAAACAAACGCTTTTGTCATGAGATCGTTCTCTCTCTTTCATTTTGGCCATGTCCGAAACACACATTGGTCAGTAGTGTTCCGTTTAGATGAATTTGCGAACAGATCGCGACATTGTTTCGCAAAATATCAAGACATAGATAGAGGAATAGTTAAAGTTTCAAAGCCACCACCAAAACCAAACTGAGCTCATCCACCATGAAAACCAAGCGAAATAGATATACCTTACTTGTATTTTCTTCTTTTTTTTACCCTTTCTGTAAAGAATCCCTTTCATACTCCTTAACTCTCCTTTCCTTCTCTAGCCCATTCCAACGATCACTTTTTGCCTCATATGTGTAAACAAATTGAGTCTATTGAAATAGCCCTGTGTGTGTGTGTGTGTGTGTGTGTGTGAAACATGTCCTTTTTCATCAATTACATTTACAACCACAACATTACCAAGGTTAACTGTACAATAACCACCGTTTCCATCCATCTCCTGTATCAAGATGTCATCAAATGTAAAGGCCATAAATCTGTGATTATCACTGTGTGAAGTTTTGAATATTACAACTAAGACATTTTCTTCGAACTGAATTTTGATTACTTGGAATTTCGACCTTATGCACTCCTTAAAAGAAACGTCTTTGATAATTTTTATGTACGAATATTGCAAACATTGTATCAAATGTTGAGGTAATGATCTATCAAGATAGGATTTTTTAAGGCAATCAAACAGAAGTCGTCAGATGTATATTCAAAACAGACCACATAGTTAAATCTTTCAATATAACGTGTAGTTAAAGTATATGCCTTTGTCGTTAATGGTAAAGTAAGGAAGTGAAGCTGTATTGAAGCAGAGATCTAAAACGTCTTTCATGTTTCACCAATTACAAATCTTTACTGAAACTACAAGGTGGCATCGTAAACTTTATATCCTAGATTCCTTGTTAATCTGGCAGAATATAGTTGCTAGTCTTGGGGAATTCTGAGCGCATGCATCAAATGTAGTAAGACAGCACGTATGTTACGTGAAATGCTGGATCATATATGACTTTAATTTCTGATGGTCACGTTTGGAACGTTTCAATGATCTGTCAGCATGAAAAGGTGGATTGCTACAAAGGCATATGAATTTGATTATCATTGGCAGGAACGTTTTACCTCAGGGCTGAAGTGCAGTTGTTTGTAACAAGCTAACACAGGCCTGGTGGGTGAAATCGTTCAGTACACTGGCCGCTGCTCTAAGCTCTTTCAGCTGACAAAAACGCTCCCGCGTGCAGCGGGACGGTGTTTAAAATCTGTGCCCTCCACGCTTTGAAGCAGCTCGCCTGTCCCATGCCTTTTTAAAAATTCTACATAGTCTTCTCTTTTTCCCATTTGTTCCTTCTTCCAATCATGTTCCACATACTCGTGGCGTGTACTAACCACATGTGAGTAAATTAAACATAGCCAATGTTCTTTTCTTCTCTGTCGCAGTTCTTGCTCACTGGTATGTTTGCAAGTCAAAATTACAGCTTTTATCACACATGTGTAGCATTACCCAATGACTGTTCACACACACACAACACACACACACACAACACACACACACACACACACACCACACACACACACACATCATACACACACACATACGTGCAGACACTAACATACATTTTTCGGTATTTCTATCCCCCTCCATCACACACACACACACACACACACACGCACACGCACACACACACACACACACACACACTACATACACACTCACACATGCGTGCACGCACACACATACATACACACACAAACACACTCATGCACTTTAACATCTGGCATTCTCATACGTACATGATGGGATATGTCAGGCACCAGACAGGGAGAAGAAAATAACCATTGAAGCCAAGGCATACAAATTAAAGTTTGTATATATAACGATATAATGTCTAATCAAAGAGTGGATCTGTTCTGATTACTTCGTACGTAAATGAGAGAGAGAGAGAGAGAGAGAGAGAGAGAGAGAGAGAGAGAGAGAGAGAGAGGTGGTGGTGGGGCGCGGGACAGTCCATGAGTGTGAGGGAGAGGTGGTAGTAGGGGAGATAGAAGGGTGAGGGAGAGCGGAAACGCTGTTTTAGATACTGGTGATAGGTAGGGATAGGGGTCTCTCGTCTACCTATCTAGTTAACTATGGTTCGTCTTTATCAATCTGTTGATTCTGTGCCTTTGTCAGCTGTTAAACTGAAGTCTCTTCATCTGGTTTCGGATAGAAGGGAGTGTGCACCTACAGCATGAATAACCAAACCTCTGTTTTTAGTAATGTAGACACACTGATGTAGATCTTATGAATCTCGTAACAGCATGTAACCACAGAACTTCTAACTGAACTGTTTTCAGTAATGTCAACGAATCTGTCTAGATACAATGAACCCCAAAACACAAGTAGCTACAGAATGTTTCTCGAAAATTCAGTTCTCTTTACAGCAACCAAACTTAACTACACCAAATGAATCAAATTCCGAAGCTGCTTTCTAATTTGATCTTTATTATATAAAAGATTTTTCAGTGCAGTGTGATGTAATAAGGAACCAATTTTGATTAAACTAGGTAGATAATTTCGACACTCATTTGATGGAGTTTCCATGTATTTCTACATGTTTATCCTCAAAACCGTCTTTCTACAACATAGGATTTCTCGCCTTGGTGTCTGGCACTTTGAGTCCCGTCGAATCTCAAGAAACAGCACATCCTAGAAAATCTTCACGCTAAAAGCATCAACATTATAGAACCTGAATAAAAAATGCCCTCACCTCCAAAGCAAATGATCCGTCTATGAAACTTACCTTCAGCACATCCAAAGTAATTGTTACACGCATAATCACAGTCGTCAGGACAACGACTGCAACCTTTGCCATACGAACCGAATGTACCTGGCTTGCAAACTGAAATGCAGTGAACACACACACACACACACACACACACACAAAACACACACACACACACACACACACACACACACAACACACGCGCGCGCGCGCGTGCTCGCGCGCGCGAACGCACGCACTTGCACACCCACACGCACACATGCACACACTGCTTCTCACTGGTGAATGTTGGGGGAATGAATGGAAGAAAACATTCCGGCATAAAAGAATAGAAAAGAAAGCGGAAATTTGCATTCATCATAATAGGGATTTTCAAGGTCTTAGGAATGCCACTACTCCCAGCTATGTACGCTGTTAACTTACGAGGCAAACTATAACTTAAGCAGTAATTACAGATGCCTATGACAGACTCGGAGTCTAAAAATGCTCAGAAATGCATCTTTCCTAAAAGTGGAATGAGAAGGAGGAAAATTTAAAAAATGATTTTTTAAAACTTTTGTTTGAATAGTAGACTGAGTTAACAAACAAGGCGAGTGAAAAGACGCAGCCCTGTTTCAATCCACTTCGAATGTCAAAGGCATCTCAGCTGTCAAAAACCACAGTGCCCCTAATGTCCTCATGGAAAGACGTAATGACGCTGAGGAGCGTCCATTACTCTAGAGGATCTTGAAGAGGCCACTTTTGCTGATCGGATCAAGGCTTTGTAAGATCTGTGAAAGCCATAAAGAGTGGCGGTCTTTACACTCTGCCTTTCTACTGAAGTTTTCTGAGGGAAGAAACCATGTCCATGGCGGATCTGTTGGCTAAGAATGAGCTCTGCAAAGTTATGGATCAGAACACGACCAATCTTCAATGAACTGCGCTGGAAGAGATATTGGATGAAGTACTTCTTATCGCACTGACAACATCATCTCCAACACATATAGGGCGTCAGGTTGACTCTGCCATGTCATTGACTTTACATTCATTGGATCAAATGCACAGCAGGCATGATGCAGAAGTACTTTTATGTAATGGAAGTGACCATTCCCTGTCGAAATTTAGTCCACAGAAACTATCGAAAGTAAAACAAACGAAACAAAACGACCCTTTCCAATATGGCAACGATGAAGGAAATATTATAGAAAAGTGAGGAAGTAGGAGATGCAAAAGATGCAATACTACATGTTCAACCAAACAAATCGTTCAAACCCCTTGGTGGAACAGAGATACAGAAACAGCCTGGAAAGAAAAATGCAAGGCTGTGAAAAAAATTTTGGGCAGAGAGAAAGAAGAAAACCTTCCCCGGGATCTAGCTATTGAAACAAACATGAATCAAAAGACTGAACGATTCAGAAAAGTAGCTGAAGAAGCAAAAGAAACGGTAGCAATTTTGTGTGTCACTTAATTGTGACCCAACACTCACTCAGTTCTGGCAGTTCTATTATTGCATGGAAGTAAAACACAGTAAAACGCACCAATATCCTTGATGTTGATAGGACCACAAAACTTTCACAGAAGAGAGTGATCAAAGAAATTTGGAGGAAAAGAAGAAATATTTGACAAAGTTAAATCAACACTTCGATCAGACTGACATTGATGATAAAATTACAGCACCTAAAACTGGATGACGCAACAGGTAGATGCACTGAGGACAGTGTCCAAGTCAAGACAGTACGGTATCCAGACATGAAACGGCTCTCAGAAGAGGACAGAACCCATCTCTCCAGTCTCTACCATGATAGTATTCGATAGATGTTATGTCCCAAAAATTGGACATACAGACACCTGAAAGCTTTACCAAAACCAATAAATATCATCATCGGATAAATGGCTACCACTTACTCACTATTGAAAATATAGCAGGAAACCTCATGGGACGAATCACTGCAAGAAAACTCGCTAGGGACTTTGAAAGTGGACAAATCTCAATCAACGAGGCTACAAAGCTGGTAAAAGAACATGGGAAAATACGTTTCCCCTATCGCCCCATGAAGTATACAAAGGATTCTAAAGAGAGAAAGAGACACTGGCAGTTGCAATAACCTGGAAGATGTAAACAAAAAAGTCCAGTTCTCGCTTCTCATGGAGCTACTCCGACAGCTGGAGTCCAGCAGGGCACTTACACGATGAATTGCAGCAGCACTTCAGGAGCGAGCCGTCATCTTAAGATTTGGAGACTGGACGTCTGACTTTCATAAACTATCGATGGAATTACGTCAAGTTCTTCTCTCTCCACTGTTTTATACAGTGTTTACACTTAAGGCCCTTTCAGACCTCAACAGAAACGGAACTGCTCGATCGTTGACACTTTCTGTCATTATTAATATGTGCATTCTGTTTTTCCTGAATGTTGTAGAATAGCAAGGACAGATTGGAAGAATAGGCACTGCCTAAAATCTCTCTCCTTGAGTAATAAAGTTTTGAGTCTTGAGTCTTGCAGATGACGGTCTGATCCACAAGACATCAAACAACGCTCAAGAAAGAACGAAAAACAGTTCCGAGAGCAGTTGAACAACATTGCTCAGTAGTGTAAAGAAACAGTTCCGAGCAGTTGAACAACATTGCTCAGTAGTGTAAAGAAACAGTTCCGAGAGCAGTTGAACAACATTGCTCAGTAGTGTAAGAAACTGGATCGCCCTACGCTATTTGGGTATAGACCTTGACAGAATGCTGACCTTTAGAAAACATGTTTGGGAACATTGTTCTTAAATGCAAAAAGGGTTTGTCTGCCATAAAAGCAATGCCAGATAACGGCACTAATTAGTGCCATCTCTACCGACTGTATCACGAAGTTGTCTCAGTGAGATTGATTCATGGTCCAAGAGCAATCTTCTGAAATTAGTAACAGTTAAAAATGAAACGGTAAGAGTGATCGTGTGGTACCAAAAAAGGATACACCAATTGAAACGATGTGATACCTGCTTGGCTTCCTTCAATGCAGGTAGGACACAAGTTTAGAACAGGTGAAGGCACATTTCATAGCCCCTGAAAATCCCCCAAACAACAACATGCGGCAGCCAAACAAAATGAACACACCATGGACGTGGGAAATCATGGATGGCACAGGCAGAAGACAATATACAACTTGTATGCCAGTTAGCAGAACCCAAAAGAAATAAAGAAATGGGAAAAGTATCCAGACCACTTAAAACACCTCTGCCTAATGCCATCGCCCCACAGCTTGGAAGACGAAGTCGAGAATGGCCAGAATGCAAAACCGACGCATACATTCAAACACAGGTAGAAAATCTTGGCACAAAAGAAGATATTGTTATACACACTGGTTGTTCCGTCACCATAGGTAAGTCAGGCTGGGAATACAAAGTAAAGCAAAAAGACCCAATTATCCAGGAAGACAACGGTAAATACAGTTTAACAACTTCAAGTCTAACAATGGACGTGGAAGCAGTGACTCAAGCACTCCACTGGCTCTCATCTACAGAAATTCAACAAACTATGAAACTGACTGAGTCCATGAACCTACTTCAAAACGTGGAGAGTGGAATGGGAAGCCCTGCTCGGCATGAAGTAAGGCGCAACCTTCCTTAGGAGAGACTCATGTTGATATATTGCCCAGGACATGCATGTGCCAAAGGAAATGAGAGAGCAGACAAACCGGCAGGCAAGGCAACGCTAAAAACTGGATTACAGCTTGGGCGATCCGATTTGATACCATATCCATTTTTCAAAGCCCAATATCAAGAGAAGAAGTGGTCACACATCCAAGCTTAAAGGAAGAGCAAGAAACATCACCAGCCAACCAACCAATCAAACATTAGAATAATCTTAAGGCCAGCACTGTACAGACTCCTAGAGATTTGGGCAGACTCAAACTGGACCTTTCCAATAACACAGATGACCAAACACACGTCAACTGAAATAAGACTTGGAATCTCTCAGAATCCCCAGTGTATGCTGTAGGTGTGTGTGCCCTGGTGGGTATGCATCGATGGGGTGATGCAAATGAGTAAATTGGCGAGTCCACAGATGTGAGTGTGTATACGTTGGAGGGGGGGGGGGCGAGCGCGCGCATGTGTTGTTGATGTTATTGTTCTTATTACTATGTCATCATCTAAACTTTCGTTTCCCACATACAACCAGAGGTGAAAACGCACACGCACATACGCGCTTGCGTGTACACGCACATATAATAAACACACACACACACACACACACACACACACACACACGCACACACAACACACACACACACACACACACACACACACACACACACACACATGCACACACGCACAATAGCGTGCGCGAACTCACACATTCAGACATACTCACATGCGTGGGGTGGGCACACACGCATGTATACATATATGTGCAAATGCGTCCATGCAGGAGCATGCCCACAGATCACACACACACACAACACACACACACACACACACACACACACACACACACACACACACACACACACGCATACACATACGTATACAAACGCACGCATGCACATGCACACACGCACCACACACACTGGCACACACACACACACACACACACACACACACACACACACACACACACACACACACGCACACACACACGGGCCCGTACACACACACAGACACACAGGCCCGTACACTCACACACACACACGCGCGGCGCGCGCGCGCTCGCGTACATTCGCCACACACACATACAATGATAATAATGGCACAGCCAATGTAAGCCAGATATCCGAAGTCTGAACAACCCTTGAGCCAATGCGTAGGTAAGGCATCTGCTTAGGTCTCTTCTTGAATTATCTCACCTTAGTCATTCATTCGTTTATCCATCAGCGTGAAGCCATGCGCAGTGTAGTCTCGAAACTTAGTGGACGCGGTGTAGCGAGAATTAACGAGACTGCACACGGTGACACCTCCTTGATGATGAAACTGAAACTGAATCTGCAATTCAAGGTAGACTCTCTCTGTAAGTGTTTTGAGCCTCTCCGGTGAGATTCACACAGTTTCCCGACGATGCAAGGAAGAGTGTAAACCATGGTGATTGTTGCAGTCGCTCCTATTACCTATTAACCTTTTTGTACAATGTGACGATGTTACCTTTTATCGTGTCTCTTGTGACACTTCACCTTTTCTCCAACAAAGACAGAGGATTTCATGCAGCACGGTCATGAGGGTCAGGTAATGGTAATGAAGCATGCTGCAATATCAGGGCTGTCACCGCGTTGAAGTCAACTTGCAAGTCATTGAAAAACATGTTAATTCACACAACCCTTTAAGATACACCGTCTGAAACCGTTACAGTCTGTGTGTTATATCTTCCACCTTCTTTGTTGGTTAGTTGTCAAGACCTTGTCAGTCTGATAGAAGAACTTTCTCGCCCTTGTTTAGTCATCAGGACCTAGTCAGTCTGATCGAGAACTTCCTCGCCCTTGTTTGCTGTTGGGTGACTTTAATGGCCATAATCCCCATTGGGATAGTGTGGATGCATCATCCTGGGGTCTCCTTTCGGAGGATGTTTTTTTGTTGTTGTTTTTTCCAGCTAGATCTGTGTTGTCTGAATGACGGCTCTCCTAGGTTTATGCACTGTTCTAATGGTGCGCGTTCGTGTATTGATCTGTCGGTGTGTGACCCCTTGCTGATCCTGGACAATGAGTGGCCTGTCCATGACGATCTGCATGGAAGTGACCATTGAAAACGCTTCTGTTCCACAAAACCTTGATTATAAAAAGGCAAATTGGAATCTTTTTGCTGCAAATATTTCAGAGGAGCTCCAGGTAACTGACATTTTTTAAAGTCAAGACCCAGCATGCAGAAACTCTGACTTAACACTTTAAGTCTGTAAAAACATAAATACCAATATCATCCAATAAACTCCAACAGCCTAAAACACCCTGGGTTCAACTACAGACTACCTAAAAATCTCAAGAGAACGGCAAGCGTGCTCAGCTCGGGTATTCCAAAGACCAAATGCATCCAGGGCTCAAGCCCATGAAAAATCCAAGCCAAAACGAGACAACACTTTTAAAGTCAGTACATGTCAGTCTTGGAATTACTTCTGCTCCAAGCTGACTGTCCACGACGAACCGACCCCTGAGGTCTGCCTGAACCAGGATCGGTCAGTTGGGAGTGACGGGAGTGACTGGACCCTCACACGCCCCGCGAAAGAGGCCCACCAACGAGAAAGATAACGATACAACACCCCATTTATTCACAACCAACACCACCACGACATAAATAAGCATTCCATAAACGCACACACCAAGCACAATCCCAAACAAGCACTCCAACACACACACATGCACAATCTAAATAAACATTACACCATAACGACGTACACAAACACAATTACAGCATACCTGCACATATGACATATACACAATATAAAGAAACGTTTCCAGCCACCATCCCCTACCCACACCCCACCCTGGATGTCCCTCCACAACCCCTGCCTCCGTAAGTCTACTGGGAGCACCCTTGTCGCACTAGGTGCTCCGAACCAGGTTGGTTTCTTGAAGGGAGTCGCTCAAGCCGACACCCTCGACACGCAAAAGCAGGCAGTGAAGAGCGCGTCCCGGAGGGGGGGGTGGTGGGGGGGAGAAACGAGGCCGTTGATACTCGTAGGTCCTGGACGTTGTCAGGCCGGCCAGTCAAGCCGGCGGGCTCCTCTACCAGTCCCGCGGTCCCCGACCAGAGCGTGGCCTCGAACCAGCGCGTGGCACCATCCAGTCTGCGGTCCCAGCCAGAGCGTGGTCCTCAACCAGCAACTTTGCACCATCCATTTCCGCGGTCCCCAGCCAGAAGCGTGGCCTCAACCAGCACGAGGCACCATCCAGTCCTGACGTCCGGGTGAAAGCCCTCCCGGGAGGTGGGGGGAAACGTAAGTCTGGGAGAGAGAAGAAAGTGAGGCAGTGGAAAGAAATGAAGGAGGAAGGAAGAAAGAAGGAAGGGTACTGGAACCCCCGCCGTCAGTACAGTCTGACCCATGCTGCTAAATCCTTAACAGCCACTCGCATGATGGGCGAAGGGAAGTCAATCAAACGCAACCAACACCCCAGCTTCAACACAGACCTGAGCATAACACAGTAAACCAATACAAATCGTTAAAGTCCTTCTCACATGAGCAGGTAAGGGACTGCATTAAATCCCACAGTCTATAAAAAAATATGATTATCTTTCACACTTCTCACTCACGTTTTTTAAAAATAAACAAATTTCCTTTCTTAGGAAATAAACCAACACAGCGACCATCGCTAATAACTGCCACCACATATGCAAATAATAATTCAAGGTTCATAATATGTCACATTTTATATCCACATTTCCAAAATAACAAAATCCCCAACCACGCATCCGAACGAACAAATCAAGCGTACTACGCACATCGCGATCAATAAAACTCGTTCTCCTTGCCACACAAACAGACCGGTGGCCGAAGAATAAGAGTCCCGGCGAATGTGACAGTGGGCGGACGAGCGAGACAAGCAAGTCCAACCTGAATCACCGAGTTCTCTCCCATCCCCACCGACTAAACACCGCATCACCAGATGCATAAACAGAGAAAGAATTTGGATATAATTAGGATGCCAGGTTAAAGATTGAATTAACATAACCAGAGAAAAGGTCTCAAACAATATTTCTGTTACAATTTATGAAACACAAGAAAATGGCGACAAAAGAGAAGAATAAGGGCCGGCTAACAACAACAAACCAAAACAAACAAACCACGAACCTGATGCTTACCAGCTAACCCGAGGTGACCCAGAAAGGCGGTCAAACGACTCTCTCTGCCCTCTTCCAGTCGAGAGGACAGAGGCACAGGTCGGAAAAAGAAGAAGTGATGTCCCTCATCCAACAGTCCGACAGTAGGAATAGAAGATACCGACGTAACCCTCGAAGATACGGTGAAGAACCAAGACCGGAGCAGGGCGCTCCCCAGATACATCTTCCGATCGAGTGAAGAGCAACCTCGCCTCAGCGATGGCGGCCAACATGCCACCTACGTTCACAGAGTGAGCCATAACCTCACACTATAAGAAAAGAAGCAACGTGCTCAGGTAAAAAGATAGGAGAGAGCCGATAGACCGCAAGTTCGAGAGAAAGGTACCCACCACCCTGAACCAGCAGGATGAATAGCACGGCATTGTGTTGAATTAGAGAGAGAGAAGAGAGAAAGCAAGCCGAAGTTGAGCTGAACTATACAAGGAGCAACCGCACCACAAGCCACATTAAGGGACGGATACACACAACAGCAACGACAAATAAACAAATGAATAATTCCGCCCCCCTAGATGGGTCAAACCGTCGTAGGCCTCGTGACAAACTCGTGACAAACCCCCCTACTAAAGCATCTGTTTCTCTGAGATACATTGCACCTTTGAACCCATGACGCAGTGCAAATTCACAACAAGGGACCGAAGCCCAACTCACGTGCTCGACAGAGTACGAGGAATCCAATACAAACATTCTACATAGAAATCATACAGGGAAATACATAATACTATCATTTTATCAACAACTAAGCAAACCTTCCAACCATAAAGTAACAATCCGAACCAAGTGATTCACTACCGTTAAAACATCACTGAAGTGAAAACTGTCAGACACACACCTTATACAAAGACCAAAAGGGGATATAACCCTGTTGAGGGAATTGTCCCTCCTGACCGAATTTCCAATGTAGCAGACTACGGAGCTCGGCAAGATAGTCTCATCCGTATTACAGAACCCTTGATATGACGGAAAGTGAACGCATGACTCTGCCGTTTTCCACTGCCCAATCATGAGACGACGACTGACTGCCAGAAACCGTCCAAGCACTGGAGAGGATGATGATCGTTCTCAGTACATACTTCCGGCCGTACTTCTTCTGGCACGCCAGTGCGCGTCCAAATCTGCCTGAGGAGATTCAGCAACATATGGCATCGATAGCCCTAAGCGTGACAGCCTCTGGGATCGACTCGCAGATTCAATCAACCACTACCGAAGTGTAGGCGGTTACCGCGATCGGATTGGAGGATTAATGGGTCCCACCGGTCAACCCCAACCTTGCTTAATGGCTCCCCAACCCGTGGCACTGACCCTAGGGAACACGCTATCAAGCGACCCTTAGGCGTTGTCCATTGGCAACAAACGCAACTGCGGCAGTTACTGCCAAACCTGTGAGTTCCATCCCTGGCCAAAAGAAGTCTTGTCTTACATCGCTCTAGAGTCCGCTTGGAGCCCCATATTACCTGCCATGGGGGGAATCGAGGGCCTTCCGTAGAACAGACTCTCTCAGGCTTTGGACCAACAAGCTGCTTGGCCACACGATCTGCCAGATGAAAACCCTAAGAGGACCCCTTGTGAGCTTGAAGCATCCCCATTGCGTGTCGGGCAGACCTGACGGGAACACTAACCATTTTGTCATAGGCGTTGGACATTCCAAGTCCCTGGCCTGAAGACGGATAATGCTAGCAGTATCGGCCCTTGCCAGAACCTCTCAGAGATCGGGCTGAAGAACGGGAACCAAATCCCTGTCCTGCCATTCATAGGTTTGGCGCGTGTGGTGACTCCCACACCCCCTGTAACGGGCAAATCCGTAGCCACGGACTGACTGCGTCCGTCTGCGAAGGTGATCGTATTCCCCTATGATAAGGGACTATCAAGGACGCTCCAACCGCGATGGCCCATACTTCGCCAACGAAAAGTAGGGGGTGGAGATAAGAAACGATTACTGAAGAGACGGTTGGAGGGTAAAACCAGCCTCCAACCTCGCACAACATCATAACTGGGCGCCCCGCCGGGCCTTAGTGGAAACAAAATACCCATATCCACAAAGAAGTGTTGATGCCTCCCACGAATCCCTATGGAGTCCCCCCGACCAAGGAAGAAAACCAACAACAGAAAGTAACACTGGACACCTGTACCACCAGAACATTGGATGTACCCCACGTTCGCCGAGGCCCCGTCGAGGATGCTGGAAAGGACTAGCCCCATGACTACCGAGCGCTTTAGTGCAATCTTTCTAATGTGGCCAGGACGACCACAAAAAAAACACAGTCGGTCGCTGAAACGCACCCGATGAACTGCCTGCCCTTTGTTCACGTATCACGCAAGCTGTTGTCGGCGCCTTATTGCCACTAATCCCGGTGGAGGCTTCCTCGCCGTTCTGGCGAGCCCATAAGCCCTGCGCGCTTCAGCAAACACCTCAGGCGGTGTGAAAACGCAGCTGCTGAAATCCTGAGGTGCAGTCTCGCCTAACCGGATCCCATCAACTCTGGGACACAGTGTTGGTGATCGTAATGCATTGAGATCAGATCCTCCAGCCTCCAACTTTAGCCCAACTGACCCAGTACCCTAGCGATTTGCGCAGCCAATCACCAAACAGCACGAAGGTCTCTCGTTATTTTTCTTCATGGACCTGAACATCCTTCTGTACGTCTCTGGGTAATGTGGAAACGCTTACGCATAGCCAACTTGCATGTCCTGCATAAGACGCACTTCATTTAGAGATGAGCACACACATCCCTTGCAGCACCCGCCAACCCATAAAAAATGTTCAAGGCCTTTTGTTTCCTCGGACAATTGGTAAGAAGTAGCTACTTGACAAAATGCTCAAAGACATATCTATGTCCTCGCTAGTCTGAACTCTGAAGCTTCAACTTTGGCTCTAACATCTATCACCTGACTGGAGCAAAACCCCCTGACTTACAGATGCGGGAGAACCCGCAATAGAAGTTGTTCCATCTCCTCCCTACGCAGAGCCTCCATCCTGTCTAGTATCTTCCGCTACGGAGGGCAGGCCTCTTCCCTACGCTGGAGCAAAACCTCTTCCCTACGCTGAGCACCTCTTCCTTACGGAAAGAGCCACCTGTCGGGCAGCCTCTATCTTCTCTGCGCAGCATAACCTCTTCCTATGCAAGAATCACCTGTCTGTCAGACTCCTCTCTGCGCAGAGCCGCCAACCTATCCAACTCATCCCTAACCTGATCATCCTCCATCCCTACGAGGCTTCCTGCCTGAAGCCTTCCTCTCGTCGTTGCAGCTCAAGGACCATCAGACAGAGGTGATGTCCTGGGAAGGATTCACACACTCCCGCACAGGAGGGATGACCAGTCTGACCCGTCCCTTGGGTCCTCGACCTTCCCATGAGGAAAGTCCCCCGGGGGCATACACCTTACGAGGGAAGCAAGGAGAATAGGGTCTTGGATTCTTGCGACTCAACAGAAGCCGCACATTGCATCGCTATAGCTCTACTCTTCCGAGCGAAGTGCCATAGGCTCAGCAGGAAAAGACCCCACAAGAAGAAGTGAAAGTACTCCTCGCTGACTATCGGCTACAGCACTGGAAAAAGTGGAAGTCACCCGTAGTCCGATGTGGCTGGTACTAATATTGGGGACTACATTTAAAGACCCTTCTCTTTCGACGCCCGAGTAGCCATACGAACCACCAGCACCGGACTTTGCCAAGACAACAATATCCCAACATTATCAAAAACATGGGAAAGACAATTTCACTTGAAAAAACAAATAATTAAGGGTTAGTGCATATGTGTGTAATGTATAGATTGAGCGTGTGTGGCGGACAAGTTCCTGCTGCTCCCACTCAGGCCACACCGCGCTCTACAACACGAGCAACAGTGCGGGGGCTCACCGAAAAAAAAAAAAAAAAAAAAAAAAACTATGTCCGCAGCCCCCACTCAGGCAACACCGCGCTCCACATCACGATCAACAAGGCGGTGGGGCTGGCCGGAAAAACAAACAGGCGGACGGAATCCCGGAGAGAGGAAAAAAAAATGACACTCACGACCCGATACAACCCCTTGTACACAATAAACCCGGTAGAAAAAAAAAAAACAAAAATGGCTAAATACAAAACACGAATGGAAGACTGAGCGCAATAGAAAGACAAGACCTTTAACGGCCGTACTGCGTGAGGTACCCGGCGTAAAGGAGGTCAGTGGACGCGGTCGACTACGCCCTCGGTCTCTCCTCTGACCCCCCCGGTCAAAACCCGATGTTCCTTCAGCCACAAGAACTGCCCTTCACGCTAGAGTCACCCAGCCATCCACCCACGAACAAACACGACAAACTGACTAAACAATACAAAACGACAACCTAAACAGTACTTCTTCCGTCTAAACGAGATTAGACAGTCAGAGCCCTTCACATCCCTGACGAGCCCCCACAATTGTCACGACCGACCCCTGAGGTCTGCCCTGACAGGATCGGTCATAGGTGGGAGTGAAGGGAGTGACTGACCTCACACGCCTCGCAAGAGCCCACACTAGAAAGATTACGATACAACCACCCCTTTTATTCACACCAACACACACAGTCATAAATAAGCATTCCAACGCACACAACATCACAATCCCAATCAAGCACTCCAACACACACAACATCACAATTATAAATAAACATTTCCACATACGACGTACACAGTCACAATTACAGCATTCCTGCACAATATGCCATAAACACAAATATAAAGAAACGTATTCCATCAACCATCCCTTCCCACACCCTGGAGTGCCTCCACACCCCTGCCTCGTGCAAGTTCTACTGGAGCACCCTGTCGCACTAGGTGCTCCGAACCGGTTGGTTCTTGAAGGGAGTCGCTCAAGGCCGACACCCTCGACACGCAAGCAGCAAGTGAATAGCGCGTCCCGGAGGGGGGGGGGGGGGGAGAACGTGGCGTTTGTTACTGGAGGTCCTGGACGGGGGTCAGGGCCTTCCATCAAACCGGCGTGCTCCTCAAACCAGTACCCGCGACCCCGACCAGAGCGTGGCCTCGACTAGCGCGTGCCCCATCCAGTCTGCAGCGGTCCCAGCCAGCGTGGCCTCAACCACACGTGGCACCATCCAGTACCGCGGTCGCCGAGCCAGAGCGTGGCCTCAACCAGCACGTGGCACCATCCAGTCCGGACTCCGGGGGAAGCCCGCCTGGAGGGGGGGGGGAAACGTAGCAGGGAGGATGAGAGAAAGGGAGGAAGGAAGAATGAAGGAGGAAGGAAGAAAGAAGGAGGGTACTGGAACCCCCGCCGTCAGTACAGTCTGACACCATGCTGCAAAATCTTAACAGCACTCGCATGATGGGCGAGGGAGTTCTATCAAACGCCACCAACAGCCCCAGCTCAACATCATACCTGAGCATAACACAGTAAAAAACCAATCAAATCGATAAAGTCTTCTCACATGATGCAAGGTAAGGGACTGCAATTAAATCAACATGCTAATAAAAACAAATATGAATTATCTTCAATCTACACCCTTCTCTCACTCACGTTTAACAAATTCCTTCTTAGAAATAAACCAACACAGCGACCATCGCTCTAATAACTGCCACCTCACCAATTTGCAAATAATAATTCAATGGCATAATTGTCACATTTTATAGCCACATTTCAAAATAACACAAATCTCCAACCACGCATCCGAACGACAAATCATGCGTACCACACTCGCGAACATAAAACTCGTTCTCCTTGCACACACAAAACAGACGGTGGCCGAAGAATAAGAGTCCGGCGAATGTGACAGGGCGGACGAGCGAGCCCAAGCAAGTTCCAACCCTGAATCACCGGGTTTCTCTCCCATCCCCACCGACTACCGCATCACCAGATGCATAAACAGGAGAAAGAATTTTGGATATAATTTAGGATGGCCAGGTTAAAGATTGAATTAACCAGAGAAAAGGTCTCAAACAATATTTCTTTTACAATTTTGAAACAAAAGAAAATTGCGCAAAAGAGAAGAATAAGCCGGCTAACAACAACAAACCAAAACAAACAAACCACGAAACTGATGCTTACCACTACCCGGGGTGACCCAAAAAGGGGCGGGTCAAACGACTCTCTCTGCCCTCTGTCCAGTCGAGAGGACAGAGGCACAGGTGCGGAAAAAGAAGAAGGATGTCCCTCTGTAGGAATTGAAGATACCGACTGTACCCTCGATGATACGGTGAAGAACCAAGACCGGGGCAGGCGCTCCCAGAGACATCTTTTCCCCTCGAGTGAAGAGCTAACCTCCCTCAGCGATGGCGGCCAACATGCCACCTATGTCACAGAGTGAGCATACCTCAAACTAAAAGAATGAAGCACGTGCGACAGGTAAAAAGACAGGCGAGAGGCCGATAGACAGCAAGTTCGAGAGAAAGGTAACCAGCCACCCATAACCTGCAGGATGAATAGCACGGGCAGGAATTAGAGAGAGAGAGAGAGAGAAAGCAAGCCGAAGTTGAGCTGAACTATACCAAGGTGCAACCGCACCACAAGCCACATTAAGGGACGGATACACGACAACAGCAACGACAATAAACAAATGAATAATTCCGCCACCCTAGATGGGTCAAACGTCGTAGGCCTCGTGACAAACTCGTGACACTGACATCTAAAACACCCAAGAAAAAATGTCTGGAAAATTATAAAGAAAATCGATGGGACGAACACCAACCCATCAATTCCTCAACTGAAACTTGCAGAGGCTCCGATTATTGATAAACAAGCTGTTGCCAATCTGCTAGCCTCTACCATTCTCAATCACTCTTGTACCTCTTGCCTGAAGCGAGGAAGTAAGAGCAACAGGGCTAAACAGCAAAGCTGTGTGGATAAGAAGGGCAAACGCCGCCTGTTAGTCCCCACATGGAAGGTTGTGCCGGTTTCCAAAGAATATAGATGTAGAAAAGAGTGAAGGTCTCCTGGCTTTGAATTTTTGTTTCCTGCAGAGCTACTACCTGAGGTTTCAGAATATGGAACAAAACTGCAGCCCCTCAAAGTTAGATTTTACACCACGGATATTCCAATGAATTAATGTACTATCCATGGTGCAGATGGCAAACAGGAGAGAAATCAGTTCATGCCTGAGTCATTATCTGCGTCTAATGAAGCCAGATTCTTTTGAAAAGGGACCGGTTTATTTGGCTCTCCAGACCGGCTGGCAGATTTGCCCACAGGCGGAGACGGCTTAAAATTAAGCTTTGGAAACGGTGGAGGTCGCCTTGTTATCTCAACCATGTCGACACTTCATTGAGCTCCCTTGTTTGCACGGGCACTGCTCTCGAAATGTTGAGGCGGGAGAGCTGTTTTTATTTTTATTCTGCTCAGCAGCAGATTGTTTAGACTGATGGCAGTCTCAAAAGTGGCGGATTTAGTGCCCGCTCCAGGGACATCCACTTTGGGTTGGGAGGTGGTGGATTTGCCTCCACCAGAGCCAGACACTTTCTCTTGCACTGTTTTAGGAAAATGAAACACATTGGTTTGACAGGAAACAGAACACGTAAAAATCTTCTTCAAAGCTCATGCGTATGAAGAAATTGATGTAGACTGATCGCCGAAGACCTGTTTCCGTGTGTTGGAAGAATGAAATTTTATTTTCTATTTCATTTTTCTGAATATTTTTTTCCTGAATCTAAACTGGGCAGCTGAGGGAAGAGGAGGGGTGGTCGCCATCACAGTTTGCACAATAGGTCGGATCTTACACGCTGATCATAGGTTGCTTTGTGGCAAACACCACACACCTCCTTGCCAGAACAGCGATCCCTTACATGCCCAAACTGCTATCACTTGAAGCACTGCATCAGCGATGAAATGTGAAGTTGAATGCAGACATTCAAATGACCCACTTTGATGACTTGTGGCAATGAAGTGGCACAAAACTTCAGAAAGAGGATGTTGGTGGGCATGCTTTCTGTTCCTCTGTTAACTGTCACCCTATGCACATCTATCACACCTTGGGATACAAATTCCATTTGGATTTCCGTCTCCGAGACGCCTCTGAGATCTGGACATTGGATGACTCCCTTGGACGTATTCAGCTGTTTATGAGGGGCTACCCTGATCCTTCTGTCCACTAGTTTTGTGGCACTCAGCAACTGTTCAGACTGTCGCTGTGACTTGCATTAGACCAGGAAGGAACCACTCCTAAGTCTCTTTATTGCCTGAGGGTCACCTGCAATTCCCATAAAGCCCTTTGGAATGGCAAATGGCTTAACGCAGGAATAGGTCTCTCCTGTTCCGTACCTTCGACAATCATCCATGTAGCCGCAAATCCCATCATTCTTCTCGTTTCCGTTTCTGAATCAAGAGCCCACTTCAGACTCCCGGGACACTCTTTTTGGATGTAACTGTACCTTTCGTTTCATCGGAGGAGGAGTTCTAGGTGAAGAAGCTTTTTTGATGTTGGTCATGAGGGTCCCTTTGCAGCATTTCAAAATTTCAGCAGGGATTCCTTTTTTCCCTGGCACTTCGCCGAGGACAGAATAGTCCAGAAGTTCACTTAGATAATGGCGAGTTGGTTCTTTGTCAAATTCCTCCAACACAAGTAGAAACTCGACGGCATTTAGGGCATTTTCATTCACCACGTAGTCTCTGACTCGGAGTAGTGGTCTACCAACCGTCCTCTCTGTTATCTTGCACTCTGTCTGTTGTTCCAGGTCATGGATTACCTCGTTTGTGGCAGACTTAAGAGATGAAGTCTTAATCTGCATCAGACCCAGTTCCTGCCTTATTTCATCATGTATTCCCTTGATGCTGCCTGTGTCAGCCGCGATCTGAACCTGGGAGCTGAGCCGAGGTTGATACTCGCTATCACATCAACTGTCTTGTTACAATGAAACTAGCCATGCACTTCCATCAAAGTCTCACCGATGTTTGAATTAATGAGAAGACGAGCAATACATACATTGTGCTCACACACACACACACACACACACACACACACACACACACACACACACACACACGCTCACACGCACACACACACACACACTGTGACGGACCACTTTTGTCCGGTCCTAAATTGTGGGGACAGTTCTGAAGTGGTATATGTTTGCCTGTTCACCTGTTGATCTGTTTAGCTGACAGCTACTCACTAGCGTTTTGTTGTCAGTCAGGTGAACGAGGATTTCCTTTCAGTCTCTGTAGATTTGCTGGCCGGTAAATATCAACACAGTGCCGAAGAAAGACTCGCAACTTAGTTTTGTTGGAAATCAGGTATGTGTGATTAGTTAAATGAAGGTCAGGGTTAGTATTAATGGAGTTGGTTTTTCTTACAGGTGGTTGCCAGTTATTAATGAAGGCCTATAACATTTGTTTGTTCATTTGATTGACCTGGTGATTGACAAGACTCGACGAGACATAGGGTAACTGTAGGAAGCTGTGGTTAGTGAATGTATGAGTCGAGAGGTGGATAAGAATGGAGTGAGTGGATGGAAGAGGGAATATGTATATTCATATGTGATCGGGAAAAGTGATCAAACTATATCAATGTATTATTGCAAAAAAAAAAACATTGTTTATCTTTTCCCTAATTTATAATGATGTGAGTGTTGGTGTGCTCTGGAGGTGAGCAATGAAAATCATTGTGTATAAATTATTGGAAAATGTGTTCTGATCCCTGTTGTGGCTACGTTAAGTGATGATAATGTGTAAAAAAAGGAAAACATTCTTTTCTTGGTGAAAAGGGACAAGTGGAAATCGCTTCTTTATCTGCAATAACTGTATTCTTGGTACTTTTAAAAAGGGTTATGCGATGAAATCTTTATTGTATTATTCAATAAAATCACTCAAGATGCTAATCGAGGCATTTTTCAATTGTAATACACTCATTGTATTGAAAGTTATTAGACTATATAGGTATTGTTCCCCAAATTCCTTTGAAATGCGTTATGTGGATTATGACTGCTGGTGCCAAAACAAGGACGATAAATATGCATGTAGAAGGCTAGGTAACCGATGTAGTTAATCAGTTCCCCAGGTGTCGGTGAGGCCTCCGAATCCGGCCTGGAACTGATTGTCACCAGGCGCGAGGGTACAGCCCGTGCCCCAGCCGCTGTCTCTGTCAAGACGACAAGGAGAGGCTGACCGCCAGGTCGGTAGTCCGACGTGTTTTTTTCTGCTGTGTGGGTGAACCCTGTGGGACTCCACTTCGAACTGGATTCGTCAGCGGCTCTGCTTGCCGTGTGAAGACTATTACTTGTGCTTGTTGCAGCCAGCTGTGTGGACTGTGTCTGTTGGGACACTACTGACGGTGCCAGTGAGAACCGTGCCAGAAAAGAAATATTTAATGTGTCAGTTTTGAGAGCGACGTTTGAAGCTCCCTGTGTTTGTCGCATGCCCATGCTGGTGGTGGCATGTACTGACTTTTGTGCTTGTTAATCTATATCATGGTGACATGTGTTTGTGGTGTTTTGATGGTTCAGGCAGCATATAAAAGAAATAAACTTAACTTCAGTGTTGCCTGGCTGTCCATTCTTGTGTGGTGTGAGTGTGTGTAGGGAATAATCATTACACGCATCCAAACTTTTGAAATTGAGAGTCAGACAGTAACACACACAGCACCACACCGTACGTAACACACACACACACACACACACACACACACACACACACACACACACACACACACACACACACACACACACACACACACACATACACGCACACATACACGCCACACACACACACATTATCATCATCACCATTATCATCATCATCATTGTACATGCACACAAACACACAGGCTGGTTACCCCATATCTGTAAGTTGCAGATTTTCATTATCCTATTTTTCGATGTCGAAGCATCATCAGTTCGCTTCTGCACGCGGATGTACCGGCCGGTCATTACAGTTGAACAGTTTCGATGAATTTCTTGAAATTATGAAACAAAAACATATCAAACACAAAATATTAGCTTCCTTCATCAGAAAAGTGAATCAAAGACCGAGTTACTGGTCCACAAACAAATGAAACACAGTGCAGCATCAAAACAATGACCTCAAAATCTTGTCTAGAAGCGAGTCTAGCAAATAATGTAAATAACACAAAAGTAAAGTTCGAAGGGGAAAAAACGAGAGGAAAAGTCTGCTTCCCTTTCAGCTTATGAACTGGTTGTGTAACAAAAGTTATGCTTTCTTTTTTCTGCCCCGACCAGCACCCATCCAGACAAAAACATTCTGTGGGCTCAACTGGGTAGACTGGAACCATACGGTGAAATTTCATCCACATAATGGACGCGTCTCAGAGGTTGCCAGAATTTCATCAGCAATACTGCAGGTGTCTGTGTTTCTCAGGCCTGTTATAAAATTAAGTGCAGAGCATAGTCTAAGACCAGAATGGAGATCTGTAGCATCATCTTCATTCACATTCTCATCGATCAGCATACAAGGTCTCAAATTCTCTGGCCCCTCCTGCCCTGCTATCATGGTGACCTCATTTTTGATTACCACTCCATGCTTGTGCCCTTAGTTTGGTTCTGCCAGGGTCACCAGCATTGGCACTTTTTTGGGAACCTGTCATTGGAGAAGTGTGGTGGCATCTCCCGTAAGGAGAACTTACACATGCTCCATGATTTAGCAATTGTTGTCGGAAGGGGGCTTCGTAGGTGGTGTCCTTTGTGTGTTGGATCAGGGCAAGCACCACTGAACACCAGCGCAGTCAGGCAACAGCGCAATGTCTGCTCAGGCGTTTGCCTCATGAAAACTTGACAAAAAAGGACAAAAAGAGAAAGTTATGTTTGTCTGAGGTTGGAAGTAAGGAAATAGACAATTAGATAAGTCTGGTTTATTCGAATTGGAAATAAATAATTATATGGCTGTATATCTCGTAGGTTTTCGCACGTTTATTTTGGTCCCTCTGGCACAAGACAAAGTGATGAATGAAAACACAAATGTGGACCCAGGGATGCGCCATATATCTGGCAAGATGTGCCTACGTTCGCTGGAAAAACCGAGGATCTTACAATCTGTCACAACGCTTGCTTTAAACATGAACACATGTACATCACATGTGAGCGAACGAACTGTCTTATTTAATGTGTGAAAAATCTGTTTAACCTGTGCTCTTAGGACTTCAATTTTGTCGACAAATGGATGTGCCAGCTCTAAAATGTGGTGATTCTGTGGCGGCGCTATGTCAAGCTGAAGCTGCTAACTGTCGTAAAACGTAAAGGTTACCTCGTTTTCACCGTTAACAAGTGAAAATCCTTCAAAAACTGACCAAGTTCAGTCGGGCACCAAACAGCAGTGTACTTTTCCTAGTGAAACAAAATTTCGGAAGAATCCATTTTCGTATATTTTAAGAAATGAAAGAAAAACAAACCCCGCGATAGAAATGGCAGATACTGATTTGGAAAGAGATCATGAGAACTCAAATCGGGATTTAATGAAACTGCTCTGGGTCATGAAGAAGAATTTAAGCAGGAGACTTAACCAATCTGGGCAAAATCGTGGAAGCATTGAAAGAAGAAGTATTCGTCCTCAAAGAAGAAAACCAACTTCAGCACAATCAGAAGCAGGAAGAGGACATGATAAGAAAGGTAAATGAAGCAGGTTTATACGCTACAACTGCAAAGCAAAGTCGGACAGGAACGAACAATATTCAAGATTTTAGGTGTTAATTTGTGTGCTCCTTAAGAACTAAGGGATAACTTATCTCATAAAGATGCAATTATGTTGGTAAATGAAAAGTTTCTTCTGTTAGTACAGCTTTATTCAAGAAAGACTTTGTCTGCACATGTGCTTGTTATATTATCACTTAACATTTTGAACTGATGCACGTTCAAATCATTGACACCTTTGAAATTCTTGAATGTTTTGATAAGATCACCTCTAAGTTTTCTTGCATTACAAGTGTGTATGTTTATGTAGTGGTACCTATCTCTGTAATTTTGAAACCCTTGTATTACGTTGTTGCCCTTTCTTGCACCCTGTCAATAAACGCTATCTTTTTAAATAGGGATATACCAAATGGTACTATTAGCCCCAGATGTAGCACTATAAGTCCCTTGTACAAATTCAGAAAAGTGTCGTTATCTATGAATGAAAAGATTCTTCCTACATACCTCGCATCTTATTTAATTTGCTTGCTACATTTTGAATATGAAAATCAAACTTCAAATCTGCATTTAATCTATCTTTATCTAGAAATACAACTCATAAACCCTTCTCCTCTGTGCATTTTGTCACTGTAGTATTATTGCCTTTAATCATCATAGCAGGGAGAAATTACTGAAAATCAAAAGGACTAAGAAATTATGTTAAATATTCTATGAAGAACTGCACATATGTAAACAACTGAAAGAATGTGAACTTTAGATCATATAAACACAATTCGAACACTGTCAAAAAATGAAGCTGCCTCTTAAGAGGGTAATTAGTAAATAAGTCTTTAGTTTGAGGAGGCCTAGAAAGCTCCGAGAAACACACACACAAAAGCGGGAAAGCTCAGGAACAAACAGCTTTGGAGCAGAATTTTTCAAATGTTTTCGAAAAAAAGCACTGGAGAACAGCTGAAAAAGAGAGACAGAAAGAACGACAAATGTGTGTGTGGTGTGTGTGTGTGTGTGTGTGTGTGTGTGTGTGTGTGTGTGTGTGTGTGTGTGTGGTGTGGTGTGTGTGTGAGTGTGTGTGTGTGTGTGTGTGTGTGTGTGTGGTGTGTGTGTGTGTGTGTGTGTGTGTGTGCGTGCGTGTGTGAGAGAGAGAGAGAGGGAGAGAGAGAGAGAGAGAGAGAGAGAGAGAGAGAGAGAGAGAGTGCGTGTGTGTGTGTGTGCGCGCGTGCGTGTGTGTGTGTGTGTGTGTGTGTGTGTGTGTGTGTGTGTGTGTGTGTGTGTGTGTGTGTGTGTGTGAGCGCGCGCGCGCGCGCGCGCGCGTGCGTGTGGGGTGTTTATAGAGTTGTGTGTCCTTGGATGTGGGCGAGATGTGTCTGTGTGAGTGTTTGGTGTTTGGATGGTGTGTGTGTGTGTGTGTGTGTGTGTGTGTGTGTGTGTGTGTGTGTGTGTGCGTGTGTGTGTGTGTGTGTGTGTGTGTGTGTGTGTATGTGTGTGTGAGAGAGTGTGTGTGTGTGTGTGTGATTTTCCTTTTTGAAACGGAGCTGTTTGTACTGGATTCCGGAAGCCTGTTACTGGCGAAAGCTTGAAAATAAAAATTTAACGGGCGTGTGTTACAATATATATAATATATATATATATATATATATAAATATATATAATATATATATATATAATATTTAAAATGCCTAAAACAATTTTTTAAGTGCTCAACCCCTTGGGGAGCAACATTAGTTAAAACAAGTTAAAAGAGGAATCTTAAAACTATCTACAAATTTGTTTCGAGCGTGTTGCGCTTTCATTTCTTAAACTCCTGATGACAGCGCAACACGCTCGAAACAAATTTGTAGATAGTTTTAAGATTCCTCTTTTAACTTGTTTTAACTATATATAATATATATATATATATATATATATATTATATATATATATATAATATATATATATATATATATATATACCAGTTTAAAATAGGATTTTTAAAATGGAAGAATTAAAACCTACAAAATTGTTTCAAGCTAAAATGCTCTCCTCAGGGTACCTGAGGAGAGCATTTTAGCTTGAAACAATTTGCAAATTTTCGCCCCACATACACACACACACACACACACACACACACACACACACACACACACACACACACACACACACACACAATATATATATATATATATATTTATTTAGTTAGTTAGTTAACACACACACAACATATATACTTCTGATTTCTGCTAATGTTGGTGTTTGATTCTTTGTGCGATTGTTATTATCATTATTATCATTATTTAAGTAGCAAATGAGCAAATGATAGATATGACACCCATTCTTGTTAGGGCCCTTCACAGCCCCATCGACTCTATCACCACACACACTACTCCCATATCCTTTCATCTTCCTCAACGCCCCATGATATCTGATCTTTGCCTCATCATGCCCAACCTTCTGCCCCCTGCCTCCCCCCCCCTCCTTCACCTTCACTCTTACCTGAAAACCTCTCGGGTGTGGATAACCTTTGGCCTCCATACGTTTTACATTGAATCTAGATACCCCCCTTGTGTTTCTAATTCGACTGTTCCTATAAGTGACACCGTGTGTGTGTGTGTGTGTGTTGTGTGCGGTGTGTGTGTGTGTGTGTGTGTGTGTGTGTGTGTGTGTGTGTGTGTGTGTGTGTGTGAGTGCGAATGTGTGTGCGTGTGTGTGCGTGTGTGTGCGTGCGTGCGCGCGCACATGTGCGCGCGTGTCAGTATGTTTGCATGCAGGCCTATGTGTGGGACAGTATGCATGTATGTCCGAGAGAGGGGGGGGGCGAGAGAGAGAGAGGAGAGAGAGAGAGAGAGAGAGAGAGAGAGAGAGAGAGAGAGAGAGAGAGAGAGAGAGAAAGAGTGAGTGAGTAAGAGAGAGTGAGAGAATTGTTGTTAATTCTCGTTGGGATTTCTTCCTTATATTCTTAAATTCAGGTGAGTGATGCTCCTTGTTTATCCTGAGCTGTAGTCGGGTATTGACGTGATCTGTGTTTTGATCAGTTACAAATAAATGTTTCTCTGAGGAAGGCAAGATTGCCAAAACGTTAGAAAAAAGGATACAAACTTATTGCTTTGTCTTTTTTTGCTGTGGTCTCTCTCTTCTCTCTCTTCTCTCTCTCTCTCTCCTCTCTCTCTCTCTCTCTCTCTCTCTCTATATATATATATATATATATATATATGTGTGGTGTGTGTGTGTGTGTGTGTGTGTGTGTGTGTGTGTGTGTGTGTGTTGTGTGTGTGTGTGTAATACAGAGAGAGAGAGAGAGAGAGAGAGAGGAGAAGAGAGAGAGAGAGAGAGAGAGAGAGAGAGAGAGAGAAGTGTGTGTAAGACAGCAAGACAGCATTTCATCGTCCACTGTAGGGGAACCTGTTGCTGAAATCACCTTAAGGAATAAAAGAGAACTGCTAAACGTTTGGTACTGATGTTTCCGCAGACTGTCAACTGCTTTTTCGACGGACTACGGCTGTGCTGAGACTGGATTCAAATGAAATGCCATTACACTTCAGTGAATATAATAAAACTGCAGCATGGAGCAGTCCTGAAGACTGTGAACTAGATCCCTGAGACTGGGATCGCTGCATGATAGTGAACTTCAGCCGTACTAGACAGCATTACCTCCTGCCCACGATGCACTTTTCAAATCATCCATTGCAGATGCAAGGCTGAGACGCACGTGCAAGAAGCATGGCATTTGCTGTCAAGTGTCTGACAATTAGCTGCTGAATTCCGCAGTTTGTCTAAACAAGGAATAATGGTGACTACAATAGTTCAAGTAGGGCATGTGGCATAACAAGAGTACAGTGCACTAACAAGAATTTGAATCTTTTGATCTCCCTTGCATCCTTGAATGGATCCTCAAGCATAGGCTCAAAGATTGTCCCCTACATTTTATACTGTTTGAATAATGCTTTTAGTTTTTCAGCAACTTTTTTCCTCTCCACACTTTTGTTTTGTTCCATTTACTACCCTTCGCTGGCTGCTTTGAGGGTGCTGTTGGATTCTTTTTTGAACCCTTGGTGGTGAGAATACCACAGAATTATGGACTGTGGTGTGTCTCTATTTGACACCAAGAGCACAGACACAATCAGCCGTGTCTTCCTGATGAGTCCGATCTAGCGACGAAAGGCCTAGGAGCAGGCAATACCAATAGATGTGCCTTTGAGAAGGATTACGATAGTTCCCTCAGGCACCTAGTGAAGGGATTTTCATATTTATAATACATTCCCCGCATTTTCTTCATCTTCAATTTTTTTTTTTAATTAAAGTTCAAATCTTTGCCAATTCATTATTATAACGACTGAGGAATTGTCAGCCTGCACTTGTTTTCACTCACTACTTAATTGTTCAGCATCAAAGAATTTGAAATAAGTGATTAATCTGTAGACATTTTACAGATATGTTATATTTTCGTGTTCTTAAATTTCAATCACCACTGCTCTGTGTTTGACAGTGGATGACGTAAAATGTGTGTTACACGTTGCGTCAAATAGAAAATTATCTCGTAATAACGTGTTGCTACCGTCAACACAAATAACAATGAAAAAATAATACACTATCATTCAAGTCTTATTGTCACTCTGACTTTACCATCAAAAAGTAGTATTACTTAAACACTTTTTGTGCAAAAGTTTTAAAACACACTGAAAGCAGCATGCATTTTATGTAATATTAAAAAAAACCATTTTGAATAAATAGGACTAGTTGCAAAGCGAGACGACTGCAGGCGGAAATCTAAACAAATCTTAAATAAATGTTAGCGAACCGCCCAGAGAACGTGGACAAACAGTCATAAGACAAAACACCGACGCGTTTCGACCTCTTAGGTCTTCGTCAGGTGATGATATATAAACGAAATAACACAACGAAAATTCACTTAGCTTTGATCGCTTCAGATCACTTAGGGTTCAGCTGACGCAAGGAAGAAGGCGTGAATGAGAACGAGCTGTTGGAAGGAAATAGTGATGTGAGTCAAAGTCGTAATGATGATAATAATATTACTGATAGGAATACTAATAATGGTCAAAATATGGGAGAGACAGGATCAATCTTGGTGTCAATAAGTAGGGTATGGGAGAAAGGAGAGTGGGTTAGAGGATTCTTAAGCAGCAGGGTTGCCGTGGCAACATCCCAGAGCGAAGGCGATTGTGATGTCAATGCTAGTGGTAGTATCAATACAAGCAATAGCATTACTGAATGATACTGCTACCAACGATAGTGAAGGTTAAGGTAACGAAAGCATGATACAGAAACATGTTTAGAAAATACATTTTTATAATAATCAAATAAATAAATAAAGGAAACATTTAAAAAAAATTTAAAAAAATAATAAATTAAAAAAATAAAAAATAAAGAAAAAATTACAAAATAAAAATAAAATAATGATAATAAATGCATAAATAAGATAGCTATAAGTTATGTGTGAGGTGAATAGTGGGAGATAAGGTAGTATGTGTGTGTTTGGTGAGGATATTGTGGGCTGAGATTGAAGTGGTGGTTGGTACATGTTACTTTAAGGTGTTGATGCTATGAGGGTGGAGGAAGAAGGGGATGGGTTTACGTACTAACTGGGGGAGGGGAGGGGCAACATATTCACACCTAAACACACAAATCTCTCTCTCTCTCTCTCTCTCTCTCATCCTCTCCTCACTCTCCTCACTCTCTCTCTCTCTCTCTTCCCCCCCCCCCCCCCCCCCCCCTTCACGACCAACGATAAAGGAGATAGCATTCTATTCATTATGTGTGGTGTATTGTGTGTGATGAGTAGTGAGTGAGTGTGTGTGTGAGTGTGTGTGTGTGTGTGTGATGTGTGTGTGTGTGTGTGTGTGTGTGGTGTGTGTGTGTGTGTGTTCCATGTGTAATATCAGCCTTATTCATTGGTTACCCCCCCACCTCCACTCCCAACAACCGCCATACCCACCAACATCCCTACACACATCATTACCAAGGCAGGGGGTGGGGGTGGGGGGGGGTAAGTCGATTGATGTAGCAAATGGAGAGACTCAGAGAGTGAAGGAAAAGGAAGAGGATGAATAGCTGCAACCTATGTCTGAGCTAAACAAGGTAGGGTGTGCGTAGGTGGAGGATATTTAAGGCTGAGACTGCAGAGATGGAATGGCACATACATACTTTTGGACGTTGATGCCATGAGGGTGGACGGTGCCCAGTTTGGCAATGAAGATGAGATTCCTGCTATATTTGCCATATAATAATATACCCCTGCCTTAGTAAGATGATGTGTTAGGGATGTTGGTGGGTATGGCGGTTGTTGGGGTGGAGGTGGGGGTAACCACTGAATAAGGCTGATATTACACATGGAACACACACACACACACACACTCACTCACACTCACTCACACACACATACACACACACATAAATGAATAGAATGCTATCTCCTTTATCGTTGTCGTGAAGGGGGGGGGGGGGGGGGGGGGGGGAGAGAGAGAGAGAGAGAGAGAGAGAGAGAGAGAGAGAGAGAGAGAGAGAGATTTTGTGTATAGTGTGATATATGTTGCCCCTCCCCCTCCCCCTCACCCAGTTAGTACGTAAACCCATCCCCTTCTTTCCCTCCACCCTCATACCCACCACTTCAATCTCAGCCCACAATATCCTCCCACAACACACACACATACTACCTTATCTCCCACTATTCACCTCACACATAACTTATAGCTATCTTATTTATGCATTATTATCATTATTTTATTTTTATTTTTAATTTTTTCTTTATTTTTTTATTTTTTAATTTATTTTATTATTTTTTTTAAATGTTTCCTTAATTTATTTTATTAATTATATAAAAATGTATTTTCTAAACATGTTTCTGTATCATGCTTCGTTACCTTAACCTTCACTATCGTTGGTAGCAGTATCATTCAGTAATGCTATTGCTTGTATGATACTACCACAGCATTGACAACACAATCGCCTCGCCTCTGGACTGTTGCCACGGCAACCCTGCTGCTTAAGAATCCTCTAACCCACGTCTCCTTTCTCCCATACCCATACTTATGACACCAAGATTGGATCCTGTCTCCCCCCCCCCCCCCCCCCCCCCCCAAAATTTGACCATTATTAGTATTCCTATCAGTAATATTATTATCATCATTACGACTTTGACTCACTCACTATTTCCCTTCCAACAGCCTCGTTCTCAATTCAACGCCTTCTTCCTTGCGCTGAACCCTAAGTGATCTGAAGCGATCAAAGCTAAGTGAATTTTCGTGTTTTATTCGTTTATATATCACCTGACGAAGACCTAAGAGGTCGAAACGCGTCGTGTTTGTCTTGTGACTCGTTTAGTCCACGTTCTCTGGCGGTTCGCTAACATTTATATAAGATTTAAATAGGACTAGTAATATGGTGTCCAAATGTCTTTGACATACATGGCAGACTACAAAATAACTAAAACAACGAACAAACCTCAAGTTGCAAATATTGTCCTTACCATAACATGACGATTAATTCGCTGGACTGACAGGCCACTCTTTCCTTAAACACTAGTACTTTTAAGAGGTGGTTATTCCATCTTGGTTGCACTCCAGCGTTTGGTGCTTCCATTAAACATTCGGGACGCACTCTCTTGGCAGTCAATAAAAACAATTTATCATCGCTATGGCAGCGACTTCTGATTGAGCACAGCTGATGGGTCCGAAAGCTTTATCTTCACCACGGCCGATACATCTCTTTCCCTTTATCCAAACAGTTCCATTTACTCAGTTTGAGAGATGACCTTCCCCATTTGCTTACATGTTCTGAAAGTTTTACATGACACAGTAAATGATGCCAAGATGGAAATTCTGTCTGTAATATACTAAAAAAATGCTCTCCGTGCCACAAAAAGAATGTCATCCAGTCTTTCCTGCTCTCTGCTGTAGTCGGTATTGGCTTATATTTGTTGGGCAGAAATGAAGGAAGTGGATACGACTCTGTACTCGGACCTTATCGCCGTAAAAGCCGTGTCACTACCACTGAAACCATCCTCAGAAGTCTGAGGTGTTTTGGCCTATAAGTGAGCAAGGAAACCTGACCCCAGGTCACTCTGAGCGTGAACCTGATCCTCTCTCATGTAAAGTTACTGGTTGTCGCTTTGATTCGTGTTATTAGGTTTGATTACACGGTTTTGTCTTTGTGAGTCGTCTGTTACTACTTCGATTGGGTTCTTATCCCTCTCATTTGCTGTACTTGGTTATTGAACATTAACGTAGGTCTGTCACCTTAGTGTCTCGGTATTGATATGATGAAACAGTCAGGTGCATTAACCTGGACCACTGTGATTTGTTTTGTTGGTGTTTATGCGCCGTGTGTTTGTGTTTGTAAAAGAAAGTGTGTGTGCGTGTATGAATCTTTATTTGGGATTTTCCTTGCAATTTGTGGTTACATGTGCTGCTTAACTGATTGAGGGAAACGGTGAAGGGGGGTGGAGTAGATGTGGGGAGTATGTCCTGAATTAGAGTGTGTGATAGTGACTTTACTTAAAACTGTGTAAGCAACTTTTTTTTCCAACCAATCAAGGCTAGTAGACTGACAGTAGTTCCAAACGTTTAACAAAACAGGCATGTTTAGCAGCACACACATGCACAAAAACATACACAAATATATTTTTTTTGCGCTTGTAATGGGCACAATGACAACACAGTCTCTCAATCTAGTAAATGCTTCACTTAATACTTATGGGCATACCTACGGGCAGGTCCAACCACGAGAGCCGGTAACGGTAACTTGGAAATTGAAAGCAGAGCCGTCCGTCCACAAGAACGTCAATGGCACCCATCATTTCCTTATTCACAGATGGTTAGTATATACCTGAAAATACAAATGGGACGTAGGAAAATAAAAATAAAGATTTTTAAAATCTATTTTGTTTTTGAAAAGTCCTTTCATTCGTAGTCTGAAGTTTGAGGTCCCCCTCTAAAGCAGACCATTATGGTCTAAAGATACTGTGGGTTAATGATGCAGAAATCAATTTCCCACTGGCTGGTTGCAGAGCCCTACCTTGAACGACCACACCAACAAGAAAGACATGTCACCAACATCAGGAATAACGTTGTCATTAAGCTGTCGGTCCCGTTCTTCAAAGCGGGAGGAAATATTACAACTGACAATTTCTTTACAACAGAGAGCGCGCCATTACTTCGTAGACCATAGGCCTCTTTTTTTGTTGGAACCAACAAGGCAAACAAACGTTTTTTTTTGGATTGTTCAAAGAAAAGAAAGGACAAGAGCTCCACGCATCCTCGTTTGTCTTTCAGATAAAAACAATGCTAGTCAATTACCAGAGTAAAAACTTTGTGGTGATGTGCACCATGCACCACGACAAAGCAGCCGCCGATCCTGCTGCATACACAAAACATTCGTTAACATTATTTGGTTCTATAATTCAACCAAGAGACCCATCAAGACACCCTATAAGATGGCCCCTGCGTACACTACAAAAAGAGTGTGTGTTTTTTAAAGAATAGCCTATGACCATGTTCTTCAAAGTTATCGCCCTCACCACTGTAGCTGCTAAAGTAGTACAAACAAAAAAAGTTTCTGGAGAACAACCTGCCCAAAAAGAGCTCCAGGCAGCAATTCATCATCAGCATTGCAGAACAGCTTTGCATGGCACCCGGTCAAAGCTTCTGACACAGACACTGAAACTCTTTGTCCCAACACATCCAATAGAAATTCTCTGTGCAGGAAGGCAGGACAGCTGCTCAAGGAGCATGATTGTGTCATGGGGAAGATACAACAAGTCCATCTGATGGGTGTCATTTGGAATTGAATTAACAAATCGAGGCCTTATTATTCTTTTTGGTGCGGGTAAATAGATTTGCCAGATTCCTTATTTTGAAAGCCAGTCTTTTGCTTCTAATTCAGACACACCAGCAGCTTCACTCAGTTTTATCAATAGCAATTTTTCCTTTCCAAAATCCCCTAAGGAGAAATAATTTATTTTGTCCATATTTAATTGTATTTTAATCGTATTCTTTTACAAAACTATCTCTGCAGTCTTCTGTTCTTCCGATGGTTCATAAAAGTTAGACAGCTCTGGCGGTGGTGATGTTTGAAACTTATCTCCCGTCACTAAGTAATACTCCTTAATTGCGTCACCAACGTTTGTAAATGTGTGCGCCGCATGTCCCAGTTGCCTTAATTTTTTTTTATTAATAAAGTCTAAAGTGAGCAATCCTCCTTTTCTCGAACGCGTCTTGTGCCTCGGCCAACTCTTCCATAGCCTCGTTATGCTGTTCTCTCTCTTCTTTGGACCGCAGTTTTACTAAACATATAAATTGCTGCCAGAGAAGGCCAGTGCATAACAATAGCACCTCCCACCATCATAACCAACCCAGACATCTTTTTATGAATTAATATTTTCTAGAATAATTCCTTGTTTACCAAGAAAGTCCTTTGATCCAACTGCCGCAGCTATTACAATTATCCTTAACAGGAGAAAGTTCCAGTGACGATGAGGAAAGACCCACTGACCACAGGGAAAAGTCCTGTTGACAGTGGGAAAGACTACAACTTTGGATTCTCTCTCGAGGCACACAAGACCGTATGGCGAAAGCTTGGCTGTGTCTGGAGTGGCACTGTCTTCATCTGTCCGTGGGCAGGGGTGGTTGGGTCTGTGGGGTGTGCTCGGCAGCTGGAGGTGGTGTTTTTCGCCGGTGGCTCTGCAGTCATGAAACATAGGCTGGTACACCCATGGGGATGTTACTTTAAGGCTGTTATGAGTTGCATCCTGTAGTCTGATTTACCTCTGGTCAGTAAAGGCGGATGAGAACAGTGCTTTTCTGGGGCCTCCCCAGCACCTTCGGGTGTTTCGTTTTCTCCTATTATCAGTTTAACAGAGTCTTCAACGTCCAGTTTTTCCAAGGTCGGCTGGTTTCATTTTAAACGTGCTTTTACCTAACATGCTATATCCTATACTAAGACCTGCGATTACAGCACAGTGGTAAACAGTATGACGATCCTTGAAGTGCTCATGTTTTTTATTACCTAAAAAATAATCATAATATGAAAGACTGTCTGTATGCTCTTTAATGAAATAATCCTTTGTTGCTAGAAAATAAAAATAAAATTGCGATTAGTTTGGTGAATCTTCCATTCTTCTCAAGTTTGGCGGTTTTATTCTTATTTTGTGGGGAAAATGAATAAACTATAGCACCTATCCCAGGTATTGCATAATTAACCAGCGCTAAGCTCATTGTGTTTAAAAGTAATATATATATTCTTCTTGTTTAAAAAATGAATTGCGACGAATTATTAAAGTGTGAGGAGTCAGCAGACCTCCACCATAAAGAGAGATTATACTAATCTAGCTGCGTGTGGAAAAACTAGACAGTATTTAGGCACTGAACTAAGTGTTGAACAGATTCAGCAATTGTCTGCCTCAGACGTTGAGGAGTATTACGTCAGGTACGAAGCACAGCTAGGATCGAGAATGGTTAGATCAGTGGGCAGACAGTGATTAGTGTATATGCTGAATTAGTAGGTAAGATGGCACCGATTGATTCAGAAGAAATTTAAAATATGACTTAACACAAGATCCAGTATTATCGAAATCACTAGAATCTCTAGCATGTGACATGTATTATCGATTTGGAACATTATATGCCATTCATCATGGGATTAACTACTTTAATCACATAAATTTTAACAGAATTAAAAATGAAACGATCAGGAGAAGGAGAAGAATGCGGCCTCAGAGGAGAAGAATGCGGCCTCATATGAGAAGAACGTGACTCCACAAGAAAAGATCCCGCAAGTGAGTAATGTTACTAAGCCCAAAAACCCCGAGCGCGTCTTGGCTGGTCGTAGACCCGCTGAATGGAATAAACTACAAAAAGTAAAAAAAAGAAGCAAAACAAAAATTGTTAGATAGTAATACAACAACAACGCCACCACCACAATCATCACAACAATCACCACTGCCATCGCAATCAAACTATACGATGTATATGTACTGGCAATTGGTGCTGCTGGTTTTCTTGGAATACAATTATCTAAAGCCATACTTAACAACAAAGTCACAGCCACCCATCAAAGTATTAAAAGACGAAGTAAACCCAAACTCTGAAGAAAAGGCACATGTTGTAAATCCATTTAATGATTAACTTTTAAAATACGTCAAATGCTAAGTCAAGTCAAGTCAAGTTCTTAAGTCAAGTTCTTATTAAGTCAAGTCATGTCAAGTCAAGTTCTTAAGTCAAGTTCTTACTAAGTCTTAACAAGTACTTATTAAAGTCAAGTCAAGTTCTTAAGTCAAGTCAAGTTCTTAAGTCAAGTACTAAGTCAAGTTCTTACGTCAAGTCAGGTCAAGTCAAGTCAAGTTAAGTTCTTAGGTCAAGTCAAGTTCTCCAATGACCTATAGCATATGAAAACTCGGAGTAGCGTGAGTTCGTTTGTTATTATTAGAGGCTAATGATTTCTTATCAACAGCAGTTATGTTTACCTGATGAAGAGTAGAGCGTATATTAACATTTGTATGGTGAAATACTTTTTCTTGAAAGAGAGCCTGTTTGTAGTTATCGTGAGTTATATTTTTTTAACAACTTCTTTACTTATGCCTTTGGCTTACTTCGTTACTGGGGTCCAGCTCGAAACGCTATACATCTTGACCGTAGACCAACACATTTTTGTATAATTACCCCATTAATGTTCGTCTTTAAATTTTCCAATCACTTCTATTTTCAGTCGAATGTAAAGGACTGTCTTTAGGGTAGTCACAGTGGTCGTACCACCCATCAGCGCCCTTGGCTACCTCCGCTTCTAAGTCTGTGTAAAAATTTTCAGCTGGAATGTCTAGAATAAAAGAGTCAGTGTCTGTGTATGGGACTTTTGCTTCCGGTGTAGTGGTTTAAAGTAGTCATACAGAAATTCTAACATTAACAGCTTTGACAGATCCAATACAGTAAACCCAATGAACACTGGTTTGTCCAACCTTACACACAGTTTCTTCATCATAATGCCATACAGGTCGTTATTAAATCGTCTGAAGTCTTGGTATTTAGGTTTAGAGACTAATTTAATTGCTGTTTTTTTCTTTTGAAACCAGTCTTACATCTTTACGTTTGTGTGGGTTCTCCATCGTCTTGCCAAAACAACTGTTGTTCATTAGTTCAAAAAAATCTTTTTTCTGAAGCATCAGTGGCCTGAGTCCTCAGCTGAGTATTTTTCATAATATATGGCATCATAAAGGGCTCTTGGTTAAAAGCAATTATTCTGTGAACAGCAGTAAGTTTAATCCGTGTCTTAAGTAAACTGTAGCAGTCTGTAATGGCATACATACTTACTCTTGTGACGCAAATTAGGCACAAGTTTGGTGGTTCTGTGGGGCCATTTTTTTATATTTCTGCGGCTAAGGGTAATCGTTAGGAAGTCATGCAATTCTTTTGGGTACAGCAAGTCTGCTTCTAAGATTAGTCATGTTGAATGATCAGGTGTAAAATTTGACAGCATACTGAACACATCATTAACATCATGAGGTCTTTGCACCATTCTAAAGTTTCTTAATGGTAGTGTCTGGCTCATAGCCCACCCATATAAATTGTTAGCGTCTAAATACATTAAATAGTTAGATGGTTTAGTAGATCATAGTCATCTAAATACTTATTGCTGGCTTTACAGAAGGATCGTAGGCCCTGCTAATGCCTCCCCTCAAACCATGTTCAATCATCTGGAGGTAGCCAGATCAGATATTAAGTCAATCTCAATATTTAAAAACTCTAAGAATGCGTCCCAAGACAATCCGGGCGCAGAAATGTAATGTGATGAGTCTAGGCTACAATGTTTCATGCATGTAGATCTGTAATTTTTAAATACATCTGCTAATAAACATACGTCAGCCATCAGATATTGATCGTGATAATCGCCCATTGTTCGACAGTGTAATTCTTACCAGGTTTTCTGTGCATATTCAGTCAGAGTCAGTTATGCCTTTGCCTGAAAGACAGTTGTAAAAGTCTTCCTAATGTGGCAGCGCTTGCTCATCAAACCTCTCCCATGAGTCCATATATTCATACGGATAAACATCTTTAAGATGGGTCAAAATATTTTTTTAGTTATTGGACAATCATGTAGTGATCCTGCTAATTTCTATAAATTCCCCATCAAATGTTGAGCAGAGTCATAAAAGGATAAACAGTCAAGGGTAAAGGTCATATACTTTTCTGAAGACTGTGCAATGCAGCTAACCCTTTTACATTCAGAAGTCACTGCTTGCATAATAAAACGAGAACCATAACCTCGTAAGTTGTGAAAGAAGATGGGTAATTTCCAAGTCATAGGGTCAAACTTAAGTTGAAGATTACACTTGATGTGTGCTGCTCCTCTGAACTTTCCGCTAATGTGATCATGGTCTCTTACTGTTGGGTTTTCTTTACTGTTAAGTGTTAGCTCTAAACCGCAAATCCAACAATGAGTGGCTGAGTCATAGTGTTATTGATCTTCAGGTGTCATAATAATGTCTGAGAGATTCAGCTGATTGGAGAGGTAATTACGAACTTGTTTCATTTGTTGTAAAATATCGATTAGCTGCGTCGGGGCCTCTGTAAATCACTGGTGTCGTATGTTGACCATCCGACCTAACAACAATAAAAGCATAAGAACAAACCTGATGATTGGCTAATAAGACTGTTTTGGGTTTTCTAGTTATTGTGGGCTTTGATACTATGGAAAGAGTGATTCAAATTCAGCATAAACCGCGTATGGGTTCATCTGCATTTTGTGTAAATTTTTAAACCTTACTTTAGACCCTGGCGGAGATGCAATAAGTTTGGTTTCACAGTCTACAACACTTTTACAGTGTTTCATGTGTTTGGTGGCTGCTTCCATAGTTGGATTTCTTACTAAACACCTTCTACAAATCTCTTGTTTAGACTTATGCTTTGATGTATAATCTAACAGTCTACTGGCTCCTAAAGTTAGACCTGCCCTCGAGTGATCTCATCCTATTTTCGGTCACTGGCGCGGCTACAAACGCCCACAAACCACAAAGAGTCACTAAAATGGGGTGAGAGGGCTAACAAAAATAGAATGGCAACCAAGCATAAAAATACAACTATTGCAGGCATATTCTCAAAACTTCACATCTGGCCGTGTTATACGTGACCCTCTGGGTCTGTGTTGGGCCTTAGGGCGCCATAGGGTCTCAAGTTAGACCCAGACATGATCGGTAATGTGGCCAAATGCGAAAGAGTTTTGCACTTTTTAAAAAATAAAAATGATTTATAAATAGATGAATATGCCAGAGAGAAGGTTTATGTGCGGACTCAAGCTGCCCGTTTTTTTCTTTTTTTTCCCCCTGTAAACCCTCCTTTACAAGTACACCAGTAGTAAGCAAGTTAAAAAAAAGTAAAAACCGACAAAAAATAAAAATGATTTATAAATAGATGAATATGCCAGAGAGAAGGTTATGTGCGGACTCAAGCTGCCCGTTTTTTCTTTTTTTTTTCCCCCTGTAAACCCTCCTTTACAAGTACACCAGTAGTAAGCAAGTTAAAAAAAGTAAAAACCGGCAAAAATAAGCAAGTAACCAAGAACAAGATGTTAGTAAGAGGGTTTACAGGGCAGAAAATATGTGATGGCATTGAGTCCTTCTCTCATCCTATCAGAATTTTCTTTGAAAACAGCTTGTCTTCTTGTTCCCACATTAGCCAATACCTATCTAGTCGCAGTGTAGCAGCATGCAGCTACCTTCATAGCGCTGAAATTGCATACTTTGATAGGTTTCTTCTGTTATTCTATTCAATTGCTTCACATGAATTTTCACTCACATTTCCCTTCCCCCCCCCCCCCCCCCCCCCCCCCCCCCCACACACACACACAACATCGCTGCTCCCTATTACAGCCTGCCTTCTCTCTTTTGTCTTATCTACCACCGGCGTGTACTGCTCCCCTCTCCTCGTAATTCACACCTCATCCACTCACTCTTTCGCCTGTCTGCACTTCTTCCATCCTCGGTTTGGTATCTTTCAAACCTCCAAATCAAACCTGACATATCCTAAGTATGTTTCACAGATCATATTCTATACCATAACGTTTCATTTGACGTTATAAAGATGGCGCATTTTCTGCTGGGTTGACAGTGTTAACAGTTATTTGTGAATGTGTGCGATTGTGGAAACTAGTAATACTGTTTGAACAGTCAATATGATGTGACTTCATTTGCTTGGTTCTCCGTTAATCAACAGCTTATCTTGTCTTATATGGCAAAAATGTACCTTAAGTGGGCCATGTTGTTCCTATATTTAGTAATATGTTTACGTTTATCTGCACCTCTGCCCAGCAGAAACCCTACCTGGCCTAGTCTTCACAAACTATAAGTTAACATTTGTTGCTATATTTGGATATCATATTTAACACTTTTTATCTGTGTTTAAAGCAATCACAATACTGACCAAATTTCAAGGAAGAGGACACTTTCGTTATATTGAAACCACGGCTGAATTTTTTTTCCTCACATGTGTTACCATGGTGATTTGGCCATACCTTTACCGGCAGAATGGCTATAAAGGTCTTAAATCATATCTATCATTCTGTCAAGTGTGATAATACCAATGCTTATACATGCATAGAACATACCAAGGTCAAAGTTTTGCATGAACACACACGCACGCCCTCACCCATACACGCACAAACGGACAACCAAAACTATATGACTACATTCACTAACTTGTTTACACATGCAGTTAAACAAAGAACGCGAAAAGTTCACCACCAACAACGAAAATTTTTTTTTTATATAATCAGTGACATTGAGGATCGTGGAATAGAGGAATTAATACAAACTGAGGATATAGGCGTATCTAAATTGAAAAGAAGTGAATCATCCTCCTGAATAAGTCCTACCCATTGGCGAACTTTCATAACACTGTATATTTGTACGCGTTGTGTGTGTGTGTGTGTGTGTGTGTGTGTGTGTGTGTGTGTGTGTGTGTGTGTGTGTGTGTGTGTGTGTGTGTGTGTGTAGATATGTTTGCGTATATTCATGTGCATATGTGTGTGTGTGTGTGTGTGTGTGTGTGTGTGTGTGTGTGTGTGTGTGTGTGTGTGTGTGTGTGTGTGAGTATGTGTGTGTGTGTGTGCGTGCGCGAGTGCGCATGCGTTTGTGTGTGTGTGTGTGTGTGTGTGTGTGTGTGTGTGTGTGTGTGTGTGTGTGTGTGTGTGTGTGTGTGTGTGTGTACGTGCGTGCGTGCGTGCGTGCGTGCGTGCGTGCGTGCGTGTGTGTGTGTGCGTGCGTGCGTGCGTGTGTGTAAAGGAAGGGGGAAATAGCATTAAACTGTGGTAGACGGGTACGTGTACATCTATGAACAGTTTACATCATTTACCAGAAGTTTTTCTAAAATTATAGCGAAAGATCGGGAGGTGAGGTTATTTTTGTGATACTGATATCAGTTAAATGACCACAAAGGAAAGCATTTACCTTTTCTATTGTACCTGAAAAATACAAGCTCTTGGAAGGTGATGACATGCCCTATATCGATCTGAAGCCAAGGCCTGTTTGGTTGCCTCCAAAGAATCGACTCGAAACAAGGAAATCTTTCCAGGATCATATGGAATAAGTCCATTGGTAATCGAACACGGTTGACTTTTCGAGTGTTGAAGTGCACTGCTTGACACTGGTTTGTTAAAAAGCACGTTCTCTGTAAAATAAAAAAGAGAAACGAAAACATCACACTCAAATTTCAAATCCAAACACACACAAGAGTGGCAGTAATTACACTCACGTTGCAGATGAAACCAAATCAAGACTACTTTGTCATTATTCAAACAAAATTATCATGCCCTTAAAAGAGCATCACTTAGCAGGCACATCTGAGGGGAACACACATGAAACAGCTAATATGTGGCAAGTCTAATATATGTCTTAAAATAATGCAAGATTATGGCCGGTTTTAAATCAAAAACACAGTGCACAAGAATGATAGTTGTAGATCTGTTCATTAACAAGTATGAAAATCTATATATGAATATGAATATGAAAATGACCTGGCAAAAAACTTACAAGCAAACACTTATCGTTCAGTGAACACCAACAATTAGTCATTCGAGTCACCTTTCTTCAAGTATTCCCTACACTGGCAAATAAATACCGGGTGTGTGTGTGTGTGTGTGTGCGCGCGCGCGTGTATGTGTGTGGTGTGTGTGTGTGTGTGTGTGTGTGTGTGTGTGTGTGTGTGTGTGTGTGTGTGTGTGTGTGCGCGCGCGCGCGCGCAGCAGTAGAAGTAGTAGTAGTTGTTGCTGTTTTTTTGTAGAGAGAGAGAGAGAGAGTGCTTACATACGTGCGTGTGTGTATGTGCATGTGCAGGTGTGGGTGTGTACACATAATTACACAAATACTGTCAACATCGTATTGAATACCTAACCGGACTGAAAAACAGAGAAGAGGTATCATTAAAAGCAAATTTAATATCGGATTAAAAAAAAAATCAGTCACAGACATGCCTGATAACCATGGTAAGTATGCCGTGAGAAGTACACACTCAAATAAAACGCAACCTTTTGATAAGTTTGTTTTACCGCATATACGTTTTATTGAAGCATTATATTTAGTTCTGAGAGCATTAAGTTTTAATCAAATAAAACGTTGGAACGAAATTTTTGTATTGATACAAATCATGGATTTACAGGTTTCGGATGATTTTGACACAATCAGTACAGAAAAGTTGACTATTTTTGGTTTTAACATAAGAACAAAAGTTGTTCGGACTATTTCTAAAACTGTCACAAGTCAATCGTCTTAAGATTTGATGGCTCTCTTGTAGAGTGAGAAGTAGAGTAGGTTGCTGTACAGAGATTTCAATTCAAACATCTTTTTTGCACAACTGTCAGCGTGTCCATTACCCTGTGTGAGTGTGTGTGTGTGTGTGTGTGTGTGTGTGTGTGTGTGTGTGTGTGTGTGTGTGTGTGTGTGTGTGTGTGTGTGTGTGTGTGTGATTAACGAACACCACGATCAACATCACTACAGTTCAATTCTTGAAATTGCCAGGAATGGTTTCCCAGCTTGGAAGGACCACTTACCTTGGATAAAAGTGGTGATGCTGCCTTTTTATGTTCAGCTAAATACAGGCCACGTACTGAATAACTAGCATGTGCATTGCCCCCCCCCCCCCCCCCCCCCCTCCAACAGAACACTGACGTCACGCACGTAAATTCCGGCCATTGCCATTCGCCTATATTGCGATTCAATATGTTGCTTTCCAATTAAGATAATATTGCATGATCAAACAACATTATAAAGGGACAGTGTGTACAAAATAAAGAGATTAACTAATCTGTTAAGTTTTAGTCGATCATAAAGAGATTACCTAATCTGATAAATGTTTGTATTCAGTCCGGAGTTATTTGAGAGAAAAAAGATCCTGGATAGATCCGAAACGTCATTTCAAAACACTTCCTCAACCTCCAGACCAATTCGTTTTCTAGTCTACTGAGCTGCTTATGCTCTCTCTCTCTCTCTCTCTCTCTCTCTCTCTCCTCTCTCTCTCTCCTCTCTCTCTCTCTCTCCTCTCTCTTTGTGTCTGTCTGTCTGTCTCTCCATTCGTTTTAAGTAATCCACTGACCTGTACATACTAGATGCGCTCTCTCTCTCTCTCTCTCTCTCTCTCCTCTCTCTCTCCTCTCTCTCTCTCTCTCTCCTCCCTCTCTCTTGGGGGATGGGAGTGGGGAGGGGAGGAGTGGCGTTTTATTGTGAAAATTCTCGGTGACAGCAGTCTTCTGTCAATGAAAAAAAGCCAGGAAAGGGATGGGGTGAAGGGGGAGGGGGGTGGGGGTTAGTGCGGATATTCTCGGTGGCGGCATTATTACATATTTTTGTGTTACAAAAAACAAACAAACAAACAAAAACAAAAAACAAGCCTGGAAGGATAGGAGACAAGGGATTGTTAGGCGAGAGGTGGGGGAGGGCCTTGATTTATTGTGGAAGTGCTCACCCGCAGCAGTGTTACTAATTTTTTTGAAGGCCACGAAGGATGGGTGGATTAGGGAGGGAGGGGGCAGCAGTGATTTAGTGTGGAAATTCGCGGTGGCAGCAGTGTTACATATTAATCAATAAAATGTATTTATTTCACGAAAGAGAGACTCGTGACTCGCGACTTTAATGTGAGGCCATCAGCCTATTCACATGAGTACGCAACAAGAAATATACATCAATTTTATATGATTAGAACAAAATTTACCATAACTGCTACGAAACATTCTTCCCTGACAGTATGTACATGCAGAATTCTTTCTTAATTATACATTAACACAACTTGGTACATTCTTCCTTATGAACGTAATGTAAGTATAGGCTATATATTATTATTTTAAAACTCATGATATTAATGCTGTTGATACTATTATACAAAACACACGCTTTCTATTTCGTTACCCTCATCATATTTCGTTTACATATATAATGAAGACCTTTCTTCCCTTCGTCGAAAGATTCTCCGAAAAGCTATACTATTTTAAGCATCTTTTGTTTACATCAATTACGCATGCGCAAAATAAGCCTATCGCCCTCTCCGATGCTAAGGTAAACCCCGAATCTTGGGTCTGCATAACAAAGCTGCCATGCTAACCTTTGACACTCAGAGTGTGTTCTTCTGTGGTCGTGTTTAAGTGGTGTTGGACTTGTGTTGTTTATATTCGTTGGATTTAGCAGCCCCATGGATAAATTACTAAAACCTTGTTGCTTTCCATGTATCAGGTTGGTACATTCCTTCAGTTAATTTCACTTAATTGTCGTTTTCCCAATTTCTTTTCAGCCTGTGACCCTGTCGTATTCTGTCCCGTTGGTTTTGTCGACACTTAACTCGTACACCTGTGTCTTGATTGCCCGTTGATCAGAGGAGTCTCTTAATGGTCGGATCCTAGAATTCAAACTTTGATAATTCAAAACAACCGTCGGAAAATAATCAAAATGCATAAAACAGCTATCGTTATTCAAAGAGTACAAAACCATACTCACATAATCTGATCTATGGGCAGCCATCATAGCAGACGATCCAGCCAAGACTCGACAGACAATTCTCATTTCTACTCCCACTCTCTCTCCCACACTCACACTCACTCCCCCCCCCCCCCCCCCCCCCCCCCCCCGCGCCTCCCATTGTCGCCCATCCGCCTCACGCTCCACTACCCCCCCCCCCCCTCCCCCCCTCCCTCTCTCTCTGAGTAGAGAGCGGAAGAACGGGCGAGAGACGGCCAAAGGGAGAGATCGGCGCCGTGTGCGCGTGGCGGAATGGAATGCATTCATCGCCGCTTCATGCTGATTTGCATGTTGACCTACTTCTTAATTCTCCTACGTGCCTTACTGTTTGCTTTACTAAACTGGCCAAATTCTTGTCCTACTTTCGTTTCCTGGATTATCTTTCTTACATACTTCATCACATCATGGTCAATTATTTATCTATGTTTCCCTTTGTATTCATTTCGTAGTTTTACATGTGTATGTATATACAGATTTCGTTACTTATTTTAACCTTCCTCTTCCTAAATTATTTTTTCTTATACAATTGATTTTCTATTATATGCACATTTTCCATACTCATTTAACTTGAACCATTCATATACCTAGACTACCCCCCCCCCCCCCCCCCCCCCCCACGGTGGCCACGTTTGTTCCCATATTGTGTTATCCGGTTGCCTCCTCCATGCCCCCCCCCCCCCCCTTCCCTTCATGCTCCTTCTTACTTGTCATGTATTCTTAATTCATATCCATTCACATTTTAATTACACGTATTCCCTCTTAGTTGCCTTAATTGTCTGTACTCTTGCATAATACATATTATTAGTTATACATTCAATTCTACTACACTTCTTGATCCATCTTGACTCAATCAGTCTCATCCTCATACTTTTCTTATTACTTTTTTTTCTTTTCTTTTTCATTTACACACACACACACACACACACACACACACACACACACACACACACATATATATATATATATATATATATATATATATATATATATATATATATATATATATATTGTGTGTGTGTGTGTGTGTGTGTGTGTGATGGTGTGGAGGGGTAAGGGTGTGCAGGTGAAGACAGGCAGATGGTGATATGTGCAGGAACCAAGGGACAGCAGCCGGTCAAGAAGACACAGTGGACGAAGCAGAGTTTTTCTCCTTTATTTGCCTTCCATGATAAGCTCAAACCAGGAACGCAGCCCTGGGAGCAATCTCTCTCGCACAGCACTCAGCGCACTGAGCACCCTCTCTGCCTCTCACGCCAGTCGCTCACATCAGGGAACTCTGATCCATTCTCACACAATGCTCTACTTTTATAAAAATGTACCGGCCGCAGAGCCAGCAACACAGTGCCAGAGACGAAACGGGCCTCGCGAGGCCGGAACCAACAGAATTTTGTGTTTTCTATCGCAGCTTCAGTGTTGTCTGGCTCGCTGTCCGTTCAAACTATTACACATATTTACTATCGATGAAAACCTCAGAACACAAGGAATAAAAAGCAGTAAGTCACATTTGACAATTTTGTTCCTGTACTAAATCATTGCTGATTAATGTCCCAGAGTGAAGCCACTTTTAACGCGTTTGCGTCATACTTTCCTCTATTTCAATAAAAGATACTGAAGAGCGTGAAATAATTTTACAATGAATGAACAGCTGGCATTTCGCTCTTTTCATACATATAAACTTCATTTTCCGAGACAGTGTCTGCGTGGAGAATTCTGTTGTTAAAAATTACTAGAAAAGACAACTGACTTTTCACTTCGCCGGCCGCCGGCGCCTACTTTTGACACAATTTTCAACTGAAAAATACTCTGTTGAAATGGTCTGTTAAATAATAAATTCTACACATTTTCAGTTGTATTCATAACAAAATGGAGTCATTATCAAGATTTCGATCGGGAAGTCCGAATTTCGTAGAATGATAATTTGGATCAAAACTCCGACAATGAACGAAGGCGACTTGCTCAAGGGAACCGGCGTCATCAGTCATTTCGTATAGTCGCAAGCCTGTACGGAAAAGATCCTAAGCATGCGATATACGAAATGAGAGCTCATGGACATTACTTTAACATGCATCTTCAGATTCTTTCGGTTTTCCTCTTACGTTTTGTAAAATCAAGAATTATTCAATGTTCATTCGACAGACAATTGAAAATGGCGCCAAGATTGCTCGTGCAAAATCCCAGTTTAGAGAAAATATGGGCTTCTCACCCAGTACGGTTGTAATGAATCAAATACATTAATTTTTGTGACTTTAGCGACGTACATACAACTATGTAGGTTTCTGAGGTATCATGATTTAAAGAATTTACACAATAAAAAAAAAGAGATTCGACCAAGGGAGGTAAGGGGAAGATAACTCTTGAACAAAACATTTTCAACCACGAAGGTAACCAAAAGAAACACTTTTAGCACCCGGCTACATCCCCCCCCCCCCCCTACTCATGTTACAACCAGCGTCCTCGCTGACATAAAATGACAGAGTCATCAAGTACAACACATAAATCAATGGGGAAAACTGGAGCTTTAAACCTCAAGTCTGGAGTAGGCATTTCTAGTCCTAAACAAACCCTTATATCAGTGTATCAAAAACAAAGCATCAAAACATCTTCTCTCTCGCTCATTCTTTGTATTCATGTCATTCCAACTAACAAGGGCTTGCTTTTTTTAACAAGGCTCTGAAAGTCGGCAGATTCGCATGACTAGAATGGGCATATTATTAAAACAAAATTCCAAAATATCAAATACAAAATGACCAGAAAGGATTTGTAAAAAAAATCCAAAACATTGGGTAGGCACTGCGTGACAACAATGGACTTGTTATTTGAACAAAATTCCAAAATGTTAAGTAGGCCTACCAAAAAGACTTAGGGAGGATTGTTATTTAAAACAACATTCCAAGAAAGTCCGGTAAAAAATATACTTTGAAGGGCTCATTAAATTCCAGGGTATTGGGTACCAAACGACAACAAATGGGCTTGTTATTTGAGCAAGATTCCATAAAGTCTGATACAAATGACAAAAACAGAATTTGCTAATAAAATCCTTAGCCAGTAACTGCAGGCTTCTGAAAAACTGTGGCATACATTATTATCCAACCTGAAGAACAATCAACATACATACTAGCTTGTGCATAAAAATAGACAACATAACTGTTTAACAGTCTGCAACACATCTTCCCAAACAGGTATTTAACTATCAATCAGCCTTGGAATATATTTACTGTCCTTGCGACATCTGACCAGGTCAGTTATTTGTGAAAGTGTTCCTGGTCATCCAGGCAGTCACTAGCATACCTTTTCACAGGTTTCACCACCAGACAGGCAGTTCACCGTGGGGCTGGCGTGGGCGGTTAACACACATATCAGGGGGCGGAACTGGAGTTGGCACAGGGGGGCTAGCAGATCTGGGCTTGGTTGTGGGAACACAACCCAGTCTGTCCTGGAGTCTGGTGATAGTTCCAGCTTGGGTCTCCTCCAGTCAGGGGTTCAGGCAGTGCCTGACAGGGCCAGACCTGTTGTCTGGAGGCCACAGCAGCCTGTGGTGGCCTGGGTTCCGAAGGACTTGCTAGTGAAGAGACACTGGCAGTCTGGTTGACCTTTCTGCAAGGTCGGCGATCATCTAGTTGCTGCTCCAGATCCCGGTACATACCGGGCCAGTAGACCTGTGGTTGCAGCATCTCTGCAGCATGCTGGTAGCTCTGGTGACCCTGGCGGTTGTGGGCTGATGACAGAACCTTGGGGCGGAGCAATCCAGGAAGGAGAAGCTGCTCACACGCCCCAAGTTTAGGGTCCACCATTCGCCGATACAGCATCCCCTGTCAGCAGGTGAGCCGGCTGTGCTGCTGAATGAGGCCTGTAGCTCCCGGCTCTCGCCAGCTGCAGGCTTCTTTGGACAGGAGGAGAGAACTGGCCCGATGGATGGGTCCTCCTGCTGGAGTCGATGCATCTCTTCTGGTGACAGCTGAGGCAAAATGGACTCTGCCTGTCGCCTGTGTGCTGCTGAACCATGTTGCTTGTCAGCATTCTGGCTGATGACAGTGGCAGAGGACTGGGGTTTGTCCTCAGATTTCATCATCGCTGCCATCTTCCGTCGCCTCCATCTGGGCCGTCGTCCTGAGCGCTGTGTGTCCGTCACACAGCTGCGGACCTGCAGTGGTGGCCATGCAGGTGGTGGCTGCTGCAGTTCCTCCCGCAAGCTAGCGACTGTGGCCCTGAGTGCCTCCAGCTGAGTTTGAAGCGACGCGACAGTAGCAGTGCCAGCTGTGTAGTTGATGTCACCGTTGGCACCACAGTCCTGCCTCCACCTTTGGGCTTCCTTCCTAGCCTCTTCAAAGGTGGTGGTAGGATGGTCCCGGACGAAATACCGGACATCCTTGCGGAGTGCTGCTTGTCGTAGGTCACGGGTGAAGGCATCCCTGAGTATGGTGGCAGGCAACATTCCATCCCCAGCCTGGTTGACCTTCTTCCAGAGGTACTGGAGATGGGACCCATACTCAGAGATGGTCTCGTCCTGGCCCTGCTGCCTGGTGAAAAACGCTGTGGCCAGGGTGACCACATCACGCTGCTCTCCCCAGTTTCTCCTCCAAGATGGTCAAGATCTTGGCTGGGGAGTCCACCTCTGTCGCTGGCAGCCTGATCACCTCCTGGCGAGCTCGGCCATCTAGGGCGGCAATCAGCCAGAGGGCGGCTGTCCTGTCATCCAGGGGCTGCAGGTGTAGGGCAAGCCTGGCCTCCCGGATGAAGTCGTCCACTTCCCTGCTGCTCTCGGTACCCATGAATTTGGGGAGCTGATGCAGGGGTGCAGAGGTAGTTGGCTGGCCATGGTGTCCCGGTCTTTTTGGGCTGTGTCTTCTTGGTCCCTTGTCTTCAATCCTGCTCGCAGCGCCAGTTGTGATGGTGTGGAGGGGTAAGGGTGTGCAGGTGAAGACAGGCAGATGGTGATATGTGCAGGAACCAAGGACAGCAGCCGGTCAAGAAGACACAGTGGACGAAGCAGAGTTTTCTCCTTTTATTTGCCTTCCATGATAAGCTCAAACCAGGAACGCAGCCCTGGAGCAACTCTCTCGCACAGCACTCAGCGCACTGAGCACCCTCTCTGCCTCTCACGCCAGTCACTCACATCAGGGAACTCTGATCCATTCTCACACAACGCTCTACTTTTATAAAAATGTACCGGGCCGCAGAGCCAGCAACACGGTGCCAGAGACGAAACGGGCCTCGCGAGGCCAGAACCAACAGAATTTTGTGTTTTCTATCGCAGCTTCAGTGTTGTCTGGCTCGCCGTCCGTTCAAACTATTAACACATATTTACTATCGATGAAAACCTCAGAAACAAGGAATAAAACGCAGTAAGTCACATTTGACAATTTGTGTCCTGTACTAAATCATTGCTGATTAATGTCCCAGAGTGAAGCCACTTTTAACCCGTTTGTGTCATACTTTCCTCTATTTCAATAAAAGATACTGAAGAGCGTGAAATAATTTTACAATGAATGAACAGCTGCATTTCGCTCTTTTCATACATATAAACTTCATTTTCCGAGACAGTGTCTGCGTGGAGAATTCTGTTGTTAAAAATTACTAGAAAACACAACTGCCTTTTCACTTTGCCGGGCCACCGGCGCCTACTTTTGACACAATTATAACTGAAAAATACTCTGTTGAAATGGTCTGTTAAATAATAAATTCTACACATTTTCAGTTGTGTTCATAACAGAAATGGAGTCATTATCAAGATTTCGATCGGGAAGTCCGAATTTCGTAGAATGATAATTTGGATCAAAACTCCGACAATGAACAAGAAGAGGCGACTTGCTCAAGGGAACCGGCGTCGTCAGTCATTTCATATAGTCGCAAGCCTGTACGGAAAAGATCCTAAGCATGCGATATACGAAATGAGAGCTCATGACATTACATTAACATGCATCTTCAGATTCTTTGGTTTTCCTCTTACTTTTTGTAAAATCAAGAATTATTCAATGTTCATTCGACAGACAATTGAAAATGGCGCCAAGATTGCTCGTGCAAAATACCAGTTTAGAGAAAAATGGCTTCTCAGCCAGTACGGTTGTAATGAATCAAATACATTAATTTTTGTGACTTTAGCGACGTACAACAACTATGTAGGTTCTGAGGTATTCATGATTTAAAGAATTTATACATAAAAAAAAAAGAGATTCGACCAAGGAGGTAAGGGGAAGATAACTCTTGAACAAAACATTTTCAACCACGAAAGGTGACCAAAAGAAATATATATCACTTTTAGCACCCGGCTACATATATATATATATATATATATATATATATATATATATATATATATATATATATATATATAACATACACACACATGTACATATACATACATACACACACATGCATACACACATACATACACACATGCACATTTTACAATCTTGTTCATGTTCTTATAAGTATTCCTACTCCATCATCCATTTTTAATAAACTCATTCTCCCTCATTTCCATTCATAATTGTACATTTCCATTCATATTCATATTCATTCATTGCACATAATTTCCTCAAAACATATTCATTTCCATAATTCCATTCCTTCATATTATATTACATTCATGTTCCCTCATATTACACCCTTGTATTCACTTTTATGTAGCTATCTTTCCATCATAGTCCTCGTCTTGCATCACATCTGAGTATACAATTGCATACTCTTATGTGTTCATATAACATCTCATTCGTAGATCTGTTCATATCGTAACACCAATCACAATTTCATACTCATTCAGGTATTCGTATTACTTTCCATACTGAGAAACACCTTCTGAGTTAAATCCATAATTCAATCTTGTCTATATTATGTTATCACCACACAACCATGTTCATTTGTTATGCATATAGATTCACATGTTTATATACTGTTCAAAAAAAGAAACGCAAAATGAAATTTTTACACCTGGGGTGGACCATACAGTTGAGAACACGCCAAAAACCGGCCCTGATGTATGTCTTGAACGTCGACGTGCTAGGATAACATTGATTCAGGTTGTCACTATGTGCACGTGCGTGTTGTGGGCCAGGTGCGACAGTGCAAACATTGGGTTGTGCTTCTGTTGTTTCGCCTGCAAAGCATGCCCAACTCAGTGGTGAACACACACACACCATGGTCATAGTGCAGTATAAAAGCCGGTCATTTTGGCAACCGGCAGGCACACCGTACCAAAAAAACAGCATGCCATGTTTGAGCCCAGCAGAGAGAGAAAACGCCCTGGGTCGTTTGCAAGTTGGTCAGAGTGCAACTGATGTGGCCCATGCTTTGAATGTCTCCCCCAGTACCATATGCCGACTTTGGACTCGCTTCCAGAGGACAGGGTCATCAGCTGATGCCCCGAGTCAGGCCGACCTCATATCACAACGCCAGCCCAGGACCGCTTTATACGGCTCAGACATCTCCGCAATCGCTTCCTGCCGGCCTCGTCCACTGTCCAGGCATGCGCTGGAGTCCGTCGCATCTCCGACCAGACTGTCCGGAACAGGCTGCATGCTGCTGGGCTGAGGGCTTACAGGCCCCTACGTGGCAACGTAATGACGGGGCGCCATCGACAGACCAGACTGCAATGGGCTACGCAACACAGACACTGGACACTGAGGAACCATTGGCGACACGTCTGGTTCTCGGATGAGTCAGTTTCTGCTGCAGCGCCATGACAGGAGGCGAAGGGTTTACCGCCGGGTTAATGAACGCAACCAGCAGAACTGCGTCGACGAGGCACCTCCGCATGGTGGCGGCAATGTCATGGTATGGGGGGCCATCAGCAACACAGGCAGGAGCCAGCTGGGGCGCGTGGAAGGTCACCTGACAGCCCAGCGTACGTCCAGGTCATTGTTCAGCCACACGTCCTGCCTCTAATGGCCACTCCCAGGGCCGTGTTCCAGCAGACAACGCCAGGCCCCACACAGCACGCCTGACCACAGCCTTCTTTACCGCCAACAACATCAACACACCCTGGCCTGGCCCTCTCTTTCCCCGGATTTGAATCCTATTGAGCACGTTTGGGACGTTTTGGACAGACGCCTGAGAGTGAGGGCCAACGCCCCAGCGACTCCAAATGAACTGTTCCGGGCATTGCAGGCCGAGTGGGCGGCCATCCCACAGCAGACAATCAGGAACATTATTGCTTCATTGCCCCGCAGATGCCAGGCTACCATTGCAGCCAGAGGGGGTCACACCCGTTACTGACTTTGGAAGCGGCCTAGCGATTTCCCTGAGGGTCTGGGGCTGGTTCTTTACCACAGCATTACAGAGGAGACTTCTGTCCTACTGATGACCTGTTTTTGTCATTTTCACATTAAACGTGTTGTCACACTGAGCTTCATAAATTGTGTTTCAAATCGGCAGCTTGGCATTTTGCGTTTCTTTTTTTGAACAGTATATGTTTTATACATAAACATTCACATGATCATACATATGTATATATACACATACACACAGACACATACAGTCTGAAGTCAGCTATAAATCCACAGAAGCAAAACCAAATCATTTTTCTTTGTCTTATATTTGTGTTTCTCTGAATTTTAATGCATAAAAAGTATACATTGCCACATCACGTGTCATTTCCATGTTTTCATTTTGTAATAGGTTTCTTAGTGTAATTGTATCCTTATTTCTATAATGTTTATAAATATATTTCTCCCTTAATTGTCTATAACATGGGCATATCTTGAAAAAGTGTAATTCAGTTTCTTCTGTCGGACAAAAAGGACATGTTGTAATTGCTTCCTTGTCTGTGAACTCGTTGTTATATATGTAATTTGTTTACCCCTTGACGTAGTCTGGTTAGTGCCTTTCTAAATTTCGCTATTGTGATGTCGCAGAAATATTTTTCAGTATGGTGTATGGATTTGAAAGAACGGTAAGTATTAAAACGTTTGCTGTTTTCTATTTTATCATGCCAGTTCTGCTTGTGACAGTCTATCATTCTTTGTCTTAATACTGAAATAAATCTGTTCTCATCTCCTACCCCTTCATTTAGCTATACTTCTGAAAAGCCGTATAATTCTAATGCCCAATTTTGAGAGTTGTTTATTTCGGTCTTTTCTATTTCATATGCTTGTCTGGGGAGTCTGTTTGGTGCCATTTTTGTAATTTTAAACCAATACCTAATCGCCCTTATTGTGCTGTCTATGCATATAGGATATCTACCCAACTCTCCATATATTAGATTATTTGGGGTTTTCTTGCCCACACCCATATATTTTTTTACAGGCGAACAAGTGTATATTTTCTATTGCTTTATATCTAGTTAGGCCCCATGCGTCTGCTGCGTATAAGAGTAAGGGTTTAACTTGAGTGTCAAACACAAACAGTTTAAAGTAAATAGCCATATCTATATGTCTAAAACTATACATAGTTTTCATTATTTCCATAATTTTGCCTTTCGCTCTACCTGCATATTCAGAAAGTGATATGTCTACTGAGAGTTTAGTTGTCAAGGTGAAACCTAGGTACTTATAACTGTTTACTACTTCTAGTTCTTGGTCTTTGTAGTACCATTTCTCCTTTTTTACCCAAATAGCCCCCTTTCCTAAAAACCATTATTTTTGTCTTTTGTAGATTTACTGTTAAACCTATAGAATCCGAGGCTTGTTGTAGGTTCTTTAATTGGTTTTGCAAGCCGGCTGTGTTAATGATATCAGGGCTATGTCATCTGCAAATAGTAATGTGTAAATCTCTTCTCCACCTGGTAGAAATTGGTAACCATGTCTCCCTTTTCTTGTGACATTGTCCGCCACTTCCGTTATTAATAGAGAAAAAATCAAGGGGGACAACAAACAACCTTGTTTCACTCCTGCTGGGCATTCGAAAAATTCTGTTAATTCAGTTCCATATCTAACACAAGCTTGAACTGTTTTGTATTTGTTACAGTAAATTTATCAAATCAGGAAATACCCACTTCACTTACTGCAATGCTGATATGTGTTATCTCGAAAAGTGAACCCACTTCACTTACTGCAATGCTGATATGTGTTAAAGAAATTCAGTTTGCTCTGAGGTGTTTGGGTCAAACGCAATGGCAAGTGATTGTGAAAAAAAGTTTACAGAGGAACTGTTCAAACAGTATCAAGCCAAAAGTTACAATCTGTTCCCGAAATCAGAGTACAGCAAGATTCTACATGATGTTAAATGTGCTGCTGGCATGGGTGCATCAAGAAGCCAAAGGGAATATCATCTTCTCAGAAAGTAAGCATCTGATCCTCTTTTTCACTGTAAATCACCACAGATATTTCTCTCTCTCTCTCTCTCTCTCTCTCTCTCTCTCTCTCTCTCTCTCTCTCTCCTCTCTCTCTCTCTCTCTCTCTCTCTCTCTTTTCTCTCTCTCTCATTCGTGTGTGCTTTTCAATTACAAGTTTTATAAATAAAATAATCTTCATTACTTGCACAACCTCTCTCTCTCTCTCTCTCTCTCTCTCTCTCTCTCCCCTCTCTCTCTCTCTCTCTCTCTCTCTCTGTCTCTGTTCTGTCTGCCTCTCTCTCTCTCTCTCTCTCTCTCTTCATGCCCCGTATCACCTGTGTGTGTTGAGCGTGTGTGTGTGTTTTGTGTGTGTGTGTGTGTGTGTGTGTGTGTGTGTGTGTGTGGGAGGGGGGGGTGAATGACAAAATCGAAAATTTTAAATCTGCAAGACAACTTTTTAAACTTTGTTCTCTGTTGTCACAGGTATGAAGTTCTCCAATGTGGACCCGTTGAAAAGCTCATCAAGAAGAGAAAACATGGAGATGAAAACCCTATGTACTTATGTAAGTAGAGGAAACTTTTGACGTCCTCAAATGTGCACACATTGCCACAGGTCATGGAGGTCAAGATCGAATGATTAAAGAGACTAAAAAAAGATATGCAAACATCGGCACCAGTTCAATTGAGCTGTTCAAGTCTCTATGTGTGGAGTGCCAGAAAAAGAAAAAGAGACTTAAAAAAAACCGGTGTTTTGTTCATACCCATCATCACAAGGATTTTTCATCGCGGTGTCAAGTTGACCTGGTTGATATGCAGTCTATGTCAAGAAACGGTTTTTAGATGGATCATGGTGTACCAAGATCACCTCACCAAATTCTGTGTCCTACGTGCCATCAAGAGCAAACGACCTGTTGAGGTTGCAAGCCACTTCTGGACATTTTTCTTTTGCTGGGTGCTCCAATGATACTCCAGAGTGATAATGGCACAGAATTTACAGCTAACGTCATTTCAGAACTGAAAGAGTTCTGGTCTGCTTTAAGAATGGTTCACGGAAAGCCCCGACACCCCCAAAGCCAGGATCAGTTGAACGTGCAAATGGTGACATTAAGACATGCTGGTAGCTTGGCTCGCAGACAAACGACAACCCAAGACTGGGTAACAGGAATCAAGTTTGTTCAGTTCCAAAAACACTCCTCCCTCCATTCTGGAATGAAACATCACCGTATTCAGCCTTGTTCGGAAACGAGGCTCCTGCTGGACTGACAACATCAGCATTGCCACATAAAATCCTGAATAATTTAGAGACAGAGGAAATATTGCAAGACTGGATTTGCCTCAATCTGCCTTCACGTCAGCTGAACCTGCTTCCTCATCAATTGATGCAGCC
>CM031598.1:53225444-53235444 GCA_018398815.1 Conus ventricosus | reverse complement strand
ACACACACACACACACGCGCGCCGCGCGCGCACACACACACACACATACACACACACACACACACACACACACACACACACACACATATATATATATATATATATATATATATATATATATATATATATATTATATATATATATATATATATATATTATATATATATATATATATATATATAATATATAATTTGTTAAAATAAGGTACTAAAAAAGAGAAATCGACAAATTTGTTTCTAGCGGCGTTGCGCTGTCATCAGGATGGTTTTGTTTGCCCACCGCCGATGTTATATAGCGTGTGGGCTCACGTTTGCGGTTGTTTGCACGTGCGGGTTGGCTGCACGTGTTTTTTGGGGCTTTCAGGTTTTTGTTTTGGATGTGATAACCAATATTGAATTCAAAAAATCTAACAACGGTTTCCAAACAACATTAAAAAAACAAATAAACAAATACAAAATGACAAAAAAATATTTGTGAAGGCTGATAAAACTAGCAACTACTACAAAATGGAACCAGAAGAATACTCTCAACTCCTCGACAAAAACACCCAGAAAAACTACAAAAAAGCCGACAAAAATATACATGACAGTATCCGCACTAAAGAAAAAGAACTTGCAGAGCGCATAGACCTAAGTGACAGGATAGAAGCGACAGCAACAAAAGAAGCTTTCATAACACTCAAAGACCACAAGCCTAATTTTCATAACAATCCAACATGTAGACTAATAAACCCATCCAAATCTGAATTGGGCAAAATAAGCAAGAAAATTCTGGAAAAAATAATAAAGAACGTAAAATCAAACTCTGAATACAACCTCTGGAAGAACCATACGAAGTTATCCAATGGTTCAAAAAACTCAATAAACAAAGTAATACAGTATTCATCACATTTGGCATAGTTGACTTTTACCCATCTATAGATGAGGAACTACTCACCAAAGCCCTGAAGTTTGCCAGTAACCACACAGACATAGCAGGGTCAGAAATGGAAATCATTCTCCACACCAAGAAAACATTACTACACAGCAAAAATGAAACCTGGATCAGGAAAACCAACAGAAATTCACCATTCGACGTAACCATGGGATCATATGATGTGCAGAAACATGTGAACTGGTCGGACTATTCATGCTGTCCAACATCAAGAAAAAACTCGGAAAACAAGTCGGACTATACAGAGACGATGGCCTTGCTGCACTGACCAACAACCCAAGAACCATCGAAAACAAGAAGAAAGAACTATGCAAAATCTTCCAAAACCACAACTTAAAGATTACCATTGAAGCAAACAAAAAGGTAGTGAACTACTTAGACATAAACATTGGATCTCAACAATCACATATATAAACCATACAAGAAACCCAACGACACACCTCTTTATGTAAACACCCAAAAGTAACCACCCACCATCTGTATTAAAGACCATACCCCATGGCATAAACAAGAGGCTATCAAACTTGTCATGCAATGAGAGAGTGTTCAACAATGCAGCAGCAGAATACCAGGAGGCACTACAAACAAGTGGATACAATTACAAATTACAATACAACCCAGACAACAACACAAACAAAAGCAAGAAAAATAGGAAAAGAAAAATCATATGGTATAACCCCCCCATACGACGGGAAACTCAAAACAAACATAGGGAAAGAATTCTTCAAAATTTTAACAACTTCATTTCCAAAAGAACACAAACTGTCCAAAATATTTAACAAAAAACACTGTCAAACTATCGTACTCATGTATGCCCAACCTTAAAAACCTAATTGACGCATCCAACAAAATGAAAATCAACACAGCAAAGAAGGGTGAAGAAAGGAAATCTTGCAATTGCACCAGAAAAGAGCAGTGCCCACTAGACAATAAATGTCTCCACAACAACATTGTATACCAGGCTACTGTGACATCAGAAAATGAAAAGAAACATACATAGGGATCACTGAAAACCACTTCAAAACCAGATATGCAAACCACAAACAGTCATTTAATAAAGAAAAATATAAAAAAACCCAAAAAGAATTGAGCAAATATATCTGGAAACTTAAAGACGCAAAAACAAGCTACAATATATCCTGGAAAATCATAAAAAGAGCATCACCATACAGCAATGTTTCAAAAAGGTGCAACCTATGTTTAACTGAAAAATGGTTAATACTATGCAAACCACACTTAGCAACTTTAAAACACCAAAACAGAAATAGTAAACAACTGCAGGCATAAATGGAAATCGTTGTTAGTGAACACATCCAAAACAAAAACCTGAAAGCCCCAAAAAACACGTGCAGCCAACCCGCACGTGCAAACAACCGCAAACGTGAGCCCACACGCTATATAACATGGGCGGTGGGCAAACAAAAACCATCCTGATGACAGCGCAACGCCGCTAGAAACAAATTTGTCGATTTCTCTTTTTAGTACCTTATTTTAATAAATGTTGCTCCCCAAGGGGTTGAGCACTCAAAACTCATTTTGGGTATTTTAATCACTTTGATCTATATATAATATATATATATATAATATATATATATATATATATATATATATATTACATACATAAGTGGAAAAAAGAAGAAAAAGAAGAAGAAGAAGAAGAAGAAGAAGAAGAAGAAGAGAGAAAAAAAAAAGAAAAGAAAAGAACTGGATCCCAAAACCCATTATTTCGGTCCCAAACAGTGAAAGAAAAGAAAGAACAGAAGACATGGGCAAGGAAATAAATGCATTAAAAAGAAAAACAGGGCCTAGAGAATGACGGGAAGAAAGAACTAACCAAATGAAGAACAAAAGAAAGACAGGAGAACAGTTTTTAAAAAAAAAATACATCACAGACAAAATGATGTAGGTGTTTCAAATATAGAACGGATTTAACAGTATTTCACAGTGTTCGGCACTTTCTCCCAACACAAACTACATGATGTGTCCTGTGTCGATCTGTACTGATACAAAAAGCTAAACCATTACTTCGGTCTGCTTTCAGACAGAATGAAGCAATGCGCTATCCTTCCCCCCCCCCCCCCCCCCCCCCCCCCCCCCCCCCCCCCCCCCCCCAAAGATCGGTTGGCCATTTTAAATATCTCCCCTGCCGGATACTGATAGTTGTTAGGGAATGGGTCTAGTTCTATAAATTAATGGATGCGCACAGTCAGTCTAATAATAAATTAAGCCAAATGAGAAGAGATTTTCTCTTCACAGGCAACATCTGCGCGGGTTCTAACCAAATCCAAAAACTTTGGATACGATCATAAACTGAGGAACCGTATCTGAATTCTTGCATTTTGAAATGAAAAATCATCATCATCATCATCATCATCTTCATCATCATCATCATTATAACAACAACACCACCATCACCGCCACCCATCACCACTACCGCTGACTACTACTACTACTACTGCTACTACTAGTACTACTACAACTAGTGAAAGCATGCACGCACATTGACGCCCATTCTATCTTTCGTAGAAGAGTAGGGCCCTCATTTGCCTGAAGATGGATGACTTGCGCGTGAACCACACGCATACATACATTCAATCTCACATAAATATATGCATGAGCACACGCAAGCGCACGCACACAAACATATATGTATATATAAATCGTGCGCGCGCGCGCGCGCGCGCGCACACACACACACATCGAAACACCACCACCACCGCCACCACCATCTCCATCATCATCATCTCCTCTTCCTCCTCCTTCATCTATTTTTCTCAGTATGATAATGATCACACACACGCACACCCACCACCACTACCACCGATAACAACAATTACTGCTACAGCTATGGACATCAATGACGTGTTTATATATCATTATGAAGACAAAAATGTAGCCACCTTAATGGTGTACTTAAACGCAGTCACATAGGCAGAAATCTAAGGCACGATGAATGTCAGTGGAATGCATAACTTCTGTTAATGTGCCGGCTACCTTGGCTTTCGGATTTTGATATTTTTATACGGAAGAGACGTCTAAACGCGCGCGTGCGCGCTCACGTGTGTGTGTGTGTGTGTGTGTGTGTGTGTGTGGTGTGTGTGTGTTGTGTGTGTGTGTGTGTGTGCGCGCGCGCGTGCGTGAGTGCGTGCTTGCGTGCATGCGCACATTTAACTCACCATAAGGACCTCTTGAGTATGCATCTTCTGATGAGTTGCAGAATTTACAAATGCATCCAGTATTTGTAACTGAAACAAAGAAATGCATTGGTTATTCACACACACACACGCGCGCACGCACACACACACACAAACACACATGAACACACGCATATACACACGCGCGTGCGCACGTACACACACTTACACACGACAAAACATGTTTAAGATAGACATGAGGCACCGCTTATGTTAATACAGTATGTATGAAAATTAATAAATGACCTCATCGAAGTTATCATGTACACCTCACAGTACATGTGTGTGTGTGTGTGTGTGTGTGTGTGTGTGTGTGCGTGTGCGTGTGTGAGTGTGAGTGTGTGTGTGTGTGTGTGTGTGTGTGTGTGTGTGTGTGTGTGATTGCTAAACTGATTTAATCGTGTTTTTGTGTAAACTTCAGGTGACCTGTAATATTAGACTGCCGGATTCTCATGGACCATTCAAGCCCTGCTACTATGCTGTTTGAAATGAATGAAAACCACAGTATGTTGCATACATATGGCAAGAATATAATGAAGATAAGATCAACGAATTGTAAAATTGCACATAACCTAAAAAGGGCCTAATTGCTGATTTCCAGTCCAGCAAAATCAATTGTCTTTCTTAACTAGCATGAAAATGATTCAAATATCATACCATCCGTCACTTCAAGCCGAGTTCTTAGACGAGAAGACCGTTGCTTTAATACCATGAAAGATTTGATGGTAGACAAGCGAACAACGTACTGGGCCAGTATGTCCATCTTTACGATGGTATCGGATTATCATGATGAGTCAGAATGACATAATGTCTGTTACATTAGTTTGCGCTGACGTTCTGACTATGTGTGAGAATAAAAGGCCATGGAAGGAACGTAACGGTTGCCCAACTGTCGAGGGCAGACGATTACTTATGTCAGGCATGTGGCGTTTGCAGCGACCCGCCATTCAGGCGACAACAATATTGGTTCAAAACTTGATCCTCAGAGATATAATACTTCAGCATTATTTGGCCAATGCTGGATAATGATTGCGACGGCCGGTAACTTGGCGTGCAAAAATACCCCTGTAACCGACATCATCAGGCCGTTTCGATACAGCGGAACATTTTCCCTCGGAGTTAAGTTATTCTGACTCTCTTTCCCGAAAGACCTTCGAATTAGACTATCAACCAGGGTTCTGTACGTAAGCCGGAATAGCTCAGTTGGTAGAGCGCCGGACTCGTAATCTTGGTGATCCTGGGGTTGCGGGTTCGAACCTCCGCCGGGGCGTTTCGGTACAGGGGACTTTTCCCTCGGAGTTAACATTTGTTCTGACTCCATTTCCCATACAGTCCTTCGAATGAGACTATAAACCGAGGTTCCGTGTGTGAACGCACGCATAACATCTTGCACACACGTCAAATCCCATCACCAACTTTCGGAAGAGAAGGCCAGTTTGGCCGTTGGTGTGGATGACACGTTACACATAGCATGCACCCTGCGTGAGAAATGGAAAGAATGAAGGAAGTAAGGAAAATGAGTGATCGATATGAACGATACTGACTGGATGACACGGGAAACGACTGAATGAAGCGCCGCTGGCAGCTCTTCAGTCGGCACTACCCAGGTAGGCAGCCCGTTGTGTAAACGAGTGTTGATTGTAAAGCGCTTAGAGCTTGGTCTCTAGCCGAGAATAGGCGCTATATAAGTATCCATTACTATTATTATTTAATAGTCTGCACACGTTTAAAATCCATTATCAATTTTCGGTAGAGAAAGCGTGTTTGGCTGTTGGTTTGAATGACACGTCACACAAAGCATACATCCTGTGTGAAAAGTCGGAAAAATGAAGGAAGAAAACTGAGTCACCGATATTCGATTGAATGACACATAAAACGAATGATTAGCGTCAACAGGCAGCTCTTCAGTCGGCTCTACCCCAGTAGGCAACCTGCTGTGTACACGGATCGTGGGCTGTAAAGCGCACAGAGCTTGTCTCTAAGGATAGGTAATATACAAGTACTCTTGACAATAATAATAATGATAACAATAATAATAGTAATAATGATAATAATAAACCACATCACTAAGTACCGTGGCAAGTAATTGGCCGAGTCAAACGGCATAGGTCGACCAGAATAGAAACACAAACCTTTTGCCCAGTTTTGGGCATCTTCTAACAAAAACGCAGACGCCAATGCAACTGGACCTCAAACACCGAACGGGAAGGTGCCAAAGTCTGAACTATGTATATCAGTACACCGGTTTGTGTGGAATGAAGGGCTATAAATAAGTGGAAATACCATACAAAACAGCCAATGCCAAACCACGGTTTGGGGGGCATAACAGATAGCAAATCAAGAATAATGTCCATTGAGTTTTAACAGAAGAAAAATGTAAAACCAAAGTATTGACATTGTTTGTCTCCAAACCGAACCTAAAAATGATCATTAAAGAAAAAAAAAACGTGCGTCCTCTAAATTTGAACAAAATTAGACCGGTGATCAGATCTGAGCTTAATTCTAGATAGAAATGAGTGCTTTGTGATATATATATTTAAAAAAAAACAACCCTGAAACGCTCTCCAGCTTCTATAAGTTTTAAGTCAACAGGGTGTGAGTATGAATGTGTGCGTGGTGCGTGATCTGTGTGTGCGTGTGTGCGTGTGCATGGCATGCTGCGCGCGCGCGTATGTGTGCGTGTTTGCGTGCGTGCGTGCATAATAATAATAATGTTGCTTATAGCCCAGCCGACCGCAAAGGGCCACATCAGAGCTGTGTGCGTGCGTGCGTGCGTGTGTGTGTGTGTGTGTGTGTGTGTGTGTGTGTGTGTGTGTGTGTGTGTGTGTGTGTGTACTTATGTGTGTGTTTGTGCTTGTGTGTGTGTGCGCCCTGGGGTCCTGTTGGATGGCTAAGGTTCATCCTTTTTCGCTTGAAAATGACGACATGGGGAAACAAACTGTCTCACTGCATTGCAGTAGCAAACCAAAGTTGTCGTTGTGCCTCTTTCCCCACTGGAGATGGCTCCTGTTAGGTGTTTTTGTTGTCAGCCAAGAAAGTTTTTGGAAAATGCTTAACCATGTCTCATATTGTTATTCCATAGAATTGGTGACAGTCAATAAGACCTTAAAAGTAGATCGCCCAAGGCTCTGCTTATTAAGGCCATTTGCTCCTGCAAATGAAGTCACTTGAAGTTGCCTGGACAGCTCTTTAAAAATGGCTACAGCCATATCTTTTCAGCTGATCGTGTTTCATTATTAAACCCATGGACAATGCCATTCCTGGTTGCGATCTCGTTGGCAAGAGCCATGACAGCCTTTCGATTAAAACTACAGAATATCGTTCCACTGTCAAGACTGTGCTTTGCAAGTTCATCCTCGAGGCTCGTGGAAAGGTTTGTGCGCTTCCTAAAATGTTGCCTGGCGCCGGTTACATACTTATTCCTGTCATCCAGAGGTGGTCTTTTAGTGTCGAGGTGGGAATCCCGTACAGTTTTGCTGGCCGATGTTGTCATTCGTCACAGTTTTCATTACTTATGACATTGAGTTAGAGGACCACTTGGGCCTGTCGAACAAATTAATTTAGAATGATAAATACCTTGAAATGCTAAATAAATACATATAGTGATTTGACTCATGCAAATTCCAAACCAAAGTTTGTGATAATTGATCTAGCAATAAGAGGGAGGCCCCCAATTCCGCACCGTGGGCCTGTAATATATATATCCGAACAGTCTTCGGAATTGTGGGTATCAGCGTGCTGGAAATTGCAGTTTAACACCAGTCCCACTGACCTTTCTTTTGTTTGAAAGAACTACCACCAGAACACACCAATTACCTTTCTTTAAAACTGAAAAACAGTATCAACATACAAATAAAATAATGAAGTTTGGCTCATTTTAACATGCCCTTGACTGATTTTTTTTCTCAGAAATAAGACAAGAGTGGTGCAAAATTGAGAAAAAAATCGCCCCGCTTGCGTGTCCTACTCGGTGGAAATAATCAAGGTTGTTTCTCATTCTTTTTGCTAGCTTCTGGTTATTCCAGTTAGCTTCCTTCACTGAAACCAGCCCATTCGGAATAAGTCGACTGTTCGTGTTTGGAAACTTTCCCCAATTTGGCTTCTCATCCATACAATACAGAACAACATTTATACAATACTGCCCTTTGGACTTTAAAACTGACTTGGGCTACGTGGTATCCCATCTTCTGTGTAGTTGCTGACCTGCCCTTGACCTGCAAAATTGATATATGATATAAACACTTTTAAAAGAAAAAAGCAACTTATGACCTCTTAAAATAAGCTTCTAGGCACAAGAAGGAGACAAAGAAGAAGTACGAGAAAGTGAAACAGCAATGAAGGGCGAGGATGAGGACGGTCTGGAAGAAAGAAAACTTAAAAGAAGAAAAGAAGCTAAGTCATTAATTAGCTCTACCACTGTCTTTTGACTCACCAATATTATATAGAACTACGCTCATACTTTAAACCAAACCACCGTGCACGCTTCATGCTTCCAAGACACGACCTGCGTATTCATGCGCAACACACCTAAGCAGGATCCCAGCCGTCCAGCCTCTCCCCTTCCACCCACCAGTGTCCTCCACACACACACACACACACGCGCGCGCGCGCGCGCGCGCGCGCAATCACGCACACATACACTCAAATGCACGCTCTCCCGCGCTGCACGCCCACACGCATGCTTCTCACACACAGTTCAAGAAAGGTAGACCAATGAACAGAGAACACTGGGTAGTATTTAGACAGTTTTGAAAAGATTTGTTTGTCATATTTGAAAAACAACAAAAAAAGATTAGAAAGTGATTTGGTCTGTGACAGACAGGATAAGACAACCGGTTTTTAACTTATGTTCTTGAGGAAAGTATAGGTTCTTAAACCATTCTCCTGTCGGCCGAAAAAGGGGACAGAAAAGTATTGTTGAGTCTGGGGTAAAACAACAAATACAGAAGCGCTTGCTGTCAAACGTCCGAGAGAACAGATCAATAAGGCTAAAAAAAATAGACAAAAATTTGGACAAAAGCACAGAAAGGTGGAAGTTTTCGCAGACAGATCCTAGGTTTTAAGGATGGTAGTTAGAAAATAAAAAAAAATGCCCTGACGTCCTCTCGGAGGAATCATGGATTCTACTCATCAGAGAAAGAAGTATGGTTTTGGTGGTGGGGAAAGGTGGAAATAGTATGCAGTGGAATAAATGTAAGAGAGAGAGAGAGAGAGAGACAGAGAGAGAGAGAGACAGAGAGAGAGAGAGAGAGAGAGAGAGAGAGAGAGAGAGAGAGACAGAGAGAGAGATGATAATCTTTATTTCCAAGGGTAACAGATAAGCAAACACATGCTTTTTTTTCATCCGGCCCTTGCCCCGTTAAGGGACTAAGTATGACTACCGACTGAGACTTACAAAACTTTTAACAAACACACATATCTTAACAACATTAAATAAGGCGTAGATGACTTTGAAGGGAAAAAAAGAAACTGGAATAAGCGATCCTCCTATCAAAGGGGGGGGGAGAGAGAGAGAGTTACATTCCTTAATGTAAAAAATTAACATACAACAAACTGCTAAGGATGATAATTAGACAAGTACTGACTGACTGAAACCAATTTATTGTCAGATTAACTCAAGGTTGTACTGACAAAAGACAAGTAGAATGCATCAATACTATCAACATTTTTACTTTCTTTTACATTTACATGATGTGGTTACAAGGCAAAATGAGAGAGAGAGAGAGAGAGAGAGAGAGAGAGAGAGAGAGAGAGAGAGAGAGAGAGAGAGAGAGAAAGAGAGAGAATGAATGAACCGTTAGAAACTGGACAGTGATAACATTTCACACGCACGCATACACACAAAAAAAAACGGATGTGGCTAAGTTGTTATC
>CM031598.1:53215444-53220444 GCA_018398815.1 Conus ventricosus | reverse complement strand
AATCAGAAAAAACCAAAATACGAAAAAAAAACTGAAATTTACACCAATGCAATTACATACCCAAAAACAATATCGTAACAGTTACGCAAAAATCCGAAAAAGGGTAAAACCATCAAATTTCCCAATTGCGACGTTTGCTGGCATAGGTTTTGCCCATGCCGGTGGCCTACACATGATTTTTTTTTAATTGTCTTGTCCAGTTTACAACGGGCCTTTCCTAGGAAAAAAGTCGTCTGCTTTCAGCCCCTTTTGTACATTATTTCAAAAAAGCGGCTTTTTTCCCCAATTGGTTTTAAGGGGGAGAAAGGAAAATCCATTCTCTGCCCCCTGAATTTCAGATTTAAAGTTTTTTTTTTCTCATTTTTTACATTTCAAAAAAATTTGAAACCATTTCTCTGAATGATATCTCGGGGCAACCACACGCACACACCATGAACGGCACGCACGTACACACACCAAACACACACACCACACACACACACACACAACACACACCACACGCCCGCCCCGCCACACACTTACCACCCCATATGATAATACACCTTGCATTTCGGATTTTGGAGATATATAGCCTTTTATAAATGAAAAAATGAATTTGGAGAATAGAAATTGTGTTTTCATTTTACCCTTTATGAATTTTTTCTTTATTCCAGTCAAATTTTCATGAAAATAACACGTTTGGTTAGACTAGGGGGAATGATTTGGGCAAAAATACAAAAAGGGGGGCCCCCAAACCTTACTCATTAAATACGTTTTCTCTCCATCGGGTTTTCTTTACAGAAAGAAAGGGGATTTTATTAAGAAAAATCAAAAAATCAAAAAAGTAAGTTTTATACATGTACGACGCACGGTACAGTGCATGCTAGTCGGACCGGTTTTGTGCGCCTGTTTAGAAATATTTACTAGCCCGCAGACGGGGAATAGACAAAGAGTCGGAAGCGCCCCTTTAGACCCCAAGGAAAGAAAGGGCCTCAAGTCACTTCCCAAAGAGCTGACCCACCAATGCGGCCCTGGCTTACGTTCCTGCCCGAACCCGTAACGGAACCTCCTGCTTTTATTCTACAACATCCTGAGGTGGGCTAGCGGGGAAACAGCGCCGGGTTTTTCTTCCCCCCATAGCCCAAATGAACGTGGCCACAATCTCAAGCATTTCCCCGGGCTCCCCCCAACTATCCCCGACGTGGTGGCACCTAAACAAGCCTTTTGGGAAAAGGACACAGGGGTGACAACACCCACACGCCCCTCAGGTTTTTTAGGGGGGTTTCACAGCGTGTGTTAAGTGCTTTGTGCTGAGGCTTGTCGAGGTCGAAATGTACAAAAGTTACTTCCCCTTTCCTTGGGGGGCCCGACTTGGTCGACAGGGCCCCCATGCAAACTAACGAATTTTGCCTTGAGATAGCTCAAAATTAAACCAAACAAAAAAAAAAAAAATAAAATTTAAAAATTCTGGCATCGAGGGTGATCCATAAGAAAACCCCAAAGGGAATCGTGGTCTGCGCACCCAAACACCTTTCCCGATGCCCACATTAGCATCGTTATTATTTTGTTTTCGGTACGAGCGCGTACTTTCGGAAAAGTCAAAGCCTAAAAAATCTGAAGGGTACAGATGTTCATTTCTGGCTGGGTTTTGTGTATCTGGCCCATGACCCGGATGGATGCCAGAACATTGTCGTCTCAGCAAAGGTATGTTTCATTAATTTGTTCTCAGTCAGTTAGTACATAGATCTGTGTGGTGTGCCTGCATGCGTGTGTGTGTGTGTGTGTGTGTGTGTGTGTGTGTGTGTGTGTGTGTGTGTGTGTGTGTGTGTGTCAGTGTCTGCGTGTGCGTGCGTGCGTGCATCTGTGTATGTGTACATACGTGTGTGCCTGTGCTGCCTGAGTCAGTGTGTGTGTATGTGTATACATGTGTGTGTGTGTATGCTTGCAAGTTTGCAAATGCATGTGTTGTAATACAGCTGGTGTTGTTATGACTACTTTTGATCTGATTAATAAAGCTCATGATTATGTTATGTAGACTGTCTAATATTGCACATATGAGCACCTAAAGCACAGATATATTCACATACACATGCACCTTTTTGTCATTCTCCACCCTCTACAACATATATGACATACATGATGTATATGTGCACAGTACACATTTGATGCGATCTGTACAGACACATCAAACATATATCAAGAGAGGTCTAAGAATTCACACACATATGCTTTTGGACTTTTAATCCTTTCGCCCATCTGGGGTATGCAGGATGTCAAAAAACATAAATAACCAATGATGCCTAACAAGTTGAACACACACACACACACACACACACCCAAATATATATTTACATGAAATAATGAGATATAATACATTTCTAACATTAAACAGATTTCCATCTAAATTTCCTATCTTTTATTTGAACATTGAACATGACAATCATTGGAAACTGAAAAAAAAAAGTGTTGCTCACTGAAATGATTTGCCAGCCAGTTTTGTTCATTCTAATTTATCACAGTTTTTCTTTCATTGTTGAAGCATTTACCAATGCAATAAAAGGGAACTAAGCTGGCTTAAATGAATGCATTGAACTTTTGAATACAACTTGCATATTTTGCGATGAAGTAATGATGTTTTCAGAAACTCTGAAAATGTATATTTGGAATGGATCTGTATGACTTGCATTTATGTGTGTAGTTGTTGTTACTTGTTAAGGTATTTTCAACCTAACATGGTATATGTTGTAATAATTTCACTTATTACAAATAACATAAAAATTTCATCAATATAATATTCCGATATAGATGCAAGTTCTGTTTAGCAATACGTTTAGTTTACACACACGCACACACACACACACACACACCACACACACACACACACACACACACACACCACACACACGTCACGGTCAAAATAAACACAACCAAAGTGTGGTCCGTCGCCGGCCACTTCAACTGGACATAAGTCCAAACGCAGACATCTTGGCGCCACGAAGACGGCTCCATGCGTCTCATCCAGCCAATTAAGCACAGCAAGGAGACAGCAGACAGTCTGAGTGGCTGGACCGACAGGTCTCGGTAGGTTTGGTCAGACGCCTCGGCGCCTACCCAGACTCATCTAGCCAATTTAGAGTGACCAGTGCCCACGAGTTAAGCCACACGGCGCCAGTTAAGTAGGAAAGGGGGGAAGTAGTGTGTGGTGGGGGTGAAATCAAGCTAATCAATTAAATGACCAATTGACCACCACAGAGAGTAAGGCGTGTAGGCATGACTGGCATGATTTGAACATCCAATGGAATTTGAGGGAGATAACTTCGGGTACGAGGCGGTAAAAATACTGACCAATGGTACTCGCCCTTTTTGACAGATCGGAACGGGATAAGAAGGATGTGAGAGTGAGAGAACGGGAGGACGAGAAGGGGAGAACGGAGAGAGACAGAGAGAGAGAGGGCTGAGTGTAATCTCTGAGGAGAGAAGAGCAGAGAGATGAGGGAGGAGAGGAGAGAACCAAGTGGAGGCATTAGCACGAGATAGTCTGCAGAGGAAGGACTTAGGAGAGATGTGGAGAGAGAGAGTTGCTAACTAATGAAGAGGAAAAGAAAGAAAAAAAAAAAGAAAAGAAAAGTAACCATGTCCATTTGATAAGAGCAGACTAGAAGAGAGAGAGAGAGAGTGCAATGCGTTAATGCAGGAAGAAAGAAAGGAGAACAGATCGATGTTGATAGTCACTGTTCTATCTTAACCGGGGTTCGACCTCATACTTGGCCAGCGCCACTTCCATCGGCAGTCCAACCTGACCAGTGCCAGCAGTCCAGCCTGACCGGTGCCAGCAGTCTAACCTGACCAATGCCAACGGTTGTGTCGTGCTTGTGAAAGTGACAGTGAAAAGAAAAGGAAAAGAAAAGAAAGACAGTGATTCGTGAATAGTTAAGATCACCTGGCAGGTAAAGTAGAAATCTATTTATACCCGGGTTAGTTAATGATGTTTTAGATAAATGATTTTGTGAAGTTCAGGAAAGAGAGAATGTTTTATTTTGTTTGATTCCATATGCATTGATGTTTCGTTCTATGAACATGTGTAGTAAAGTTATAGACTTTACTAGTGGTTTGATGTGACGAATGCATGATATATGAATGAGATCGTAAGCAAGCTGTGAGTGTGTTTGGGCTGTGCGCTAGTCCTTCCTCCATCGACATCACCCGAGGTTGACAATTTATTGGCGAGCCTGCCAGGATATTCTGGCCCATTTATTATAATTGTTCAACTTTCAGAGAGGAAGCTGGGTGGGATTCAAGTGTTGTAATCCTAAGACAAGGTGTTGCCTTACTGTATGTTCCCAAGATAGTTAAATACTAGGCTTGGCATTGCTTCCAGATAGTTAATACTAGGCTTGGCATTTCAGCCCCAGAGTACTTATTTCGCACAGATTGCTATAATTCGCTCTCATAGTTGGGTCAGGCGCTGGGCGTCTTATAAAAACTAACTACGTTGTCCCAAGCTAATATTATCATTCATAGGATTGTGCTATTACGTCACTCATGTCGGTAACCACCAGTTTGGCTGTCGTAGTAATAAAATCTTGTTCAAAAAAAAAAAAAGAAAGAGATATAATGGCGGAAGAAAAGAACACCCTATTGAACAACTTGTGAGCGTCGCTCGTGATCTAGGTTACTCAGGAGATGAGTTGCGTGCATTCGTTGAAAACCAACAAAAGATGGAAAGAGATGAACGCGCGGAAAGACGACGTGTCGCGGTAGGGAAAAAGGAAGAAACAGAAAGGTTAAGGATTCAGGCTAATCAGGAAGCGCAGGAAACAGAAAGAATAAGGGAAACGCAGGAAACAGAAAGAATGAAGCAGGAGACAGAAGAATAAGGGAAGCGCAGGAAACAGAAAGAATGAAGCAGGAAACAGAAAGACTAAGGGAAGCGCAGGAGACAGAAGAATGAAGCAGGAACGGAAAGATTAAGGTTCATTAGAGTTAGAGAAAGTGAGAATACAAAGGGACCACGGGATGGA
>CM031598.1:53210496-53212996 GCA_018398815.1 Conus ventricosus | reverse complement strand
CCGTCTGTCGCTAATCGACTTCAGGAACTGATCGTACCCTTTCCTTTCATTTCGTTGAGATGTTATGACTTCTCTGGTGTTTCCTTCATATGGCTTGTCTCCTAAATGTTCAGCATGTTTCTCCTTTTTGCTTGAGGGCAGTGTTTTTCCTCTTCCGCTTGTTGTGTAATATTCGTCGGAAACGAAATATGTGATATATGAGCATTCTAATCAGTTGTGGACCTTCTCCTTTGCCAGCAGGGAGGGTGCTTGTCTCTTTATCAGCTTCATTTTTCTGTTGTCCATTACCTTCTACCTTTTGAGCATCATTGTGAAGTTTTGTTCCAAAGCGCTGTGACTGTTGATTGTCAGGTCATCAGCATGAGGATCAGGTGAGGCTGTTATTACATCATTCTTCTCCGTTTCTGCCCGTTCTCCGTAGACCACCGAGGTGAACGCCTCGGTTCTGCCTGACTGTCTGGGAGATGATCGAAACGAAGGGACTCTTTTTGTGCATCTTCTCTGACTGTGATTTCTGATTTGAATTCATTGAAGTCATTGGTATGAGAATCGCCCCAAAATGCCTAACTGTTATCAGGTCTTGGTTGTTAGCTGTTTCTGAAAACATCAAATTAAATGCATTTTTGCATGAAGGTATGCATAGAAAAAAAACACATACACAGTACACATACATACACACACAGGCACGTGCTTACGCTTGCGCGCACACACTACATATTTTATATATATATATATTAATTTTATATATAAACAAAGCTTGCTCTTATGTCTTAGATTGAAGAAATAGGGGGAGATAAGCATTCATATCTGCAGTGGTCGATTTATTCTGCTGGGTGAATGGGGGGGGGGGGGGGGGGATAAAATAAATAAATGCTTCTCACAATGAACCTTCAGCAAGCTTATGGTCTCCAAGGGGGAGACAGAGGGGGAGACACCCTCCATTAGGGAGGGAAAACTCCCTAACAAAATATAACCCTGGTCATATACCCATATTTCGAAACTTGGTGGTTTCTCCTCAGTGACCCCGGGAAGTGATAATTTGATTCCTCTGCCTTTTCAGTTTTAAGAAGAATGCAATCCCAGAAAGGCTGGTGTACAATACCGTAGTATGTTTGTTGAGTTTTCAAAAAACCAACCAAAGGTGCCACCTAAGAAGCAAAAGAAAATCATGAAAGAGCAAAACAAGCTACATATTCTTGTGAAAAGTAGAAAATATGAAAAGATATCCTTTAAGACACAGTGCTGAGGGCCAGTTCTTGGAATGAATCCGCAAGGGACTAAAATACAACAAACTAATAAATTCCAGGATAAGTACCGAGCACCGTTCCAGCAACTTACAGAGCAGCTTGGTGTTGCAATGACTGCAAAAAATATTGAATTATAAACAAATCTTGCTCTTATGTCTTAGATTGAAGAAATAGGGGAGATAAGCATTCATATCTGCAGTAGTAGATGATTCTGCCTAACTAACAGTATGTGCTTGAGTGGATGAATGGGGGGGTGGGGGGGGGGGGGGGGGGAAATAAAAATAAATGTTTCTCACAATGAACCTTCAGCAAGCTTATGGTCTCCAAGGGGGAGACACCCTCCAATAGGGAGGGAAACTCACTAACATATAACTCCTGGTCATATACCGATATTTCGAAACTTGGTGGTTTCTCCTCAGTGACCGCGGGAAGTGGTAATTTGATTCCTCTGCCTTTTCAGTTTTAAGAAGAATGCAATCCCAGAAAAGGCTGGTGTTGCAATACCGTAGTATGTTTGTTGAGTTTTCAAAAAACCAACCAAAGGTGCCACCTAAGAAGCAAAAGAAAATCTCATATATATATATATATTTTATATATATATATATATAATATTGAATTATAAACAAAGCTTGCTCTTATGTCTTAGATTTAAGAAATAGGGGGAGATACGCATTCATATCTGCAGTGGTAGATGATTCCACCTAACTAACAGTATGTGCTTGAGTGGGTGAATGGGGAAAATAAAATAAATGCTTCTCAAAATGAGCCTTCAGCAAGCTTATATTCTCCAAGGGTGAGACATCCTCCAATAGGGGGGAAACTCACTAACATATAACTCCTGGTCATATACCGATATTTCGAAACTTGGTGGTTTCTCCTCAGTGACCGCGGAAAGTGGTAATTTGACTCCTCTGCCTTTTTCAGTTTTAAGAAGAATACAATCCAGAAAAGGTTGGTGTGCAATACCGTAGTATGTTTGTTGAGTTTTCAAAAAACCACCAAAGGTGCCATCTAAGAAGCAAAAGAAAATCATAAAAGAGCAAAACAAACTACATTTTCTTGTGAAAAGTAAAAATATAAAAATAGATATCCTCTAAGACACAAGTGCTGAGGGCAAGTTCTTGGAATGAATCCGCAAGGGACTAAAAAATACAACAAACTAATAAATTCCAAGGATAAGTACCGCACCGTTCCAGCAACTTACAGAGCAGCTTGGTGTTTGCAATGACTGCAAGAAATATTGAATTATAAAC
>CM031598.1:53170496-53205496 GCA_018398815.1 Conus ventricosus | reverse complement strand
TCATTTTTCTCATTTTCTACATTAACAAAAAAATTTGGAAACCATTACTCTGAATGATATCAGTCGGACAACACACACGCACACACACATGAACGAACGCACGCACGTAACACACCACACACACACACACACACACACACACACACACACATACACCACACAACGCGCGCGCGCGCGGCGCTGCGCGCACACACTTACTCACCTACCCATATGTATACATACACACACTTGCATTTTCGGATCCTGGAGATATATAGCCTTTCATAGAATGAACATGAACTTGATGAGAACAGAAATTGTGTTTCATTCATGCCTTGATGAATTTTTACTTTATTCCAGTCAAATTTTCATAAAAATTAACACGTTAAGGAATCGACTAGAGAAACACCGGAAATGATTTGGGGTAAACATACAAACAGTGGGCCCCAAACACTTACATCAGTTCAAATACGTTTTCTCTCCAATCGGGTTTTCTTTACAGAGAAGAAAGAGTGATTTTATTAAGAAAACATCCAAAATATCCAACACGTCAAGTTTATATACATGTACTGACGCACGAGTACAGTGCAGTGCTAGTCGGAACCGGTTATGTGCGCCTCGTTTTAGAAGTATTGACTAGCCAGCAGACGGCAGGACATAGACTAAAGAGCGCGGAAGATGCCTTCAGACCCCCGAAGGAAAGAAAGGGCCTCAAGTCACTTCCAACGAGCTCGACACTACACCACTGCGGACGCCTGGCCTCTACGTTCCTGCTCCTGAACCTGTAACAGAGAGACCTCCTGCTTCTACAATCATCCTGAGTGTGGTCTAGCAGGAGATCCAGCGCCGGGTATTCTTCCACCTATAGACCAACTGAACGTGGCCACAACTCTCAAGCATTTCCCGGTCTCCCGCATACTGATCCTCCGACGTGGCTGGCACCTAAACTAAGCCTTTCAGGAATAGGACTACAGGCTGACAACACCCACACGCCTCTCCAGGTTTTGCAGGCTGGGTTGCACAGCGTGTGTATAAGTGCTTATGTGCATGAGTATTGATAGAAGTCATTAGGTAAATTCTTGGCACTTAAGTAAGGTTAAATGACCCAACAAGTCTCTTGAGTCCGGCCCTGTTTGGAAGTGGTAGCTTTAATGCTTATTTAATTCATATTATCATAATGATATCGTTAAAATATTTAGATCTATAAAGGCATCCCTGGACCATTAAGGTCGTGCATCAATAAACATTGAGAACACTCCTACCGTAGCTTTGCACTTGGCAGCAGAGCAAGGTCAAAACTGTTAACAACATAATTGACCAGTCACTCTTCTTTCTCTCACAAACTTCTTCCCGTGTTCAACTGCCTGCAAAGACCAATCCAGTTCTCACGTTAGGCTAAATCGTCGATGACGCAAAGGCTAGCAAAGTGTTTTTACGTAACAAGAAGAAATGACGATTTCACTAAGAATACTGATATGAACTGGAAATGCCGGTTCTTTTTCCTATGACAGTGATTTTAACTGTCTTCTAAAAATAAAAATAAAAACCGGTAGAAGAATTTGGGTGGCTTCGACATTGTTGTTTTGATCCCATGTTTCCTAGGTATTCTGCTTTAATCATAAATTGATACAATGGTCGACTTAGCTGACAATTATCTCCCTGTGAATCCGCGAGGTGGCGCTGGGTCTTAAGCTGTATACGCTAAAGTTCCGGAGGGTTGAGCTGAGCTGCAGTTGTAAACAAACACCACTTGCTTCTTATTTTGTTCACTTTTCCTGGCGTTTTCACGACGAAACACAATGCCCAGTGGGTGTTGCTGTGTAGTGGGATGTGCATCGAAAATGGGCCATTCATTTCCGAAAGATAAAAAACGCCGACAGCAGTGGACGATCGCTGTACGGGGAGACAAATGGAAACCAACTGATCGGTCCATCGTTTGCCCCAAGCATTTTCTGCCTCAGGACTACCTTGAGCAGTATGTCCAGAAAGGTAATTTATTTTGTTTTCCCCTGTATTTTCATGCTTAAAACCATGAGTCGACTCTCTCTCTCTCTCTCTCTCTCTCTCTCTCTCTCTCTCCTGAGGCTCTTCTCATCCCCTTGCAGACTGAGTGTGATACTTGATCTACGATCTAGATCAAGGGTCTAGGTTTCTAAAAGAATTTGATTAATTCTACACACAGATCAATAGAAATCCAGTTGTTAACTGTTTCTTCTTGGTTCTTCTGCTTGGATGCCAATGTTTAGTCAATCATTTGTACCTGATACATGTCAGTCTCCACACCCATCACCATTTCTCCAAACATTCTCCTCAACAGTTTGATAAGGTGTCATTTTACCAAAGTCAGTATGCATAAGTATTGAGCTGCATTTTTCAGTTGGCGAAAACTAGATCTGTAAACGAGTCTAAAATAATGTTACTGTTTGAAGATGAGTGAAAGGAGTACAGTTAATAGTTATATGAGCTACATTCATTGGTGAAGATTAAATTTCAAGAATGCATAATGTAGTGTTGTAAACAAGTTTTGGTTCAAGGGACGTTACTCATGCTTTTACTTTTACACCCTCGTTGGAGAATAAACAGTCTTGTTGACAACCGTCAAGAAGATCAGTTATCATAGCATTCAGACAAATCCTCACAGTCACGCAATCGATGCCCAACACAGACTTGCAGGAACTGTGGCAATTCTTGGCCTCATGAAGGAGGACAACCCAACTGTCCAGCCTTCAATAAGCAGTGTAGAACTTGCAATAAATTCAATCATTTCTCTTCAGTATGCCGTTCTGGTTCAAATCATCAGACCCATTCATCAAGGAATTCAAATCCATCAGACCAGCGTTCTCCTTTCCGTCCTGCTCACCAGCGAAGGAACAAAAGACGAGTCCGTCGCATTGATCAGTGTGAAGATGACATCAACACTGTTGAATCAAACGATTCAGAAGACACTGATGAAAATGAATTCGTTTACATGGCTGCACATTCAGACAAACTTCCTCATTTCAATGTTTTCATTGAAGGGCATAGCCTGAGTGTTCTTGCCGACTCTGGCGCCACAGTAAACCTACTGTCAAAACATGACTTTGATTTTTTTTCACCTCTGCAAACGCTGCAGCCGTCTCGAATTAAAAATCTCTGCATATGGTTGTCAGCAACCTATTCCAGTCCTTGAATCCAAAGGTCAGTGAATCCAAAAGTACAGTGACCACTGCCACTGTCTGCGTTGTTCCTGGTAAAGAACGACCAATTTTGAGCTGGAAGACTTCTAAAGCCCTAGGACTGTTAACCACTGTCCATAACATCAGTACATTAGGAAAGAAACCAGAAGAGCAGTATCCTGATCTCTTCACAGGACTTGGATGTTTAAAAGATGGACAAGTGAAACTACATATTGACAAAAAAAATTCAGCCCACAGCTCAGCGTTACAGGCGCGTACCATTTCATGTACGAAAAGACATTGAAGAACAGCTGAAACAAGATGAAGAACGTGGAGTGATTGAAAGAGCCTCTGGTCCAACACCTTGGGTGTCACCTGTGGTTGTCGTACCCAAACCCAAATGTCCTGGAAAAGTCCGAATATGCGTTGATATGCGTGCCGCAAAACAAGCCATAAGGAGAGAAAGACATGCAACGCCAACTCTTGATGAACTGAAGACCATGCTGTCTGGTGCAAAGGTCTTTAGCAAACTTGATCACAATCAAGGGTACAATCAGCTGGAACTTGGAAGGGTACAATCAGATGGAATCCAACCAAGTCAGGACAAGCTCAAAACTATTCTTGAACTGCCTACTCCATCAAACGCATCAGAGGTTAGAAGCCTGCTTGGAATGATGAACTTCTGTGGAGCACATTTCATTCCGAACTATGCAACTCTGACACATGATCTACGGAATCTGACAAAGAAGACAACAACCTGGTCATGGACAGACAAACATCACATTGCTCTCACACAGCTCAAGACAGCACTGAGCAAAGCAATAACTCTGAATTACTTCAATCCGAAGAAATCATCAGAGATTTTCACAGATGCAAGCCCAGTTGGAGTTTCTGCTGTACTGACCCAGAATGACAAAATTATTCAGTTTGCAAGCAGAGCCCTCACACCAGTTGAACAGAAGTACTCACAAACTGAAAGAGAAGCTCTCGCCATAATATGGGCCTGTGAATACTTCCATATCTACATCTTCGGCGCTCCATTCACCGTATTTACTGACCATAAGCCCTTGGTCTCCATGTTCAACAAACCAGGAACTCAACTGTCTGCTCGCATAGAACGTTGGATCATGAGAATGCAACCCTACCAAGCAACAGTACAATATCGACCTGGTTCAGACAATCCAGCAGATTACCTCAGTCGACATCCTGTGAAACAACAACAGAGTAGTAGAGAAGAGAAAATCACAGAAGAATATGTCCAGTATGTTGTTGAAACATCAACTCCAAAAGCGATGACTATTGAAGAAGTAGCCACTGAAACTGCAAAGGATCCGACTCTTACTGCTGTCATCAATTCCTTGCTGACAAATCACTGGTTTACCAGCGACAAGCGAGTCAACACAAAGACATTCCAGACACTCTATCAGTGTCGCTCGGAACTGACACTAGCACACAATTCCAGTGTAATCCTCAAAGGACATTGCATTGTTCTAACCAGACTAACTCCATCTGAAAGCAGTGAAAACAGCTCACAGTGGACATCAAGGAATAGTGAAACTATCGCACTTCTTCGTGAGAAAACATGGTTTCGTGGCATGCAGAAACTGGTTGAAGAAGCGGTCAAAGACTGTATGACTTGCCAGATTTCAACTCCGACTACTGAAAGAGAACCCCTGAAAATGTCACCATTACCATCTGGTCATGGCAAGAAGTCAGCGCAGACTTCGCTCAGCTCTCCACGGGACAGTACTTACTTGTAGTGACAGATGAATACTCCAGATATGTCATTGTTGACATTCTTGAATCAACATCTGCACGCTCTGTCATTCCCAAGCTGGAGAAGATTTTTGCTGAATTTGGATTTCCACACTCCTCAAAACAGACAATGGACCCCATTTAATAGCCATGAATTTGCAACGTACGCTGCTCATTCAGGATTCAAGCACAGAAAAATCACACCTTATGGGCCTCGTGCAAATGCTGAAACTGAAAGATTCACGAGAACCATCAAGAAATCTGTCAAAGGTGCCACTGCACAACACAAGAATGGAAACAAGAGATGTATAAATTTCTCCTGGACTACAGATCCACTCCTCATTCTTCCACTGGAACTCACCTGCTACTGCATTTTTTGGTCGCAACCTCAAGACAAGACTACCAGAAGTCTCAGTCCAACAGCCTGGTGATGAGAAGATGAGACTCAAAGATGCCCAGTCCAAGAAGATGAAACAATATGCTGATAAGAAACCCTATGTCAAGCCAAGCAAAATTCAGATTGGTGACAAGTGCTGATGAAAGAACATTCCATGTGCAAATCCTCCACTCCCTACAATCCTGTTCCATTCACAGTCATTCAGAAGAGGGCACCATGGTGACTGCCAGAAGAGACAATCAAAATATTACAAGAAACGCAGTTTCTTCAAACCTTCCCCAGAACTTCACCTCCTACTGAACTGATGTCTGACTTCAGTGATATAGAAGCTGATACACACCCCATGCAAATACAAAACATGCACAACAAAATACAAACACAGGCAAAACTACTTCAGACAAGTACTCAGACAACTCGCATCCTCCTGTGACCGTTCCAAATGTTCCCGAACCAAGAAGATCTAGCCGTGCAGTTCATTTGCCAAAGAAATTCAATGACTATGTTCTTTCATAAACTTTAACAGACAGACAAGTATTGAACTTGAAGAAGATGGACACATTGTTGTGTAATGAAAACATCACATTTGAAAGAATTCTGTCATTTATTGCACCACTGTGCCTACTATTGTTTAATTGTCATTATGCAGACTAGTTATTGATGCATATTTATTCTGTTCCAAGTTCAATTTTTTTAAGTCCTTAAAAAAAGAGAGAGAAGATAAAAGTGACTGTTATATTCACTTTGGAATATGCATTACATTTTATGTGAAGTTTTAAATTTAAACAAAAGGTTTCCATTGAAGTGCTATGCAAATGCTCTATTCTTGAGAATTTTTTTTTTCAATAAGATTGAGAAACAAACAAAAGGTTCATTAACATTTTGTTTGTTAGCTAATTCCTGTTATTAACATCAGTGAATTTACCGTTCACTTCTATTTGTTCTATTAGTATGTTTAAGAGTTAAATTTTAAAATCAACTCTTAATTTGAGAAAGAGGGTGATGTAGTGTTTGTAAACAAGTTTTGGTTCAAGGGACGTTACTCATGCTTTTACTTTTACAGCCTCGTTTGGAGAATAAACAGTCTTGTTGACAACCGTCAAGAAGATCAGTTATCATAGCATTCAACAAGTGCTAAACGTTTCTGTTGTATGAATCCATACATCAAACATTCATCAAACCACAGCAAACACAACGTTACACATAAGGTTCCCAAAACTTACCAAAGCAACATACCCAAAAGTACTTTTTCACTTAAATGTCTGCGATTGATTCAGAAAAGAAAATACAGTCTCAACAGTACAGAAAGAGGAAGGGTTTAACTTATCAAGAAACCTAAGTGATCTCATGAAATTTGATCATGCTTTATAAATATGACCAAACAAGAACATAGATTTTATTCTCTGAACTTCTTGAAATTTATGGATTGCGTTTGCTATAATATGAACAATTTATTTTGTACTACCGATTATAATTTTGATCAGCTTGATAAATACTGTTCACTGTGGTATTGTGCATTTGCATACAAAGATGTGTGTGTACGTGTGTGTGTGTGTGTAAGAAACATTTTTCTTTTGATTTTCCTGTTCATACAATGTACATATTTGCAGCTTTTCTCACAAAAGAACAAAACCAGATCTGTTACAGTAAAAAAACAGTAGACAGTGCTGTGTGTTTGTAAGTATTTCTCTGTGTATATGTGTGGCATGAGTGATTTGTACTTCCAGTAAAAATACCACTAGTTACTTTTAGGACATAGGTCCACACATGTACTACAAATTACAATGAACTTTAAGAATGTGGACTGCAAATTACAATGACCTCATTTTATTTTAGAGACTAAATAAGATAAATATATATTTTTCAGGTACCTTACAGTAGAGGAACAGACTGAAAAGGGATCCTGTCCCTAGTGTATTTCCATGGACGAGGCCCCAAACCAGTGTTCAGGTGGAGAGATTAGAAGAGGAAGCAGAAACGAGATGAAGCTGGTAAACTCAGAACTGCTGAAGAACAGAAAGCAGCCGCAGCTAAAAAAGAAGCCGACACTGTCTTCAATAGTGATTTTTGTATAGCCTCAGAAGTTGTTTGTTGTTCATTTAGTTATGTCGACTGTGACAAGGTAGATAATAGCATGTACACCCTTGAAGGTGAACTTAAGAATCAGGAAGAACTATTAAAAGAGAGTAGTGGTGATGGTATGGATGACAAACTAGACAAAACTGTGACAACAGAGCCCTATCTTAGTGTTGACTCAATTAAAGGGTCAGATAAACTTGTGGATTTTTACACTGGACTAGAAAGTTTCAATATATTCATGGCTGCATTCTGGTCTTTGGGTGACAATGTGAATCATCTTAGATACAGTTATTCTGAAAACTGCTCATGTTTGTCCCCAAAAAATCAGTTCCTTTTGATGCTAGTGAAGCTGAGACACCACTACCCTCACTTTGAATTAGGCCGCATGTTTGTGGTTTTGAGTTTTCTGTGCAAAACATCTTTCTGACATGGATTAACTTAGATTGTCATTTACAATGATCTGAAATAAATTGGTGGCCTCAGGGTAAGCTTGTTCGATACAAATGCCCAACTGATTTTAGAAAAAAAGTTTCCAAGCACCAGGGTAATTCTAGATGCAACTGAGATCAGAATCAAGCAGCCATCTAACCCTCGTTCCCAAAAGGCAAGTTTCTCAGCCTACAAACACGAAAATACCATGAAAGTTCTTGTCGGTGTCACACCAGGGGGTCTGACCTCCTATGTTTCTGATGCCTATGCAGGGTCTACAAGTGACCGTCAAATTGTTGAAAGAAGTGCCCTTCCCCAGCTCTGTGAAAAGGGGATTCTTGTAATGGCTGATAAGGGGTTTAATGTGCAGGACATGTTTGCACCCAGAGATGCTTTCTTCAAAAAGAAAAACAGACTCTCCCCAAAACTCTACAAATGGACAGAAAGATTGCCAGTAAGAGAGTCCATGTGGAGAGGATCATTGGAATGGCCAAAGTCTACACTATATGCCAGCACCGACTAACCATCCTAGAAACAAAACTTGCAACGCAATCATTTCTGTGTGTTTCTTTCTGTGCAATTTCAGGAGGACAGTTGTCAGCAGATTTGCTTGAACATTTTCAATGGTCAGGTGTGTTGGATTTGGTCTTCTGTATTGCTCAATACTAATATGTAATCAAGACCCCTCCTGTTTGTGGAATCTCATGAGCTATCAAGTTTCCTGTTTCACACTAGAGTTCCCCTTTTCTGCTGTTTAAAGAAAAAAAACTCTATCCAGAGTATTATATCTGATGTGCAGTCATGTGCAACCTTTGCTGAATTTTCTGTCAGGCCCCTGATGAGGGAGTAAGTGGCAGTTGTGTTGGGGTGGGGGCAGGGGGGGACACAAAAATGTTCTTCCAAATTTAGATTGATAGGTAGAACTGTGGTAATGCTTACATGGAACATTTTCAATGGTCAGGTGTGTTGGATTTAGTCACCTGTATTGCTCAATACTGAATGTGTAATCAAGACCCCTCCTGTTTGTGGAATCTAATGAGCTATCAAGTTTTCTGTTTCACACTAGAGTTCCCCTTTTCTGCTGCTTAAAGAAAAACTCTTTATCCTGAGTTTTATGTCTGATGTGCAGTCATGTGCAACCTTTGCTGAATTTTCTGTCAGGCCCCAGATGAGGGAGTAAGTGGCAGTTGTGTTGGGGGGGGGGGGGGGGGGAGACACAAAAGATGTTCTTCCAAATTTAGATTGATAGGTAGAACTGTGGTAATGCTTACATTGAACATTGTCAATGGTCAGGTGTGTTGGATTTGGTCTCTTGTATTGCTCAATACTGAAATGTGTAATCAAGACCCCTCCTGTTTGTGGAATCTCATGAGCTATCAAGTTTCCTATTTCACACTAGAGTTCCCCTCTCCTGCTGTTTAAAGAAAAAAAAACTCTATCCTGAGTATTATGTCTGATGTGCAGTCTTGTGCAACCTTTGCTGAATTTTCTGTCAGGCCCCTGATGAGGGAGTAAGTGGCAGTTGTGTTGGGGTGGGGGAGGGAGGGGGGGGCACGAAAATGTTCTTCCAAATTTAGATTGATTGGTAGAACTGTGGTAATGCTTACATTGGAGCCCCTTGCAGAAATTAATTCTGCATATTATATATATATATATATTATATATATTATATATATTATATATATATATATATATTTATATTATATATATATATACACAACACAATCAAAAAAGACTGCTTGAAACTAAAGCAACTTTAGGTGTTTGGCCAAATTCACACTGGCAAAATATAGATAATGAAGTTTGTAATCCATTTCAAGTTAGGGAACAAGTTTACAATCCATATAAGAGGTCCAGTGTATACATCACTATGCAAGCTGATGGTTTGCGAGAAGTGTTCAGATTCATTTCAATCATTATGATTGATGCATGTGACCAAGTGCCTTTACCTATCTTAAAAGCACTCACTCTTTCTCTCATTTATGCAAATATCTTTGCTTTTAAAAATTTTTAAAATCTTTTTAATTTCTTGTTAATTTTGTTTTTGAATTTTGATTGGTATGCATGAAGATGTTTTCTTTCTGTTTGTAGCAACATTCATTTGGGTCAATGTACTGGTTATGGCATGACTTGAGAGCAAACATCAAATGGTGTACTGTTTGTTATCAAGAAAGATGATGATGTTTGGCAGTGTAATACTCTATTATTTTTTTGTTCTCATTCACACACAAACAAGGCAATAAGACCAATGATGAATAAATTAATAACCATATTTCAATGGCAGTTTTTATTAGTTATTAATTGGTTAGATATTCCAATACCATAAATGTATATCAGTCACTTGAAATAATCTATGTAGGAAGAAAGGTGGCAGAGTGGTTAAGACGTTCGCCTGCCAATCCAACGCGTGAGAAGTGCATGGGTTCGAGCCCTGCCTTTCTCGCCCTTTCTTTCCCAGTTTGAATGACAAATCGAACTGAACGTCAAGTCCTTCGGATGGGGACTATAAGCGAGTCGGACCGTGTGCCTTCCTGGCCCCTGCACACGTTAAAGAACCCACGGCAGTTGAAAGTCGAAAAGAGTAGGGGGTTCCCCGCTCCCCTGGCAAAATTGATGTAGATTGAAGATAGCCGCCTGGTATTTCTTACCAAGCCACAAAAATCGTCACTTACTGTTGTCGTGTGCCATCGTGTACCGGTGGAAGTGGAGGACACGTATAAACATCGCTTGCATCCTATGTGAGAAACTGGAGGAATAAATGAGATAAATGAAAATGAGTGACTGAGAAACTGGAGGAATAAATGAGATAAATGAAAATGAGTGACTGATATTTGAATGGTACGGGAAACGACTGAATGAGCGCCAGTAGGCTGCTCTTCGGCCGGCTCTACCTGGGTAGGCAGCCGTTGAGTGAGTGAGGTAGTGTGTTATTGTAAAGCGCTTAGAGCTTGGTCTGTGACCGAGGATAGGCGCTATATAAATACCCAATATAATAATATAATAACATCAAAATGATCAGAAGATCTTGTTCCAACAATGACACAAGTCATGTACAAAATGGTGTGTTCCATTGTACTTGTAAATGTAATATGAATTTTGTCCATAACCATAGCAGATATATATATATATATATATTATATATATATATATATGTGCTTCGCTGAAATTCACTTCTCTTTTTCTCATCTCGCACATGCGCATACACACAAAACACACACACCACACACACACACACACACAATGTTGCTATTTTACAAGGGTAGAAACATCATGCAATATGTAAATTAAAATATACAGAACATGTCTATTTGTACATAATAAGAAACTACTCAACAACTGTTAAATATTCAGTTCACTCAGTGCTGCAAGCACCCTACTCCACATTTACCTTCTCCCCCTTTTTTTTTTTTTTTTTTTTGATTTACACGCAACATCTTAAATATCTTGTTATGAAAAACTTTATTCAGTTTAAAAGGCTGTGCCAGTCTTGAATAAAAGTTACTCTGTGTTAGGTTTTCTTATGGGAGCAAAAAATACCCCACTTGTTTCTGTTTATTCAGTTTACTGTCAAATGTAATGATTCTAGACTTGCCTGTGGTATAAACTTTCATGTATCAAGATTTTCTTTTTCAACATCCTTCCTTTGACACTCAGGTTCAGATATACAGTGACAACCAACATCAGATGTACACTTCTGTCTGCTTACTGCTACTAATGTCATTGTTATCAAAGCAAATCTCTCTTTTTTTAAATTTTCATTTGAAAAAAAATTTAATATGTAATTTGTATGTGGAGGCTAGGAGAGGGGGGGGGGGGGGGGGGGTCTCACTGCTGCAAGCACCTACTCCACATTTACCTTCTCCCCCTTATTTTTGTGTCTTTTTTTTATATACACGCAACATTGTAAATATCTTGTTATGAAATCATGTTTCTACATATTCAAGAAAAAGAGTAGGTCAACATTGTCATCCTTTCAGTTCACTGATTTGCATCAATATACCATAGTGTGCATGTGTACAATGGGGCAACATTGTCATTCTAGTATTTACTACCATGAAAGTATCGTAAGCATTCAGACAGCATGTTCTTGTTAAATGCATAACATCTCTAGATTTCTCTCATAAACAATGAAGAAAAAAAAGAAAAGAAAAGCGTACAAACAGATGCAATGATATAATTTAATTCTAATAATGTGTTAAAACTGAGTGGACCTAATGGAGTTATCATTTTTTTGGAAAAAAGAAGAATGCTTACTCATGCTACAGATGATGCATTCAATAAAATTTACTCAAATTGCTGTCAGTTGTCATTGTTAGCATCATGTCTTTATGAGTGAAAGATTTTCTCACTGCGAGTCCTGTTCTTTCTGTAGAATGCTTCCTCCAGTGTGCGCGCCTGTGTCAGTGTCTTCTGTGTGTGTGTGTGTGTGTGTGTGTGTGTGTGTGTGTGTGTGTGTGTGTGTGTGTGTGTGTGTGTGTGTGTGTGTGTGTGTGGGTAATCATGATTTCTCCATGTTAACCTTTACTTCATGATGTTTCTGACTACACAGACTTGATCGTACGGGTCGCCCAAGACCCACATATTTTGCTATTGCTTATCCCTATTCAGATCACGTGGGTCTTGTTTGACCCACACCTGATAAAAAGCGGATCAGCAGCTTATTCCTCACCTGATGGCATGGGTCATGTGTGACCCATTTATAATGTATAGGTCCTGGGAAAACTGCGACTAATTATGCTCTTTGATTGTGCCCATACATGAAATTCTGTGACCAACGGCTATTAAGATCGTTGACAAACTCTAAGATTTTGTGAGCATAGCTCTGTCTGTTCATAAAATATGTTTTTATCGAGTCATTGAAGACCCAGTAAACATGGTAAAGGTTAAGGATGGAGGCATCTTTGGGTACATTTCACAATTTTCCTTTCCAGCAGAATGAACTGATCAATGTCCAGCATGATTGTGAGCATTAAGTTAGAAAGCTGACAGCTAAACACAACTCATAAGACTTCAAAAGCTAAGCAAAACTTGCCAGAAGTGGAGAGTACTAAACTGTGGTGTTGGATATATGAACCAAGCTGACAGTAAATTTATGCAAATGTAAGCAAGATAATTTGACCTTTCACAATACCTTAGTTTTTAAAAGCAAAGTTAAATCACATTCTCATAATAATGTAATAATATCAAAGAAAATGTTTGTTTGTTGGGAGTACTCACACCTACTCACACTAAAAAGGCTGTACATGCTAAAGCCTGCCCCCCCCCCCCCCCCCCAATCCCCACATACACACCTTAGGAATTCACAGAGAATCCAAGCCTGCTTATGTGAAAGCGAATCAAAATATATGCCTCATCAGTCCTGTCAAATATTGAACCTTAACCTCATATCTATGCAGGGAAATTAAAACGCTTCAAACTTTGTCCACATCAGGCTGACACTGTAAGCATGACTGATCTTCATCTGAGAAAGGTCTTTACAAAAGGACTTCTAAGAGAGCACTCTTGAAGTGACTTTCAAAGAAAATCTGGAGCATTTTGGTCATGTCTTGAATGAAGACATCATCTTTCTGAACGGTCAGAACCTTACAGTCCACAAAAGTATATACAATGAAGTAACATGTCTTTGATCCTGTGCACAGCATCTGTCCCTGTATCTGATAATAATACTCATGCCTCTTTTCAGTTTCAACTGGGCCCTCAAGATTTTCTAGGTATGGCACTGTGGAAGGAGAGATTTTCTGATCTCTTGCGGTGTAAGGGCATTTTACCTCTACAACTGAAAATGACCCATCTTCCTCCTGCACCACTGCATCAGGTGAACAGGCTAGGAATGGAAATTCTTGCAGGCAATAATGCCACAACTGCGGCATGCTTTTCCTGTTTGGCACTGAAACTTGCTCAAGGCAACTGGCTCATGTCTTTACCATGCATAATGGCTGGGGTTTTCAGTGTTGGCCCTACACTGGTCAGACTCAAGGGCAAACTTCTTTTTACCTGTTTTTTCTGTCATTTTACATATCCGCCCAAAATTTGAGGAGTGCAGTCGCTTAGTTCTTTCCAGGACCACTGTTTATTGCATGACTGACCACGAGTTCTTTTCTGTAGTTCCACTCTCTCGCTGTTTGTGATTGCAATGATTGATGATCCTTTAGACATTGAGCTTCAAGAGAGTGAGTGCAATAACCTCCATGATCATGGGAATAGGCATACATGTTTACCGGTTGAAAGAGGTGTGACACGGGGCGATCAGTCACCTTTGGAATTGCCTTCCAAGTGTTGAAAAAATGGCTTGGATAGCTGGCCATATTCCTTCACTCTCTGGGCCTGGGGTCATATACAACTCCTTCCCGAAAGGCAGTTTCATTTCTGAGGCTTTTACCCCCATGCGGTCGTTTCCTAGCGTGGAAACGCTGTAATGTTTGTGTGCACGTTTCCTGCGTCTTGAAGCACCCCCCCCGCCCCCCTTTTGATACACAGATTGACCATGCAGCACAGAAGTGACATGTTTACAATGAGCTGATGGGCCCATGCCAGCAGCACACTCACACTGAGCAGCTATAACTACACAATCATGGTCTATTTCAATATCAACAGTGTACATAATGCTGTTTTTCATTTGTGCCTGACATTTGGCATGTATGAAACTGTCTTTGTGGAATGATTAGCAGCCCATCGGCAGAAACATAAATACCTGTCATTATACAGACTTATAGCTTTCTTCGAAAATTTGGCATCATTCATAATTAAATATGTACAAAAGCATTCACGTCTGAAAACAGGCAATGATGAATTCAAATTGATGTCACGATACGTGTCATAGTCTGGAGTGTTCATGCTGAAGTCTGGCTCCATAGCAGTGGCGTATCCAAAATTCGCATTGCGTTCATACGCTTCCAACCTGGAAAAAAACACAAACAAAAATACATTTTTTCATTGCTGCAGCCGAGATGGTCACACAAAGTCTTTTCAGATCTATTAAAACAAAGGGGGGAACACCATTTCTAAAGAAGGAAACAAATAAAAAGGCAGCACATGTATATTTTGAAATTAATGTCCATGGTCTACCATGTTAGTAAAACTATGAATATAGAGAATGTAATATACGGGTTCAAGACCACCCATCTTATTTTGCACGAAAACCCCCCTTTTCACATACAAATCACGTCCTTCTCATGTCAGTTTTGACCAAAATCAACACCTGTTTCTAAACAAAATTAACATGTAAAAACAGCAAAAATCGACGTAATAGTTACTTTAAAATGGGGGCTTACGTGCAAGATAAGATTTGGTGATCGTGAACCCGAATATTTACATTCTCTCCAGGGACATAAAAATTAAGGGTTTACAGTACGTTCTTCTACTTCCAGCACCATTAATAAATCAGAACGCGCATATTTACATTTTCCTAAGTTAAGAACTTGGGGCGATTTTGAGGTGATTTGGGGTGATGTCAAGTGGAACTGGTAGGACCACTCTTGACATCTGCAACGCGCTCCGCCAAATGATCAATACAACTGCTGCCAGAGGGAGAGAGTGGTCCTACCAGTTACACTTAACATCTGCAACGCGACCTGCCAGCCAATCAATACTGCTGCCAGAGGGAGAGAGCGGAAAAACCCGGACTCAGCAGTTGTATTGATCGTTTGGTGGTGTGTATTGCAGAGCGCGTTACAGGCCCATGCCGCGGCTTACTTATTTTTTAATTGTTGTTTATATTCTGGTTTAAAAAATGAAGCACGAAGTAGCTACAGAGCTTATTAATATACTTTACGAGTTGGATTGGGAGCGGGAAGCTAATACAGAAGAGTTAAAGAGCAGGTTTGAAGAATTAATTACTGATCTTTTTGAGCGCATAAATATGCGAGAAAGTGTAGTGGAAGCCGTTAGTAAAATAACAGATTCTTGGCCCCAACCGGTTATAAAGTTGTTTACCATTTTAGTTGATAATATGGCTCCTGAAGATGTTAATCTGACTGTTTCTACTGATCCTGAAGGAGTAGCTATTCGCTTTAATGAAGATCAGGTTTTACGATTAGAAAAGACTATGAATAACAGCTGAATTTACAATTATTTGTTTTTTATTTATTTTAGATTTAAAAAATGGCTGTCGAACTCAGTGAATCTGATTTAAAGAATTGTAATGAACTATTTGACAAAACAATGAAAGTATTAAACATTGATTTTAGTGAATTTGGTTTTGAGAATGATGTAAACAATATAATAAAAGATCATAGTGAACTATTTGACGAAGCAATCAAAGTGATGAACATTGACTGTAGTGATTCAGAAACAGCTAAAATATTAGCAGGCGTTATTGTAAGGTTAACGTATCTTGAAGTGTTGCAACGCTTGGGTGAAGAATAAAAGCGCGTTTACTTACTTTTATTTACATTTATTTTTATTAATTTTCGTAAATATTGGGGGTTAAAAATGAAGCCCACAAGTAAATTCGAGGATGGAAAACTATATACGATGGAAGAAATATTTGACAGCAGTGAACAATTAAGCTATATGTTTAGTGAAGTAGACATGGACATTATTAACCACACAAATGTTCATGAAAGTGTGACACATGCTATCTCTAAAATCCCAGAGTCTCTTCAAACTAACCCACCAGTAAAAGTGTTGTTGGCTATTTTGATTGATTATGTAAAACCTGACGGCGATAACATGCAAGTTTGGGTTTCAACTAGGCAGAAAGAAGTAATCAGTTACTATGATTTTAATTCTGACTGGGCAGATCATATGCTTACACAGTTTAAAAATGCTTCTGAGGAGGCTGCCCTCCGTGGTTCTGGCTGGTCTGAAGGAACAGTCCTTCAAATTAGATTGAGACAAACAAAGTTCTATCCTATAGTTGGCAATTCTCACCTTCCTCTCCCAAAAGAGTTAGTTTTAAAACGAGCAGTCTTAAACATACAAAATCCTGACAGCATGTGTTTTATGTGGTGCGTTTTAGCGCATTTACATCCTGTTAATAAACATGCGGACAGAGTTGCCAAGTATGAAGCACACAAACAAGAGCTGAACTTTAATAACATAACCTTTCCAGTAAGTATAAACAGTATATCTCAGTTTGAAGAGCAAAACAAACCAATCACTGTAAACGTATACACATTGTCTGTAGAAGCCAATCTAGTGCCTCTAAGGGTATCTCCCAACGCTCCTACTTTTGGCGAATCACTTGACAAGCATGTAGACTTGATACTGTTTAAAGATAGTACAAAGAGTCATTATGTATTAATCAGAACAATAAGCAGACTTATGGCTTTTACATCAAATGATAAATCTAAACAAGGGCTTTGTAGAAGATGTTTGGTCAGAATCCCAACTATAGAAGCAGCTGCCAGCCATAAGAAACATTCTAAAAGTTTTGTAGACTGTGAAACCGAACTCCTCACACCTAAACCAGGGTCTAAAGTTAGTTTTAAAATTTACACAAAATGCAAATGAGCCCATACGTGGTTTATGCTGACTTTGAATCGCTCTTGCCGCAGTACTACGGCCCACCACCAAGAACAAAAAAACAACCTTATTAACCCACCATCAGATCTGTTCTTATGCCTTTGTTGTTGTTAGGTCAGATGGGGCACACACACACCCAGAGATTTACAGAGGCCCCAATGCAGCTAGTAGATTTTTAGAGCAGATGAAACAACTTCGCAATCAGTTATCCAACCAACTGAACCTTTCAGACATTGTTATGACTCCTGTAGACCAAGAACGCTATGGCTCATCTACACACTGCTGGATTTGCAGCTTAGATCTAACACCTAACAGTAAAGACGCGACAGTAAGAGACCACGATCACATTACTGGCAAATTTAGAGGGGCTGCACACAACAAGTGTAATCTTCAACTTAAGGTTGACCCCAAAAAATGGAAACTGCCTATCTTCTTTCATAACCTACGAGGCTACGATTCTCATTTTATCATGCAAGCAGTGACTTCTGAATATAAGAGGGTTACCTGCATTGCACAATCTTCAGAAAAGTACATGACTTTTACTCTTGACTGTTTATCCTTTTATGACTCAACTCAGCATCTGATGGGGAGTTTGGATAAACTAGCAGGATCTGTACAAGACTTTCCAATCACTAAACAATATTTTGACCCATCTTTAGTGCGTAAAGGAGTTTACCCTTATGAATACATGAACTCGTGGGACAGGTTTGATGAAGACTCACTTCCTCTAAAGGCGCTTTCTTTTCTAGTCTTAGAGGCAAAGACATAACTGACTCTGAATATGAATACGCTCAGAAAGCCTGGACAGAATTACACTGCCAAACAATGGGCAACTATCATGATCAATATTTATTGGCTGACGTGTGTTTATTGGCAGACGTCTTTCAGAATTACAGATCTACATGCATGAAACATTACTGTCTAGACTCATCACATTACATCTCTGCGCCTGGCCTTTCTTGGGATGCTTTCTTAAAGTCTACAAACATCCAGGTTGACTTAATTTCTGATCTCCCACACTTCAGATGATTGAAGAGGGTCTAAGGGGAGGTATTAGCATGGCCTCACATCCTTGCTGCAAAGCCAACAACAAGTATTTAGATGATTATGATCCCACTAAACCATCCAACTATCTAATGTACTTAGACGCAACAATCTGTATGGATGGGCCATGAGTCAGCCGCTTCCACTGAGAAACTTTACAATGATAAAAGGGCCTCATGAAGTTACTGTGTTAGGTATTCTGTCACAGCTTACGCCTGATAATCCAGCAGGACTAATCTTGGAAGTAGACTTAGAATATCCTAAAGAATTACACGATCTCCACAACGATTACCCTTTAGCCACAGAAAGCTTAAAGATGAGCTCCACAGAACCTCCTAAACTTGTGCCCAATCTTAGGCACAAAACTAAATATGTGTGTCATTACAGACTCCTACAGTTTTACTTAAGGCATGGATTAAAGCTGACAGCTGTTCACAGAATAATTATATGTAATCAAGAGCCTTTTATGAGACCATACATCAAGAAGAATACTGATCTTAGAACCCAAGCCACTGACGCTTCAGAAAAAGACTTCTTTAAACCGATGAACAACAGCTGTTTTGGCAAAACTATGGAAAATCCACACAAACGTAAAGATGTGAAATTAGTTACAAAAGAAAACCAAGCAATTAAGTTGGCTTCTAAACCAACTATCAAGACTTTAGAAGATTTAACGACAGCCTGGTTGGCATTATGATGAAGAAAAAGGATGTTAAGTTGGACAAGCCGGTGTTTATTGGCTTTACTGTATTAGAGTTGTCAAAGTTATTGATGTTAGAATTTCTGTACGACTACTTTAAACCGCAGTACCCAGAAGCAAGAGTACTTTACACAGACACTGACGCTTTTATTCTAGACGTCCCAACTGAAGACTTTTACAAAGACTTAGAAACAGAAGTAGCTAAAGGAGTTGATGGGTGGTACGACACATGCGACTATCCTAAAGACAGTCCTTTACATTCAACTGCAAACAAGAACGTGATTGGAAAGATGAAGGATGAACTTAATGGGACAGTTATGAAAGAATATGTTGGTTTGCGGTCAAAGATGTATAGCGTTGCCAGCCAGACTTCTGTAATGAAAAAGCTAAGGGCATAAGTAAAGAAGTTGTAAAAAAAATATAACTCACGACAACTACAAGCAAGCTCTCTTTGAAAACAAAGTATTTCATCACACAAATGTTAATTTGCGCTCTACTCTTCATCAAGTAAACACAACTGCTGTTAACAAAAAATCACTAGTCTAACAATAACAAGAGAACTTACGCCAATCCTGAGTTTTCATATGCTGTAGGGCATTGGAGAACTTGAAAAGATTAACTTGACTGACTTGGCTTGTACTTAACTTAAGAACCTAACTAGTACTTACTTAAGAACATAACTAGTACTTACTTAAGAACCTAACTAGTACTTACTTAAGAACCTAACTAGTAATTTCTATAACTTATAATTTACTTGTACTTAACTTGTAATTTACTTGCACTTAACTTAAAAAGTACTTTCTATAACAAACTTAACTTGTACTTATCTAGTTCTTAACTTGTACTTTATCTAGTTCTTAAAAACTATTCCATAGAAAATGGATCTACTGCAGGAGGTTGCACTTTTTTTGCAGAAGCTGGTTCTTCTTTTACTGTGGGGACTTGTGACTTTGTTGTTAGGTATGGTGTTAGGTATTTGTATGCTAAAACCCCCCCAACAACAGCAGCAACACCCAATACATAATGATACATCTTATCGTTTGATTGTGCTGTTGTTGTTAATTGCGATTGTGATTGTGTTGTTGTTAATTGTGTTGTTGTTGGTGCTGGTGATGTTGTATTACTATCTAACAATTTTTGTTTTGCTGATTGGTTTGCTTTTTGCAGTCGGTTCCAATCAGCTAGTCTATGGCCAGCTGCAACACGCCCAGGATTTTTAGGCTTAGTAACACTATTCACTGTGGTACATTCACTTGTGGTACATTCACTTGCTCCTGCGGAGGGTCCTGCGGCGTCTTCTTCTCCTGATCGCTCATTTGTTTTATTGCGATTAAATTTAATATGATCAAAATTAATATGATTAAAAGTAATTAATCCATGATGAATGGACATAACATAGTCCCAAATCTGTAATACATGTCACATGCAAGAGTTTCTAGGGACTTGTTTAAAACCGGATCTTGTGATAAGTCATATTTTAAATCTTCTTCTGAATCAACTGGCGCCATCTTACTTACTAACTTAGCATATAGGCTAATCATTGTCTGCCCCACCGATCTAACCATTTTTGACCCTAGCTGTGCTTCATACCTAGCGGTAGTACTTTTCAACGTCTGAAGTAGACAGTTGTTGGATTTGTTCGACACTTAGTTCAGTGCCTAAATACTGTCTAGTTTTTCCACACACAGCCAGAGAGTATAATCTTTCTTTATGGCAGTGGTCTGTTGAGTAGCCTATGGAGTAGTCTGCTTGCTCCTCACACTTTAATAGTTCGTCACAATCCATTTTTAAAAGCAATAAAAATAATATAATACTTTTAAAACCATGAGTTTAACGTTGGTTAATTATGCAGTGCCTATCGTTGGTGTTATAGTTTATTCAACCCTTGCAAAATGTTTGTTAGGAATAAAACCGCCAAACATGGAAAAGCTAGAAGATTCGCCAAAACTAGTTGCAACCTTATTTTTAGCTTTAACAACAAAAGATTATCTGATTAAAAAGCACATAGACAGTCTTTCGTATTATGATTATTTTAATTATTTTTTTAGTTAAATAAAAATATGAGTGAAAAAAAAGATTATCAATACGATTTACCACTCTGCTGTAATTAGTGGCCTTAGTATAGGCTATAGCGTGCTAGCAAAAAAACATGTTTAAAATGAGGCCAGCCGACCTAGGAAGGTTAGATATTGAGGATGTTGTTAAGGTTATAGTTGTAATTACTGCAGGGATTGCGTCAAAAGACTTTCTTGTTACACAGGGGATTATCCCAGAAAATATTAATGCATAGAAAGATTAATCTAGAAAATATTGATTTATAAAAAGATGTCTGGATTGGTTCTGATGGTGGGAGGAGGTATTGTTAATGCTTTAGCCTTCTCTGGCAGCAATTATATGTTTAGTAAATTGAGGTCCGATGAAGAGAGAGAATGCCATAACAAGACAATAGAAGATTTAGCTGAGGCAAGAGACGCTTATGAGAAAAGACGAATTGCTCACTTAGACTTTATTAATAAAAAGTTAAGAGAACAGGGCATGCAGAGCATACATTTACAGACGTTGATGACGCAATGAATGAGTATTACTTAGTGACAGGAAAGAAGTTTCTAACATCGCCACCGCCAGAACTGTCTGACAGAGCATACATTTACAGACGTTGATGACGCAATGAATGAGTATTACTTTGTGACAGGAAAGAAGTTTCTAACATCGCCACCGCCAGAACTGTCTGACTTTTATGAACCATCTGAGGAACAGAAGACTGCAGAGATAGTTTTTATTGCAGTTGGCATGACCTCAGTCTATCTTGTTGCTCACTTTCTTGTGTAAAATAAAATGCATTTAAAATATGGATAATACGAAGTTCAAAATATATTATTCTCCTAAAGGGTATTGGAAAGGAAAAACTGCTATTGAAAAACTGAGTAAAGCTGCTAGAGTGTCTGAATCAGATGCGAAAGACTGGCTTTCAAAACAGGCAATTTGGCAAATATATCTGCCTGTACCAAAAAGAATAATAAGGCCTAGATTTGTTAACTCAGTTCCAAATGACACCCACCAGATGGACTTGCTGTATCTTCCACATGATAAAGTTAGAAGAAAAACGTTTAAGTATGCTCTGACAGTTGTTGACATGGCTTCAAGATACAAAGACGCCGAACCTTTAACAGATAAAAGCTCAACTGCTGTGGCTGTGGCTTTACAACAAATATACATGCGAGGGCCCATTAAAGTATCCTAGGATGATTCAAGTTGATGATGGAAAAGAGTTTAAAGGTTCTGTAAACCAACTGTTTTTAAAACATCATGTTACAGTTAAGAGAGGGATCCAGGCAACCATCGATCACAAGCCCTAGTAGAAAACTTTAATAAGAATCTAGCTGAACGCCTGTTTACCTATCAATATCACAGAGAAATTATGGTATGGACACTACGAAGTACAGAGAAACACAGAATGGGTTAGGAGATTGCCAGGGGTCTTACGTGCCATGAACAATGAAGAATTTAAAGCAACAGGCCTTAAACCAGTAAACGCAATCAAATTTAAAAAAAATTACATTACTGAAGACATCCAAGGTAATCAAAAACTCTTGCCGTTTGGACTAAAAGTCAGATACTTGTATGCTCCTGGAGAGGCAGAGGACGATGTTAGAATTAGAGCCACAGACCCATATGGAGCGTAGATGTATATGAAGTTGAAAGAATCATGAAAACAGACCCTCCCGTATATTATTTAAGAGAAACTCTCTCTTCTAAAAAGCCTGCCCTAAAAGATCCTTTGTTCGTGAAGAGCTGCAAGTTGTCCTGCCAAACACAGTGAGTTAACAAAAAAAATAGTATTTATTTTTTGCTAAACGTATTTATTTTTTTGTGGCCTATTTTGGGTTTAACTGATCATTTGTTTGTTTTTCAATGTTCTGTTTAATTGCATCAGTGTCTACCTGTCGTGAAGTAAAAGTCTTTCTCCACTCCTTTTGAAGTTCAATTTTTTGTCGTCTGTAATCCTCACCATCGGCCATAAGCTTCTGAAATTCTTCGTCTGTAATGTTTTCATCCTGTAATGATTTGCTTATTCTTAATCTTAATGAACAAAGTTTTGCTGATGCTAGGGCAACAATGGCAGTGTGCTTTTGTAATTTAGGAGTTAATTTTTTTTTAAAACAGCACTTACAATCATAGACATGGCACCTAAACCTAACCCGAGACTCCCTAATCCTAAAGAGACTGGCGCCCCAGCCCCAGTGGCTAAAAGAGCAACACTAGACCCAGTACTTACGCTAGCTACAGCTGATGAGCCAGTAATTACATACTGTTGAACCTCCATTTTTTAAATAAGATTTTTTTTTAATTAATCTTGTACATATCTTCTTCTTATTAATTCTTCTGGCAGTACTTCATTAACAGAGTAAAACGCAATAAAATCAACATACTTAATGAAAATAAAGTCGAGTACTGTTAGTTTGGTTTTGTCAACCATCACAGTAATCTTGTCAGATGATACAAGGGTGTTTATTTCATCTCCGTTTTTAGTAATTGCAATACTGAGCTTAAGAGGGGCATCCAAGTTTTCAGCCTTTATTTGTATACCTCTGATTAACGTATGTTCTGGCAAACTATTCGTGTTTGCCAAAATCGTTTGCCCTTAAATTTCTTATCTCTTCTAGGGTAGGATATTGCTGTCGTATTTTGTCTTCAATTTCTGTTCGTTTGTAAACCCCGTCATCTGTGTACACAAATCCATAAACATTTCCTGGCACTCCTATTAGATCAAACTCAGTTGTGTCTGCTAGGTCTTTTAGCTCTACTGCAGAGCATTTAGGAGCTAGCTGCGCTTTTGATTCTGGCCCTCGAGACATTCTTTTTAATATTAAAATTATAATAAACAAACGTATTGAACTGGGGGGTCAGTCCGCAAGCATAGCTTAGCGTGCTTAGATTTTTCTAACTGCTTTTTTTTTTTAGCTCATCTTTGTCCCTTATTATATAATTTTCACTTAAACATTCTTCAAAACTATCTTTGTCCTTAGTGTAAAATAATACAACCGATTTTAACTGCGATCGAAAGTCTTTTAAGACAGCATTATATTTTAAATTAAGAGCCACACAGAAACTAAGGCGTGGCGACCACTAAAGGCTAGCTTTGACAGAGCTTTTCTTTTTTTTAACAATGTCTCGTTCAGTTGAACAGTCATCAATAATAAACAGTGTTTCAGTTCCCTCAAATAGTCTATAGTAATGTTCTAAACAGTCGCTCAGTTTGTCGCTAGGATCAACTAAAAATATATTCTCGTCTGTCCAAATAAACTTCCTTTCTTTGTAAGACTTGTTGTGCTTAATGGTTGTGCTCAGTTTGTCGCTAGGATCAACTAAAAATATATTCTCGTCTGTCCAAATAAACTTCCTTTCTTTGTAAGACTTGTTGTGCTTAATGGTTGTGCAGAATATAACAATGTGCTCGTAATGAAACCTGTATATTGTTTGTAACAAATCAAGTACGAAGACAGTTTTCCCACACCCAGTAATCCCGCAGATAAGAGAACAGAGGCAGAAACTTCAAACTATCCATCTGTTTTATTAGAATATTTCTTCTGCATTTTAATAAGCCACGTCTTTTAACCTGTTTCTTTTCAATGTTTAACTGAGCATCACAAACCATAAAAACATGAGAGAATGTAAATATCTTCGTTCAAGACCACCCATGTTATTCTGCACGAAAACCCCCCTTTTCACATACAAATCACGTCCATCTCATATCAGTTTTGGCCAAAATTAACACCTGTTTTACACTAAGATTAACACCCCAAAACCTCTAAAATTGACGTAATTAGTACATTAAAACGGGGTTTCCGTGCAAAATAGGATTTGGTGATCGTGAACGAAGATATTTACATTCTCTCCCTATACTATAAAAATCTAAGGGTTTACAGTACGCTCTTCTACCTCAAGCACTATTAAAATAAATCATTATAAAAAGTGCAAAACTCTTTGCATCTGGCCACATTACTGATCACCCCTGGGTCTAACTTGAGACCCTATGGCGCCCTAGGGCCCCAAGCCAGATCCAGAGATCACAGATAATGTGGCCAGATGTGAAGGGTTTTGGGAATATACTTGGTTGCCTACTTTGTCTAATCTGGGGCAATTCTCTCACCCCCTTTTCAGTGACTCTTCTAGGACACACAAACACACAACACATTGTGGTTTACGGCGTTTATAGCCTCGCCAGCGACCCAGACAACACAACAACACATTGTGGTTTACGGGCGTGTTATAGCTCGCCAGTGACCCAGACAACACAACACATTTGGTTTGCTGGCGTTTATAGCCTCGCCGTGACCCAGACAGTACATTGTGGTTTGCGGGCGCTTATAGCCGCGCCAGTGACCTAGACAAACGAAACACGAAAATGGGAAGAGACACTAGAGGGCAGAGAAGAGGGCCTATTTAGACTTTAAAAAAACCACGCAAACAAGTACTAAACCACTGCAGGCATATTCCCGACTTACACTTTCTGGATTTATATATTACTGTGCAAACTGAAAGCTTCATAATTTTATGGTGTTTATGCATAAGTGTGGCTGTTATTAAAATTGTTTTTTATAAGCAGAATAGTTTTAAAGGTTAAACAACAACTGTGCTTTAAAGTACTTTTTAGTAGCTACTTTGTACAATATTCATATTAAAAAGCTTTAGCAAATTAAACACAAAAACACAACTTTTAATATCAATTTTCTCTCACTGATCTATAAATAGATAATTTATTCAGGGGAAGACAATTACTTTTATGCATAATTAAAGGGAGATAAATCACTTTCATTATCATTGTTTTGCTTATTTTGATTGTTAATGATTACTCTGTGCGTGTGCGAACAAGGAAGGTAGAAATCAATACTAGACAAATGCGGGAAAACCCGGACTCAAAATAGACCTTAGCTTCCTATTGATCGTTTGGAGGCGCGTGTTACAGGCCCGTGCGGGAAAACCGGACTCAAAATAGACCTTAGCTGCCTATTGATCGTTTGGAGGCACGTGTTACAGGCCCGTGGGCTGACTATTAATTTAATTGAACTCAATGAAATCTTTACGGCACCGGGCTGCCGACTCTCAGAACATCGTTTCACGTTACGACAGCACCCGACAGCCGGTTTTTTGGTTTGCTTGTTGTTTTTTAATCGCAAAAGCAATATTGGCGGAAGACAACTGTTGGAGGCGAAACTAGAGTCATTTTGGCATTGCTTCCTTCCCTTTGACCGTGCTGCGAGTGAATGAGGGGGAGAGAGAGATGAGGGAGTGAATGAGGGAGAGAGAGAGAGATGCTGCGGCTTACTTATTTTTTAATTGTTGTTTTTATTTGGTTTTAAAAATGAAGCCCGAAGTAGCTACAGAGTTTATTAATATACTTTACGAGTTGGATTGGGAGAGAGAGGGTGATAGAGAAGAGTTAAAGAGAAGGTTTGAAGAATTAATTACTGATCTTTTTGAGCGTATAAATATACGAGAAAGTGTGACGCAAGCCATCAGTAAAATACCAGATTCTTGGCCCCAACCGGTTATAAAGTTGTTTGCTATTTTGGTTGATAATATGACTCCTGAAGATGTTAATCTGACTGTTTCTACTGGCCCTGAAGGAGTAGCTATTCGCTTTAATGAAGATCAGGTTTTACGATTAGAAAAGACTATGAATAACAGCTGAATTTACAATTATTTTTTTAATTTATTTTAGATTTAAAAATGGCTGTTGAACTAAGTGAATCTGATTTAAAGAATTGTAATGAACTATTTGACGAAACAATGAAAGCATTAAACATTGATTTTAGTGAATTTGGTTTTGAGATGATGTAAACAATATAATAAAAGATCATAGTGAACTATTTAACGAAGCAATCAAAGCGATGAACATTGACTGCAGTGATTCAGAAAAAGCTAAAATACTGGCGGGTGTTATTGTAAGGTTAACGTGTCTTGAAATGTTGCAACGCTTGGGTGAAGAATAAAAAGCCGTTTTACTTACTTTTATTTACATTTATTTTTTTAATTTACGTAATATTGTTGCTTTAAAAATGTGACCACAAGTAAATCTGAGGATGGAAAACTATATACAATGGAAGAAATATTCGGTAGTGACAAACAATTATGCAATATGTTTAGCGAAGTAGACATGGACATCATTAACCCCACAAATGTTCATGAAAGCGTGGCACACGCTATCTCTAAAATCCCAGAGTCTCTTCAGATGGAACCACCAGTAAAGTGTTGTTAGCTGTTTTCATTGATTATATAACGCCTAATGATGGTAGCATGGGAGTCTGGGTTTCAACTAAACAGAAAGAAGTAATCAGCTATCACGACTTTAACTCTAACTGGGCTGACTACATGCTTACACAGTTTAACCATGCAAGTGAGGAGGCAAAGTTAAGGGGTTCTGGCTGGTCTGAAAGGACAGTCCTTGAAATTAGATTGAGACAAACAAAGTTCTATCCTATAGTTGGCAATTCTTACCTTCCTCTTCCAAAAGAGTTAGAGTTAAAACGAGCAGTCTTAAACATACATAATTCTGACAGCATGTGTTTTATGTGGTGTGTTTTAGCGCATTTACATCCTGTCAAAAATCATGCAAACAGAGTTTCCAATTATGCCCAATACAAAGATAGCCTGAACTTTGATAACATAACATTTCCAGTAAGTATAGAAGTATATCTCAGTTTGAAGAGAAAAAACAAACCAATCACTGTAAACGTATACACATGGTCTGTAGAAGCTGATCTAGTGCCTCTAAGGGTTTCTCCCAACGCCCTACTTTAGGCGAACCACTTAACAAACATGTAGACTTAATCCGTTTACAGACGGTCCTAAGAGTCATTATGTATTAATTAGAACAATAAGCAGACTTATGGCTTTTACGTCAAAAGATCATGCTAAAAAAGAGCTTTGTAGAAGATGTTTGCTCAGAATTCCTACTATAGAAGCAGCTGCCAGGCATAAGAAACATTGTAAAAGTTTTGTAGACTGCGAAACCGAACTCCTCACACCTAAACCAGGGTCTAAAGTTAGTTTTAAGAATGTACACAAAATGCAAATGAGCCCGTACGTAGTTTATGCTGACTTTGAATCGCTCTTGCCACAGTACTATGGCCCACAACAGCAAGAACAAAAAACAACCTTATTAACCCACCATCAGATCTGTTCTTATGCCTTTGTTGTTGTTAGGTCAGACGGGGCACACACACGCCCAGAGATTTATAGAGGTTCCAACGCAGCTAGTAGATTTTTAGAGCAGATGAAACAACTTCGCAATCAGTTATCCAATCAGTTGGCAGACGTCTTTCAGAATTACAGATCTACATGCATGAAACATTACTGTCTAGACTCATCACATTACATCTCTGCCCCCAGCCTTTCTTGGGATGCATTCTTAAAGTCTACAAACATTGAGACTGACTTAATATCTGATCTACCCACACTTCAGATGATTGAAGACGGGCTGAGGGGAGGTATTAGCATGGCCTCACATCCTTACTGCAAAGCCAACAACAAGTATTTAGACGACTATGACCCGACTAAACCATCCAACTATCAATGTACTTAGACGCCAACAATTTGTATGGATGGGCCATGAGTCAACCGCTTCCACTGAGAAACTTTACAATGATAAAAGGACCTCATGATGTCAATACTGTGTTAGGTGTGTTGTCACAGCTTCCGCCTGATAATCCAGCAGGACTAATCTTGAAATTAGACTTAGAATATCCTAAAGAATTACACGATCTCCACAACGTATTACCCCCTAGCCGCAGAAAGATTAAAGATGAATCCCATCGAACCTCCTAAACTTGTGCCCAATCTCAGGCACAAAACTAAATATGTGTGCCATTACAGACTCCTACAGTTTTACTTAAAACATGGACTGAAACTAAAGAGCTGTTCACAGAATAATTATCTGTGATCAAGAGCCCTTTATGAGGCCATACATCAAGAAGAATACTGATCTTAGAACCCAAGCCACTGATGCTTCAGAAAAAGACTTCTTTTAAACTGATGAACAACAGCTGTTTTGGCAAAACTATGGAAAATCCACACAAACGTGTAAAGATGTGAAATTAGTTACAAAAGAAAACCAAGCAATTAAGTTTGCCTCTAAACCTAACTATCAAGACTTAGAAGATTTAACGACAGCCTGGTTGGCATTATGATGAAGAAAAAGGATGTTAAGTTGGACAAGCCGGTGTTGATCGGCTTTACTGTATTAGAGTTGTCAAAGTTATTGATGTTAGAATTTCTGTACGACTACTTTAAACCACTGTACCCAGAAGCAAGAGTACTTTACACAGACACTGACTCTTTTATTCTAGACGTCCCCACAGGAGACTTTTACAAAGATTTAGAAACAGAAGTGGCTAAAGGAACTGATGGATGGTACGACACATGCGATTATCCAAAAGACAGTCATTTACATTCAACTGTGAACAAGAAAGTAGTTGGAAAGATGATGGATGAACTTAATGGGACAGTTATCAAAGAATATGTTGGTTTGCGGTTGAAGATGTATAGCGTTGCCAGCCAGACTTCTGTAATGAAAAAAGCTAAAGGCATAAGTAAAGAAGTTGTCAAAAAAAATATAACTCACGACAACTACAAGCAAGCTCTCTTTGAAAACAAAGTATTTTATCACACAAATGTTAATCTGCGCTCTACTCTTCATCAAGTAAACACAACTGCTGTTAATAAGAAATCACTAGTCTCTAACATAAACAAGAGAACTTACGTCAATCCTGAGTTCTCATATGCTGTAGGGCTTTGGAGAACTTTAAAAGATTAACTTGACTGACTTAACTAGTACTTAACTTAAGAACCTAACAAGAACTTACTTAAGAACCTAACAAGAACTTAACTTAAGAACCTAACTAGTACTTAAAAAAAGAACTTTTTTTTGTATTTTACTTGTAATTTACTTGCACTTAACTTAAAAAGTACTTTCTATCTTGTACTAATCTAGTTCTTAACTTGTACTTTATTTAGTTCTTAAAAACTATTCCATAGAAAATGGGTCTACAGCAGGAGGTTGCACTTTCTTTGCAGAAGCTGACTTTTTTCTTTTACTGGTTTTGTGGGGGTTTGTGACTTTGCTGCTAAGTATGGCGTTAGACATTTGTATGCTAAAACTCCCCCACCAACAACAGCAGCAGCAAATACATAATAATACATCTTATCGTTTGTTTGTGATTGTCTTGTTGTTAATTGGGGCGTTGTTGGCGGTGGCGATGCTGTATTACTATCTAAAAAATTTTTGTTTTGTTGATTGGTTTGCTTTTCTCAGTCTGTTCCATCAGCTAGTTTACGCCCGGCCTCAACACGTCCAGGATTTTTAGTTTTAGTAACATTACTCACTTGTGGTACATTCACTTGTGGTACATTCTGCTCTTGCGGAGGGTCCTGCGGACTGTCCTGCGATGTCTTCTTCTCCTGATCGCTCATTTTTTTTTTGCGATTAAATTTAATATGATCAAAATTAATATGATTAAAAGTAATTAATCCCATGATGAATGGGCATAACATAGTCCCAAATCTGTAATACATGTCACACGCAAGAGTTTTCTAGGGACTTGTTTAAACCGGATCTTGTGATAAGTCGTATCTTAAATCTTCTTCTGATCAACTGGTGCCATCTTACTTACTAACTTAGCATATAAACTAATTGTCTGACCCACCGATCTAACCATTTTTGACCCTAGCTGCGCTTCGTACCTAGCGTAGTACTTTTCAACGTCTGAAGTAGACAGTTGCTGAATCTGTTCAATACTTAGGTTCAACACCTAAATACTGTCTGGTTTTTCCACACGCAGCTAGAGAGTATAATCTTTCTTTATGGCAGTGGTCTACGGGGTAGTCTGCTTGCTCCTCACACTTTGATAGTTCGTCACAATCCATTTTTAAAAACAATAAAAAATAATATAATAATTTTAAAACCATGAGTTTAACGTTGGTTAATTATGCAGTGCCTATCGTTGGTGTTATAGTTTATTCAACCCTTGCAAAATGTTTGTTAGGAATAAAACCGCCCAACATCGGAAAGATAGAAGATTCGCCAAAACTAGTTGCAACTTTATTTTTAGCTTTAACAACAAAAGATTATCTGATTAAAAAGCACATAGACAGTCTTTCGTATTATGATTATTTTAATTATTTTTTAGTTAATAAAAAGATGAGTGAAAAAAAGATTATCAATACAATTTACCATTCTGCTGTAATAGTGGCCTTAGTATAGGCTATAGCGTGGTAGCAAAAAACATGTTTAAAATGAAGCTGGCGGATCTAGGAAGGTTAGACATTGAGGACGTTGTTAAGGTTATAGTTGTAATTACTGCAGGGATTGCGTCAAAAGACGTTCTTGTTACACAGGGGATTATCCCAGAAAATATTAGTGCATAGAAAGATTAATTTATGAAAATATTTATTATAAAAAGATGTCTGGATTAGTTCTGATGGTGGGAGGAGCTATTGTTAATGCTTTAGCCTTCTCTGAAGCAATTATAATGTTTAGTAAATTGATGTCCGATGAAGAGAGAGAACGTCATAACAAAGCAATGGAAAATTTAGCTAAGGCAAGAGATGCTTACGAGAAAGACGAATTGCCCACTTAGACTTTATAATAAAAAGTTAAGAGAACAGGGACATGCAGAGCACACATTTACAGACGTTGATGCCGCAATGAATGAGTATTACTTTGTGACAGGAAAGAAGTTTCTAACATCGACACCGCCAGAACTGTCTGACTTTTATGAACCATCTGAGGAACAGAAGACTGCAGAGATAGTTTTTATTGCAGTTGGCATGACCTCAGTCTATCTTGTTGCTCACTTTCTTGTGTAAAATAAAATGCATTTAAAATATGGATAAAGATATATTATTCTCCTAAAGGTTATTGGAAAGGAAAGACTGCTATTGAAAAACTGAGTAAAGCTGCTAGAGTGTCTGAATCAGATGCGAAAGACTGGCTTTCAAAACAGGCAATTTGGCAAATATATCTGCCCGCCCCAAAAAGAATAATAAGGCCTAGATTTGTTAACTCAGTTCCAAATGACACCCACCAGATGGACTTGCTGTATCTTCCACATGATAAAGTTAGAAGAAAAAAAGTTTAAGTATGCTCTGACAGTTGTTGACATGGCTTCAGGATACAAAGACGCTGAACCTTTAACGGATAAAAGCTCAACTGCTGTGGCTGTAGCTTTACAACAAATATACATGCGAAATCCATTAAAGTATCCAAGGATGATCCAGGTTGATGATGGAAAAGAGTTTAAAGGTTCTGTAAACCAGCTGTTTTTAAAACATCATGTTACAGTTAGGAGAGGGATCCCAGGCAACCATCGATCACAAGCTCTAGTAGAAAACTTTAATAAGAATCTAGCTGAACGCCTGTTTACCTATCAATATCACAGAGAAATTATGGACAGAGAACCCAACACAGAATGGGTTAGGAGATTGCCAGCAGTCTTACGCGCCATGAACAATGAAGAATTTAAAGCAACAGGGTTGAAACCAGTAAAGGCAATCAAATTTAAAAAAAAAATAGCATTACTGAAGATGTGCAGGGGACTCAAAGACTCTTGCCGTTTGGACTAAAAGTAAGATACTTGTATGCTCCTGGAGAGGCAGAAGGTGATGTTAGAATTAGAGCTACAGATCCTATATGGAGCGTAGATGTATATGAAGTTGAGCGAATTATGAAAACAACCCTCCCGTATATTATTTAAGAGAGACTCTCTTCTAAAAGCCTGCCCCTAAAAGATCCTTTGTTCGTGAAGAGCTGCAAGTTGTCCCGCCAAACACAGTGAGTTAACAAAAAAAAAATAGTATTTATTTTTTGCTAAACTTATTTATTTGCTAAACTTATTTTTTTGTCTATTTTGGGTTTAACTGATCGTGTGTTTGTTTTTCAATGTTCTGTTTAATTGCATCAGTGTCTACCTGTCGTGAAGTAAAAGTCTTTCTCCACTCCTTTTGAAGTTCAATTTTTTGCCGTCTGTAATCCTCACCATCAGCCATAAGCTTCTGAATTCTTCGTCCATAATGTTTTCATCATGTAATGATTTGCTTATTCTTAATCTTAATGAACAAAGTTTTGCTGATGCTAGGGCAACAATGACAGTGTGCTTTTGTAATTTAGGAGTTAATTTTTTTAAAAACAGCACTTACAATCATAGACATGGGCCCTAAACCTAAAACCAAGGCCCGCTAATGCTAAAGAAGCTGGCGCTCCAACCCCAGTAGCTAAAAGAGCAACACTAGACCCACACTTACGCTAGCTACAGCTGATGAACCAGTAATTACATAAGAAAGAGTATTTAAATCTTTAGCATATTTCTTTCTAGTAAACTCTATACTTATCCAAGTCGCTTTCTATTTCCTTTTGAAGTTCAGTTATTTGCTTTAACCTGAACTGTTGAACCTCCATTTTTAAAGATTATTATTTTTTAAATTAATCTTATACATATTTTTTTTATTAATCCTTCTGGCAGCACTTCATCAACAGAGTAAAACGCAATAAAATCAACATATTTAATGAAAATAAAGTCGAGTACTGTTAGTTTGTCTTTGTCAACCATCACAGTAACCTTGTCAGATGATGCAAGGGTGTTTATTTCGTCTCCGTTTTTAGTAATTGCAATAACGAGCTTAAGAGGGGCATCCAACTTTTCAGCCTTTATTTGTAACCTCTGATTAACGTATGTTCTGGCAAACTAGTATCGCCCTCCCTCGGAGTAATAAATAAGCGAAAAATCATCGTCATTTGCCTAGGTAGTGACTGTAGCGTTGGGGTAAATTCTAAGCGGACGGTGTCACCCCCCACTTCAGCTAAGGACTTCTTTCTCTGTAGCATATATTCAGAACCCCGCTTAGTTATTTCAATCTGTTTTTTTCTGTTGTGTTCCTGGAACCAGGCTAACAAGAATGGGTCCTGCATTTAAGGCTTTTCTAAAATTGTTTTTCTTATCAAAGTATGCATTGGGGCTTCATAGTTCAAACTTTAAATTCCAAGCAATTTCAGGAAGCAACGCCCAAGCATTCTCTCTTTTATGAAGTTTGTATTCATGTTTGCCAAAGTCGTTTGCCCTTAAATTTCTTATCTCTTCTAAGGTAGGATATTGCTGTCGTTTTTTTGTCTTCAATTTCTGTTCGTCTGTAAACCCCGTCATCTGTGTACTCAAATCCATAAACATTTCCTGGCACTCCTATTAGATCAAACTCAGTTGTGTCTGCTAGGTCTTTTAGCTCTACTGCAACGCATTTAGGAGCTAGCTGCACTTTTGATTCTGCTGGCCCTATAGACATTCTTTTTATAATATAAAAATTATAATAAACAAATTGTTATATAAGCAATCAATAATAAACAATCTACAATAAACAAACGTATTGAACTGGGGGGGAGTCCGTAAGCATAGCTTAGCGTGCTTAGATTTTTCTAACTGCTCTTTTATTTTTTTTAGCTCATCTTTGTCCCTTATTATATAATTTTCACTTAAACATTCTTCAAAACTATCTTTGTCCTTAGTGTAGAATAATACAACCGATTTTAACTGCGATCTAAAAGTCTTTTAAGACAGCATTGTATTTGTGAGTTAAGAGCCACACAGAAACTAAGGCGTGGCGACCGCTAAAGGCTAGCTTTGACAGAGCTTTTCTTTTTTTAACAATGTCTCGTTCAGCTGAACAGTCATCAATAATAAACAGGGTTTCAGTTCCCTCAAATAGTCTATAGTAATGTTCTAAACAGTCGCTCAGTTTGTCGCTAGGATCAACTAAAAATATATTCTCGTCTGTCCAAATAAACTTCCTTTCTTTGTAAGACTTGTTGTGCTTAATGGTTGTGCAGAATATAACATGTGTTCGTAATGAAACCTGTATATTGTTTGTGACAAATCAAGTACGAAGACAGTCTTCCCACACCCAGTAATCCTGCAGATAGAGAACAGTGCGGATCTTTAGGCAGAAACTTCAA